>CM018693.1:5201514-5576514 GCA_009363875.1 Mikania micrantha | reverse complement strand
ATACATACATGTGTGTGTCTGTGAGAGAGAGAGAGGAAGAGACATGTGTGTGTGTGTCTGTGAGAGAGATCACGCCGTGGTTCCATTCACGCCTCCCCCTCCCACGCCCACTCACGCCCCAAGGGGGGCGGTGTGTCACGCCCTCTCACGCCCACTCAAAGGGCATACCTACTAGTCTGAGAATGGCAAAAAGAACATGACATGATCTTAATGATGATTACACTAAATTACCAACTCCTCTTTATTCTAATATAGTAAAACCAAAAAAATATACGCACAGTTATTGTACTAATTTTCTACAACAATTATAACTTGTAATTATCATGCATGTGAATGATATACATTATTTTATCGGCAAGTGACATTTTTCTAGTATATATTAATTAACCATCTTAATCTTCATAGTGCTGTCGTTTTAATAATAGTTATATTCTTTCTTAATCGTCAAAAGGGAGATATATATAGTGGAAACTTAGAGGATGTTTGTTTGTGGAAACTTATGAATTATCGAAAACTATGTAAAGATACGAATTCCATTTGTTTAGGTCCGAATTGGGACGTACCTACTTGATGAAATTCAACTTTCAATATGTTTAAAAGTGTTTTACGACAAAAAGACACTTTATCTATTTTTCATAACAGTCTTTCGGGTAACGGTCGAGCTACACCGTTTTACGACGAGAAATGGGAAAATATTCTTTATATCACCGAATTTCTTGAAGTTTTTAGTAATTCAACTACAAAATTATCCGGGGTTTATTATCTCACTAGTAGTTTTGTACTTTCAAAATTATATTTAATGGCTAATAATATACAAAATTTTGAAAATAAAACCGATTTGTTTACAAAAATGATAAAACCAATGAAAGAAAAATTTAAAAAATATTTTCAATCGCTACCCGGCGTTTTTACTTGTGCCGCGGCCTTAAATCCTCTTTTAAATGTTACGGGGGTAGAAACTATAATTGACGAAATAAACTCCGATTTATCTTTGTACGAAGACGACCCAAATTTTGCTAACGAAACGAAACGTATTTTTCTTTAAAACCTTCAACAAATGTATGAAGTTTATGCAATAAAATATGGGCCTAATATCCCATCTGGGTCAATGGCATCGGGTTCAAGTCGTACGAGTAAGGATCCGGTGGTTATTTTATTTAATACGTTACGAAACGGCTAAACGCCAAAGAGGTAATACCCCAAGTAGCGAGCTTGGGAGGTATAGTGGAACAGATTTTATATCCACTATGAGTGCAAAAGAATATATGAAATTTCATATTTTGGCTTGGTGGAAAGGAAAGGAATCCCAATTTCCTATTCTATCCGCTATGGCGCGTGATTTACTAACTGTCCAAGCTTCTACGGTAGCTTCGGAATCCGTTTTTTCTCTTAGTGGCAGGGTTTATCTTTAAGAATAACAAGACTCACCCCGACTTCCGTGGAAATGTGCATTTTTCTTAAAGATCACTTGGACGCGGTTGATCGTATACAAGACTCTACAAATCTCGAAGACGAAATAATAATTGAACCGCAAGTACACGAAGAGGAGGTTGCCGAGGGATTATCATCCGGTTTGTCGGACGAAGAACTTGCTTATGACGCATCGATTCGGTTGAACAATAGCTCCGGTGAAGATGAAATGTAAACTACGAGCGAAATTAGATAAATTTGTATGATTAGTTTTTTTTTAATCTTTGTATTGTTTTTAGTTTTTTAAAAAATATAAAAATGAAATTTATGTTATTTAAATGTTTTTGTATTAGTTTGTAAATTGTTTAAAATAAATAAAATTGAATTTTATGTTATTTAAATGTTTAGTTATAAGAAGAAAAAAAATTTAACCCATACCCGGTTTCATACCCGACCCGGACGGCCGGACCCGACCCAACCCTAACCGGGTTCACTAGGGTATTATCTTCGTCTTCAGGACCCGACCCAGAACCGGATACGGGTACACCTTGGAACCGGACCCGGACCAGGTTGTATCCGATTTGAAAAAACCCGGACCCGGTTCCTAAAAAAAACACGAAATGTATGTGACAATCCGACGATTTCGGGTTAACACCGTTAACTCAAGACTAACCGAAATGATACGAAATCGAACAAAAACAAACTACAAGGATTAGAATTGAACAAAACAAGTATATAAACACTTAAAACATGAGAATTAAACATGTGATTAGATGAAACACACAATTTTGACTTTTAAAAGTCAAAATTCGGTTGAAAATCAAACTTAAATTCGAATCTACATTAAAACCATGTAATTAATCGAATTAAATTGTCAATAATCGTCATATTGATGATTATTAACAACTAGTAACCGTTGTTACAACATAAATCATCGAATTTAAGTGATTAACGACTCATAAAGTCGAAACCGTAACTAGGAGCTATGAAATCCTCACAATTCGTCAACAATTCACACAATTGAACACTTATACACTATAATCGGCCCCTTTAGTACCTAGTACACACAACAATTGGATTCAAGAAGCTGTGGATTGAAGAACTCGATAGGAAGGTGGCCGAATATCAACACAGAAGTTGATCTCTTTCAATTCAACACCAAAAATAGGTAAAATCGACTTCTACACTACCTAAAAGTCTCGATTAAGCAAACCCCTATGCTGATTTCTTGAAATAACATCGATTTACTGAAATCTTAATTCTAGGGTTCATACTAAGAAACGTTTTGGGGGTTTCAATCAAAACAAGTTTAAAAATCAAATCAAATATTACAGAGAGCTTCGAAATACTCTACATAATGATAAACCTATGTCAATTTAATGTAATAATAAAGAATTGAATGAAATCCATTTCTAGGGTTTTTGATACAAACCAAATTGGGGGTTTTCAACAAAACATGTTCGAAAACCAAATCAAAGCACATCAACAGTTTCGTATTAACATAATAAACGAGAACCCTGTGCCAATTTAATATTAAAACATTGAATTGCATGATGATGGATTCTAGGGTTCTTAGAATAAACGGTTTTGGGGGTTTTAATCAATAGGAGTTCAAAAATAAAATCAAATCACATCAGTAGTTTCTAAATAACTCGATTAATGAAAACCACATGGGTTTACAACTTCACATTATCGAATTTAACGGATTTGAATCAAAGGAAATGGGGTTGGTTCGAAACCGGTTAAGTTAAAAAAAAAACATATGGTTTTGCTGAAATAAATCAATTAAAAACACACTTGAACTCGGTTGGGATATAGAAACAAAATCCCTAAGGTTTGGGGATCGAATTCGAACGAATAGTGGGTTGATTTGAAGTTGATTGGTTCGGTTGAATAAAACAAAGGGAAAACCAATCCTTTGTTGGTTAAAACCAATTGAAAAGGAATCTGTTAACGAAAGTTGAGGCAGAGCAATTGGTTAGATGTTTGGGTTTAGAGGTGAGAGTCATGGGTTCGAACCTGGGGCTCCGCCTGTTTTTGAAATTAAAATCATTTTTGGGTTTTAATCCATAACTTCTTCGTTCTAACTCCGTTTTGATCCGTTCGACTTACGTTGGAACCAGAATTCTATTCCGAACGTATTAGAATAATAAAATATATATTTTGACATGAAACTATAAATCGCGTATAAATACGCGTGTTTAACGAAATCGTATATAGTATAATGATTTAATTATACGAACTTAAAATCGTACATGTTTTTATATATACGTTTCAAACATTCTAACGTACGTATGTTGACACGTATGTGATCACAAACACGATTGGACATTTCGAATAACACAACGTTATTGTTATAAAACAGATTATTCGTAGAGGATTATCTACGCAATATTTCAAACACGTGATCATTCTGTTTTCTATCAAAGGTGCGTACATGGCCCCTTTTCTTATTTTTAACTGTTTTGGGGGAGAAAACATGTGCAAACAAACATTTTAGATACATATCACTTGCATGAGTTAGCTATTTACGATAAGTGCGAACATAGCATTACAAGTCCTTACATATCGAACCGTTTAGTTTGCCTTAGTGCAAAGCGTGGTAGTTGAAGATAGATCTATTGGGTTTGACAAACCTCACTTGGTAGATTGTAGGTCTACGTAAGTGTTTAACTAGCCAAACCAAACATTACTATTGTTTGTGCTAGACAATATTGGAAAGGCAACCAACATTCAAACAGTCAGCTTCGGTGTCGACCGTTTATGTAAATAGTACAATGACTAGCTATCATGACTATGCAATGTGTGATTATGTGATCTGCAAACATTATATACAAACAGCTTGTTCAAACAATTGATTCAAACATTTGTGATTACTCATACAAACCTGTGTATGCACCAACCTTTGTGTTGACTTGATTTACATGTTTTCTCAGGACACTAAGGCACAAGCAAGGACAAGCAGGGACTAGGACGTTGAGTCTCATGCATACAGTTTATATAGATTATTGATTTACAATATTGAAAATTGTATTTATGGTTTTGCAATTATTACACCTTGTTATGGGTTTTCAAACGCTTCCGCAAATGTTAAACTTTGATTTTTCAAATTAAGACTGAATTATGTTTAAAAACATATAGAGGTCTATCGCTGTGTCTAATGACTGAGATCCTGGTTTGTCACGCCCTAAACGTTACGGTTCCGTTAGTTGAAGTTGGGGGTGTGACAATGTACACCTCTACTTTATCCCATGATGGTCCCTTAATAAAACGTAAAATCTTTCATGGGCCACGTCTGCCGATGTCACGTCAATATCAAATATATTTCATATGTTTGTAGAAATTTGTATTTTATAGACCAATAATTTTTATTTAGATTCGTATTGGTTTTTCTGAGGTGTATAAATAGCGGAGGCAAGGGTTAGCTAGGGGGATAAGCCCCCGTAGGTATCTACGATTGTTTGTTAAAATATATTGTTTTTAAATAATTTTGCTTATCTTGAAACACAGTGGGGCACAATTTTAATTATAAGGGAGAAATCTGATTATACGGATCCTAAACTTGATTATAAAATGACACAATTGTAAGTAAACAATGAAAACTGTGTTCTTTTCATAGATTTTATGCAAATAATAACTTCTTATACGACTTTGAAATTGATTATTTAAGCTATTATTTTCCTAAATACTTTTGATAACTTTGTTTTATGGTTTGAACATACGTGATCCGCTTTCTACCCGGACCGCTAGGTTTTTTTTGAGATTTAAAGTAACACGACCCGCTTTTTACCTAGACACATTTTTACCAACCCATTTTTTGCTCCCGTAAAAAATGTTTTGAATATGCCACTATCATTTTAACCATTCTTAATTACACTTTTAACCTAGACCCATTTTAACCAACCTATTTTATGTTTTTTATACATTAAATAAATTTATCATTAATTACTTTTAAGTTTTATATTTTAAATATACACAATTATGTTATGTCTTATTGAGTTTTTCAAACTTATCATTTTAAAAACACACGTATGTTAAATTATTGTGTTGTATGTATCTTATTGAGATTATTGTGTTTTATATATTATGGTAAATTTATAATATGTATTAATCTTTATGCTTTTTGTTCAGGTTATTTGGTAATATGTATTTATTATGTGTATTATGTATAAACTTATTTCACGTTTTTTGTCATTGTTTTTTGTGACAGTTGCATACGAGAATTACGTCATCAATGACGTAGGCACATTTGATCGTTCTAGAAATCCACGTTGTTCTAATACTTGTAATTGTTACAGATTGATAGTAGGCGAGAAATGATGAACGTAGGTGAAAACCGTGTACAAAACGGAGTCCTGGATGGTCCGGAATCGAAAAACGAAGAAAAATCTCTAAATATTGGTCTACCGGACTCATCGCGGTACGCGATGGAGGGGTCGGGAATCCTCCGCGGTACGCAATGATTGCAAAATATCTAAGATTCCTCCGGAAATCGTCGCGGTACGCGAAGCCTTTTTGGGCACCTCGTCGCGGTACGCGACGGGTGTGGCGGTGGAATGATCTGATCCTTTTATCAGATTTTCATGCAGAATTTCATTTTATTACTCTATCGAACTTCTTCAACCTACCAGACGAAAAACCATCTGTTTCCACCATCAAAACTCTATTTGAAGCCATTAGAAGCCGTGGATTGTACCAGGGATCATCTTAACAAGTTCTGATCGTTTTTTTGAAGTCAGAAATCCGTCAAATTAGGTAATGATCCGTTTAAACCTTCTGGTTTGATTTTGATTGATTAGATCTTGATTTTGAACGTAATGACATAGTTAGGATTGTTGATTATTGCCTAGATGATGGCTAGGATTGATTATAAACAAAGAACAGGAAGTGTTAACGGTTAAATCCTTGTTTTGATCCGTTGTAATGCCCGGTTTTCATGAAACCATACCCATGATTATAATGGTTTAACCCATTTGATTATGACAATGTAGGTGATTAGTTGGATTAATCTTTGAAATGCAAAGGTTAAATTCAAGTGTTTCAAACTAATCATAATTATTAACATACTCATTGGAACGATTATCTGATGTTTATGATAACAATCAGATCAGTATGTTAAACATGGTTATTAAACCTATTCAAATGCTATATTGTGATATTTCATGATATTTGGGTAATCAATAACAAGGATTAATCATTCCTAAGCCATTAATCTGTTTAGAAATTGTTATAGCATTATAATCAACAACATTAACTATTTGGTTAATCCAAGATTATTCTGATTAATCAAACATGTCATCAACTTCATATTAGGAACCTGAATCAGTATAGGTTCTTACATTATCATACATTGTATGATATAACATTAAATTAATCAATTAAATACTCAATAGTGGTTTGATGACTTTCAAAGCAATGTCTTCGACATTAGACGTTCAGAAAGATCTAGTCAGTAAGTTAAAGAACAAATAACCCATTAAATAGATATCAGGTGAGTTTCGTACAACCCCTTTTATTTTAAATCTTTTATAAACATCGGGGAACACTGTTGAACTTTTATTGAACATATGATATGTATCACTGTTATCTGCGTGATTTCATGTGATTGTTGAGAACTTATGGATTTCATGGGATTTTGCCTGGAGAACAAGAACACTATCACAGATTTAAAAGTCCTCATTTCTGAACTGTATCTAGTGAACCCATGTGTGGCCGAACGGGGAAACAATGATAGTACTATCGGCTGACCACCCATTTGCTGGGAGGATTGCATCTCCCCTTGTGTGAATGTTTGTTTCCTGTTTTTAGACTGCTTAATGTTGTGACAGACATTAAGATAATGAGGCATTAAGATGTTACCGACGGGTAGTATCTTGTAGAACAATATCGTTGGAAAGGAACTAGATACGAGTCCCATGATTATCTTGAACTGAACATTTTGAGAACTTGTAATTACATATCATATCATATTGTGGAACTTGAACTTACGAACTCACCAGCTTTGTGCTGACGTTTTCAAATTAAATCTTTTTGCAGGAAGACAGTGACACTCGGTGAGGCAGCACTTCAAACACTAGTAATTAAATAAGTTAGTTGTGTAATAAACTAAGTTGTAAACTATGATACTGATTGTAATGACGAAACCCTGTAATGTATTTATTTTAAGTTAATCTGTGTGTTGTGATACAGAATCAAGTAAGTCACCCCTCACCTCAGAGACATCACCACTATGCTTCCGCGACCGTTTCAGTGACATCATACATGACGGGAGGTGGGGGTGTGACATTTTTTTGTTAATTAAGTTTGTTATTTAATTTTTATGTTTTACATATTAAAAGTCAACTGTTTTATTTCATCATTTTTTTCAAAACATACCATTCTATAAATTACATATATATATGTAATTTATCAAGTGACATATATCGGACCCGTAACCGGACCTGGTTGTACCCGATTTGAAAAAACCCAGACCCGGTCCCGGATCCGGTTCCTAAAAAAACCCGAAATGTACACCTCCTCTAGTTTATCCCATGATGGTCCCTTAATAAAAGATAAAATCTTTCATGGGCCAATGTCTACCGATCTCACGTCAATATCAATTATATTTCATATGTTCATAGAAATTTGTATTTTATAGACCAATAATTTTTATTTAGATTCATTGGTTTTTCTGAAGTGTATTAATAGCGGAGGCAAGGGTTAGGAAGGGGGATAAGCCCCGGTAGGTATCTGTAATTGTTTGTTAAAATATATTGTTCTTAAATAATTTTGCTTATCTTGAAAAACAGTGGGGCACAAATTTAATTATAAGGGACAAATCTGATTATAAGGATCATAAACTTGATTATGAAATAGCATAATTGGAAGTAAACAATGAAAACTGTGTTCTTTTCATAGATTTTATACAAATAATAACTTCTGATATGACTTTGAAATTGATTATTTAAGCTATTATTTTTTAAATACTTTTGATGACTTTGTTTTACGGTTTGAACTTACGTGATCCGCTTTCTACCCGGACCGCTAGGTTTTTTTTGAGATTTAAAGTAACACGACCCGCTTTTTACCTAGACTCGTTTTTACCAACCCATTTTTTGCTCCCGTAAAAAATGTTTTGAATATGCCACTATCATTTTAACCATTCTTAATTACACTTTTTACCTAGACCCATTTTTACCAACCCATTTTATGTTTTTTATACATTAAATAAATTTATCATTAATTACTTTTAGGTTTTATATTTTAAATGTACACAATTATGTTATTTCTTATTGAGTTTTTCAAACTTATCATTTTAAAAACACACATATTTTAAATTATTGTGTTGTATGTATCTTATTTGGATTATTGTGTTTTATATATTATGGTAAATTTTTAATATGTATAAATCTTTATGCTTTTTGTTCAGATTATTTGGTAATATGTATTTATTATGTGTATTATGTATAAACTTATTTCACGTTTTTTGTCATTGTTTTTTTGTTAATTAAGTTTGTTATTTAATTTTTATGTTTTACATATTAAAAGTCAACCGTTTTATTTCATCATTTTTTTCAAAACATACCATTCTATAAATTACATATATATATATGTAATTTATCAAGTGACATATATCGGACTCGTAACCGGACCCGGTTGTACCCGATTTGAAAAAACCCAGACCCCGTCCCGGACCCGGTTCCTAAAAAAACCTGAAATGTACACCTCCACTAGTTTATCCCATGATGGTCCCTTAATAAAAGATAAAATCTTTCATGGGCCACGTCTACCGATCTCACGTCAATATCAATTATATTTCATATGTTCATAGAAATTTGTATTTTATAGACCAATAATTTTTATTTAGATTCGTTGGTTTTTCTTAGGTGTATTAATAGCGGAGGCAAGGGTTAGGAAGGGGGATAAGCCCCGGTAGGTATCTGCGATTGTTTGTTAAAATATATTGTTCTTAAATAATTTTGTTTATCTTGAAAAACAGTGGGGCACAAATTTAATTATAAGGGACAAATCTGATTATAAGGATCATAAACTTGATTATGAAATAGCATAATTGGAAGTAAACAATGAAAACTGTGTTCTTTTCATAGATTTTATACAAATAATATTTCTGATATGACTTTGAAATTGATTATTTAAGCTATTATTTTTTAAATACTTTTGATAACTTTGTTTTATGGTTTGAACTTACGTGATCCGCTTTCTACCCGGACCGCTAGGTTTTTTTTGAGATTTAAAGTAACACGACCCGCTTTTTACCTAGACTCATTTTTACCAACCCATTTTTTGCTCCCGTAAAAAACGTTTTGAATATGCCACTATCATTTTAACCATTCTTAATTACACTTTTTACCTAGACCCATTTTTACCAACCCATTTTATGATTTTTATACATTAAATAAATTTATCATTAGTTACTTTTAAGTTTTATATTTTAAATGTACACAATTATGTTATTTCTTATTGAGTTTTTCAAACTTATCATTTTAAAAACACACATATTTTAAATTATTGTGTTATATGTATCTTATTTGGATTATTGTGTTTTATATATTATGGTAAATTTGTAATATGTATTAATCTTTATGCTTTTTGTTCAGGTTATCTTACTATCTTAATAAACAAAAATAATGTTTGCCACTTGTCACAATTTTAGGCCATTAGTGTCACTTGGCAATTTCATATCACCACTTTAATTCTCACTTTTATTAAGTAAAAATATTAACTCTCTCATATTCAATAGTTATAGTATTAATAATATTATTGACCTTTTTAATGCTAAAAAGTTTTATAATCAATTAAAAATAATATTTTAATAAGTAACACTTTAAAAAATCTAAGATATTAATTTTTTCTAAAAATCAATATTTCCTAGAAATAAAAAAATTTTAAATTAGTATTTATTAGTAATTTTTTTCTAAAAATTATGTATTCTAAAAAAAATTAAAAATAAAACAGACTATAATACATGGATTTTAAAGAATAGTTTTTTTTATAAACAAATGACATTTTGTAGTATTAAAATTTTAAAAATTAATTTCTTTTAAAAATAAAGTTTTTGATCATTGTTTTATTACTTAAGTACTTAGTAATATGCATTTTATACATTTTATATTAAAATATTATTTTATAATTTATAAATTTTTATTGCTAAATATTTAATATTTTATATTAAATCCGTGTAACACACGGGGTATACTCTAGTTTGGTAATATGTATTTATTATGTGTATTATGTATTAACTTATTTCACGTTTTTTGTCATTGTTTTTTTGTTAATTAAGTTTGTTATTTAATTTTTATGTTTTACATATTAAAAGTCAACTGTTTTATTTCATCATTTTTTTCGAAACATACCATTCTATAAATTACATATATATATATGTAATTTATCAAGTGACATATATCGGACCCGGACCCGGGTACACCTTGGAACCGGACCCGGTTGTGCCCGATTTGAAAAAACCCGGACCCGGACCCGGTTCCTAAAAAACCCGAAATGTACATGTCACATTTTTGTCGTTGCGGAAGCGTACGGTTTGACTTTCAAGGTTTCACAGTCATAATTTACAACATAAGACACATATGTTTCTATATTACAGAGTAATATTACAACTACATTAGCCTCAAGCCTAATGTAATAACAGTTTTATCTGAGTTTCACACATATATATTATACTATTACACAGATATATATATATATATATACACACTATACACTGTTGAGTCTATCTCTCATAGACTCTAATATAGGTCTCCAAAGATTGAGCTCCCAGCTCCATCCCATGTATTATTATGCATCTGAGAAAACAAGATTTTAAACAATCAGCATATTGCTGGTGAGTTCACAAGTTTATTTATCAAAACGTAGGTAATGTATCCAAACAAATCAAATGTTTTCATAACGTAAGTTAAATAATATTCATGTCCCAAACTGGGTATAAAACATTGGTATCCAGTGCGAACATTGTTCCTTCCAACAATGTCGTGTTTAGTTCCCGACCAACTGTCCAATTATAACTCCTAGGCTCCCGTAACCGAGCTGACGAGTTCAGTGTTTGCCCCTTCCCAATGTCCTTGTCGCAAGACATTGTGTGTTCTAGGCTTATTGAGCGCCCAATCGACAACCAGTCGTGGTTTTAGCTACGAACCACGGGCGAGGATTGTCAATCACAAATAGAATCTATTCTTAATAATCACGCCCCTCCCACGGTTAACGTTTACAGAATAGGGACTTAGCGACAAATGTGTAACCCGTGAAATAATGACAAGTTCGGTCATGTGTTCTCCCCACTGTCACGTGTCTCAACCAAATGTTTTACAACGCTTTCGTTTTCATGTTTCACAAAATGTTTCAAAAGTGTTTCAGAGTTCCACTTGTTCAAATCAGGTTTCATGTTTCACAAAATGCATCGAAAGCGTTTCAGAGTTCCACCTGATCAAATCAGGTTTCATGTTTCATAAAATGTTTCAAAAGCATTTCAAAAATTCACAATAAACAAGATGTTTCAAATGAGTTTTTATGTTTTCTTATTCCCCGAGTTCAAAAACTAAAATACAGAAAAGGGATTCGTGAACTCACCTCAGTTGATATAAATCAATAAACAGAATACAACGTTCGTATTACTAGTTCCTGGATTCCAAATCTGTAATTTATTAAAGTTTGGTGAGTTGTTTGTACTTGATTTGGAGAGAAATTAACTTTTGTATCAAATCCGGATTCTCAATCGACTTCTGGGTTAGAATCTGATTATCATATTACAAAAACAGATCATAAAACTGAGTCCGGAATGCAAAATCGACCCAGAATAGGTTTTTATATTGAAAACCGATGATAAAACAGAATTCCGGACATAATCGGAATTTCATACAGCTTCTAAATCGACTATCGGGTTTCCGAATTGCGAAACAGATCGCAAAACTGAGTACGGAACGCGAAATCGATCCAGAATAGGTTTTTATATTGAAAACCGATGAGAAACTGAATTCCGGGTTACAATCAGAATTTCAAACAGCTTCTAAATCGACTATCGGTTTTCCGAATTGCGAAACAGATCGCAAAAATGAGTCCGGAACGCGAAATCGATTAAAAATATGTCCTTTTTGTCACAATCGGATCACCGGATTGCGAATCGGATCGCGAAATGGAGTTCAGAACGCAAAACGGACGATATTAGGGGCTGGCCAGAAAAGTCACCGGAATATTCCTTTTACGCCGGAATATTTCTTTTCGCCGGAAATTGGCCGGAAAAGTCGCCGGCGGCGATCAACGGTGGCGGTCCGGTGGTGGCTCGGTGGTCTGGGGTGGTGGCTTGGTGGTCTGGGCTGTTGTCTGATCAAGGGCTCGAGTCAGCCTGGCCTTGGCGAGCTGGTTGGTCGTTTGGCCAAGCGTTCCCGGTAACGACCGAGACACATGGGGCCGCATAGGGGCCGTGACACGGGACGCACGGGCCGCATGGGGCCGCATGGCCGGGAAGCACAGGCCGCATAGGGGCCGCATGGCCGGGACGCATAGGCCGCGTAGGTTCCGCCAGGGCCGCATGGACGGGACAGACAGGCCAAACATGGTTTTTGCGTGCCAAAATCGATATTTTGACATTTTTACCGGGCCAAAATCTGCAGATCCTAATATTTAACATATATCTAAAGTTTGGTGAAGAAAAATCGTGATTTGGACAACTTTGAAAAATCAGGTTTTTGGACAAAAATGTCATTTTCATGGTTTTTGAGCATCTGATTGTTTTCAAACTTTAACCATCATTCAAACATGTTTGTTTAACCTATTTGAAGGTATTAGAACCAAAAATTAGGATCAAAACTTACTTGGTTGAGTTTTGACTTGAAACCCACTTGAAAACCAACTTTTATAGGTTGATTTCTTGTTTTGAAGGTTCTTGATCTTGGTTCTCAGCTTGGATTGTCTAGAAATGATGTTTGAAGTATGTTGTGATCTCCAAAAAGTTTGTAGAACACTCTGGCCGAATTTTTGGAGGTTTAAGGTGTGAAAATGTTGGCCAATAAAGTCAACAACTTGATAATTATGGATTTCTTGCTTCATGATTAAGTTTGCTCAGATATTTTTCATCAAAATATCTATTGAACCAGATTAGAAGGTATCATGAGTTTTATGGTTTTCGTAATTAATTTTTCGGCTTTTTCGTACGTATCTTTGGGAATTGCTACATTTAATCAACCACCATTGTTATACTTCCAATTACATCCCATTAGGAATATAATGTGGTTAAGAAGTTTGGGTTGTCATGAATTTGACGTCTACACATGCCGAATTGCCTTTTCGCAAATTTGTCGCGATTTATGTTTCAAATGTGTGTCATTGTTCTTTATTTGACTCATGAGTTTTCATTAGATTCTTATGGTTTGTTTTGATTATTCTAATCTTAATAAGACTTAATTAAGACTAAGACACGAAATTCTAACCTGGAATTGCGAATTGTCACAGTCTCCCCCCGTTATTGGAATTTCGTCCCGAAATTCAGTTTGTGCTTCCCAAGACTAATGTGTCATCAAACAGTTGGGGGTATTTGAGTTTCATCTGATCTTCGCGTTCCCAGGTAAATTCCGGTCCTCGCCTTGAGTTCCAACGGACCTTTACTATTGGAATACGACTTTGTTTCAACTGTTTTACTTCCCGATCCATGATTTCCACCGGTTCCTCTATGAAGTGTAATTGATCATCGATTTGGATTTCTTCCAACGGTATCACAAACGTTTCATCTGACAAACACTTCTTGAGATTTGATACATGAAATTTGTCGTGCACCCCACTGAGTTCCGGAGGTAGTTTGAGTTTGTATGCAACGGGTCCCACGTTTGAAATGATTTCAAACGGCCCTATGTATCGAGGGCTCAATTTGCCACGTTTTCCGAAATGTACACCTTGGAACCGGAACCGGTTGTACCCGATTTGAAAAAACCCGGACCCGATCCTGGACCTGGTTCGTAAAAAAACCCGAAATGTACACCTCTACGAGTTTATCCCATGATGGTCCCTTAATAAAACGTAACATCTTTCATGGGCCACGTCTGCCGATCTCACGTCAATATCAATTATATTTCATATGTTCGTAGAAATTTGTATTTTATAGACCAATAATTTTTATTTAGATTCGTATTGGTTTTTCTGAGGTGTATTAATAGCAGAGGCAAGGGTTAGCTAGGGGGATAAGCCCCCGTAGGTATCTACGATTGTTTGTTAAAATATATTGTTTTTAAATAATTTTGCTTATCTTGAAACACAGTGGGGAACAAACTTAATTATAAGGGACAAATCTGATTATAAGGATCATAAACTTGATTATAAAATAGCACAATTGGAAGTAAACAATAAAAACTGTGTTCTTTTCATAAATTTTATGCAAATAATAACTTCTTATATGACTTTGAAATTGATTATTTAAGCTATTATTTTTTTGAATACTTTTGATAACTTTGTTTTATGGTTTGAACTTACGTGATCCGCTTTCTACCCGGACCGCTAGGTTTTTTTTGAGATTTAAAGTAACACGACCCGCTTTTTACCTTGACTCATTATTACCACCCCATTTTTTGCTCCCGTAAAAAATGTTTTGAATATGCCACTATCATTTTAACCATTCTTAATTACACTTTTTACCTAGACCCATTTTAACCAACCCATTTTATGTTTTTTATACATTAAATAAATTTATCATTAATTACTTTTATGTTTTATATTGTAAATGTACAACAATTATGTTATTTCTTATTGAGTTTTTCAAACTTATCATTTTAAAAACACACATATTTTAAATTATTGTGTTATATATATCTTATTTGGATTATTGTGTTTTATATATTATGGTAAATTTGTAATATGTATTAATCTTTATGCTTTTTGTTCAGGTTATTTGGTAATATGTATTTATTATGTGTATTATGTATTAACTTACTAGGTTAAAACCCCGTGTATTACACGGGTTGACTTAAAATTTATATTAATACATATGACTTGTTTTTTTTTAAATTATTTACTTTTTATTATTTCAATATAGTGTATTTTTTTATTTAAATCATCCAATCATAATAAATGTTTAACAAATTTTAAAATCATTCATAAAAAAACAAATAGTATCATTAATGCTTTATTTTTAAATATTTTAAGAAATATAATTTGAGTTTATTTAAAAAATTAAATAGAAACTATTAAATAAAAATATAGTTTTATTTAAAAGCTTCATTATTAATTTTATTTTCAATGCGTATAACTAATAATATATTAATTATTATTTCTATTTTTCAAACTAAATAATAAATATAAATAATTAAAGAGGAGAGAGAAGCGGGAAAACCAAAATTTAGATATCATATAATTATGACAAGTGTCTAAAATTATTTTGATTTATTAGTATTAATAGATAATAGATTTCACGTTTTTTGTCATTGTTTTTTTGTTAATTAAGTTTGTTATTTAATTTTTATGTTTTACATATTAAAAGTCAACTGTTTTATTTCATCATTTTTTTCAAAACATACCATTCTATAAATTACATACATATGTAATTTATCAAGTGACATATATCGGACCCGTAACGGACCCGGGTACACCTTGGAACCGGACACGGACCCGGTTGTACCCGATTTGAAAAAACTCGGACCGGTTCCTAAAAAAACCCGAAATGTACACCTCTACTAGTTTATCCCATGATGGTCCCTTAATAAAACGTAAAATCTTTCATGCGCCACGTCTGCCGATCTCACGTCAATATCAATTATATTTCATATGTTTGTAGATATTTGTATTTTATAGACCAATAATTTTTATTTAGATTCGTATTGGTTTTTCTGAAGTGTATAAATAGCGGAGGCAAGGGTTAGCTAGGGGGATAAGCCCACATAGGTATCAACGATTGTTTGTTAAAATATATTGTTTTTAAATAATTTTGCTTATCTTGAAACACAATGGGGCACAAATTTAATTATAAAGGACAAATTTGATTATAAGGATCATAAACTTGATTATAAAATAGCACAATTGGAAGTAAACAATGAAAATTGTGTCTTTTTCAGAGATTTTATACAAATAATGACTTCTGATATGAATTTGAAATTGATTATTTAAGCTATTATTTTTCTAAATACTTTTGATAACTTTGTTTTATGGTTTGAACTTACGTGATCCGCTTTCTACCCGGACCGCTAGGTTTTTTTTGAGATTTAAAGTAACACGACCCGTTTTTTACCTAGACTCATTTTTACCAACCCAATTTTTGCTCCCATAAAAAATGTTTTGAATATGCCACTATCATTTTAACCATTCTTAATTACACTTTTTACCTAGACCCATTTTTACCAACCTATTTTATGTTTTTTATACATTAAATAAATTTATCATTAATTACTTTTAAGTTTTATATTTTAAATGTACACAATTATGTTATTTCTTATTGAGTTTTTCAAACTTATCATTTTAAAAACACATATATTTTAAATTATTGTGTTCTATGTATCTTATTTGGATTATTGTGTTTTATATATTATGGTATATTTGTAATATGTATTAATCTTTATGCTTTTTGTTCAGGTTATTTGGTAATATGTATTTATTATGTGTATTATGTATTAACTTATTTCATGTTTTTTGTCATTGTTTTTTTATTAATTAAGTTTGTTATTTAATTTTTATGTTTTACATATTAAAAGTCAACTGTTTTATTTCATCATTTTTTTTCAAAACATACCATTCTATAAATTACATATATATATATATGTAATTTATCAAGTGACATATATTGGACCCGGACCCGGAACCGGACCCGGGTACACCTTGGAACCGGACCCGGTTGTACCCGATTTGAAAAACCCGGACCCGGTTCCTAAAAAAACCCGAAACGTACACCTCTACTAGTTTATCCCTGATGGTCCCGTAATAAAACGTGAAATCTATCATGGGCCACGTCTGCCGATCTCACGTCAATATCAATTATATTTCATATGTTCATAGAAATTTGTATTTTATAGACCAATAATTTTAATTTATATTCGTATTGGTTTTTCTGAGGTGTATAAATAGCGGAGGCAAGGGTTAGCTAGGGGATAAGCCCCCGTAGGTATCTACGATTGTTTGTTAAAATATATTGTTTTTAAATAATTTTGCTTATCTTGAAACAAAGTGGGGCACAAATTTAATTATAAAGGGCAAATCTGATTATAAGGATCATAAACTTGATTATAAAATAGCACAATTGGAAGTAAACAATAAAAATTGTGTTGTTTTCATAGATTTTATGCAAATAATGACTTCTGATATGACTTTGAAATTGATTATTTAAGCTATTATTTTTCTAAATACTTTTGATAACTTTGTTTTATGGTTTGAACTTACGTGACCCGCTTTCTACCCGGAACCCTAGGTTTTTTTTGAGATTTAAAGTAACACGACCCGCTTTTTACCTAGACTCATTTTTACCAACCCATTTTTTGCTCCCGTAAAAAATGTTTTGAATATGCCACTTTCATTTTAACCATTCTTAATTACACTTTTTACCTAGACCCATTTTTACCAACACATTTTATGTTTTTTATACATTAAATAAATTTATCATTAATTACTTTTAAGTTTTATATTTTAAATGTACACAATTATGTTATTTCTTATTGAGTTTTTCAAACTTATCATTTTAAAAACACACATATTTTAAATTATTGTGTTATATGCATCTTATTTGGATTATTGTGTTTTATATATTATGGTAAATTTGTAATATGTATTAATCTTTATGCTTTTTGTTCAGGTTATTTGGTAATATGTATTTATTATGTGTATTATGTATTAACTTATTTCACGTTTTTTGTCATTGTTTTTTTGTTAATTAAGTTTGTTATTTAATTTTTATGTTTTACATATTAAAAGTCAACTGTTTTATTTCATCATTTTTTTCAGAACATACCATTCTATAAATTACATATATATATATATGTAATTTATCTAGTGACATATATTGGACCCGGAACCGGACCCGGGTACACCTTGGAACCGGACCCGGTTGTACCCGATTTGAAAAAAACCCGGACCTACACCCGGATCCTAAAAAAACCCGAAATGTACACCTCTACTAGTTTATCCCATGATGGTCGCTTAATAAAACTTAAAATCTTTCATGGGCCACGTCTGCCGATCTCACGTCAATATCAATTATAATTCATATGTTCCTAGAAATTTGTATTTTATAGACCAATAATTTTTATTTAGATTCGTATTGGTTTTTCTGAGGTGTATAAATAGCGGAGGCCAGGGT
This sequence comes from Mikania micrantha, assembly GCA_009363875.1. NCBI lineage: Eukaryota > Viridiplantae > Streptophyta > Magnoliopsida > Asterales > Asteraceae > Mikania > Mikania micrantha. The sequence continues at coordinate 5,557,835 of CM018693.1, read as the reverse complement.
TAGCTACGGGGATAAGCCCCCGTAGGTGTCTACGATTGTTTGTTAAAATATATTGTTTTTAAATACTTTTGCTTATCTTGAAACACAGTGGGGCACAAATTTAATTATAAGGGACAAATCTGATTATAAGGATCATGAACTTGATTATAAAATAGCACAATTGGAAGTAAACAATGAAAACTGTGTTCTTTTAATAGATTTTATGCAAATAATGACTTCTGATATGACTTTGAAATTGATTATTTAAGCTATTATTTTTCTAAATACTTTTGATAACTTTGTTTTATGGTTTGAACTTACGTGATCCGCTTTCTACCCGGATCACTAGGTTTTTTTGTGATTTAAAGTAACACGACCCGCTTTTTACTTAGACTCTTTTTACCATTCCATTTTTTGCTCCCGTAAAAAATGTTTTGAATATGCCACTATCATTTTAACCATTCTTAATTACACTTTTTACCTAGACCCATTTTTACCAACCCATTTTATGTTTTTTATACATTAAATAAATTGATCATTAATTACTTTTAAGTTTTATATTTTAAATGTACCCAATTATGTTATTTCTTATTGAGTTTTTCAAACTTATCATTTTGAAAACACACATATTTTAAATTATTGTATTTTATGTATCTTATTTGGATTATTGTGTTTTATATATTATGGTAAATTTGTAATATGTATTAATTTTTGTGCTTTTTATTCAGGTTATTTGGTAATATGTATTTATTATGTGTATTATGTATTGACTTATTTCACATTTTTTGTCATTGTTTTTTTATTAGTTAAGTTTGTTATTTAATTTTTATGTTTTACATATTAAAAGTCAACTGTTTTATTTCATCATTTTTATCAAAACATACCATTCTATAAATTACATATATATATGTAATTTATCATGTTACATATATCGTTTGATGCTATTTTCTTATTTTTTTTGATGTATTACATGATTTATTTATTATTTTATTAATGTGTTTTATATGTTAAAATTTTGTACTTGTGATTTTTATTATTATATTTTTCAAAACGGATCATTTTATAAAAACAACAATACACAATGACGAGCAAAAAGAAAAATAGCTTATGACAAAATACAAGGAACTGGTAAATACAATTTTTCAAAAAAATTTAATATAACAATAGTATATTTGGTTTAAGAAAAGATAAAAAATGCTCATTTGTACAGTGCAATTTAAAAAAAAAAAATCATTTCATTTATACAAATTATGATCGTTAAAAAAGTTAAAGAACATGATAAAAATTTTTAAAAAGTAGTCATGACTAAGATAATGTTACACCAACTTTTTTCTAGAATTTGATCTTGTTCATCAATTATCTATATCTTAAAAAGCGTTCTCTTTCCGTGTTCTTCCGTTGCATGTTTTCAGCTTCCGTTGACGGTTTTCAACGCCGTTAAATTAACTACATCCTCAAAACCATCGCACCATCTCATCCTCTTTCCATAACCGTCTCCTGCATGTGTCCTGCCCTTCATCTCCATCAACGGACAACCATTGTTAACGCCATCTCCAAAATGCTATCATTGGCGTCTTACTTAACCACTCTCTCCATCTCCAGCGCGCTACAATGTTTTTTTTCCATCACTGGCGCACTACAACCCCTCCCATCGGAATTTAGTATTTTCGTAAGTTTTCGCATTTCATTGTAAAATGTTTTTGTTTTGATTAATTTTGTGGACGATTGTTGATTTTTATGTTGTTTAGGGTTCTTTTTTCCAAAATCCATTCCTCTCTTACGACCGGTTTCCAAGAATCATTTACATACAATTGTTAGATGTTTATATACAATCAAATACTCCTCTACGATTTAAAAATCGTTGTTCATATACAATCGCATCTTCTCTATGTGATTTTGCCATCTTCTTCTTCGTTGCAATGTTTGCTAACCCCACAATTGCAAACTCCAATCACCATTCAGATCAAGAAAATTTGATGTATGTTCGGAACCAAAGATTTTTTATTTCTTCAATTCGTATGTGATTGAGTTTCTTGATATAAAGCAATCTCCTTTACTTATGGGATGACAAGGTTGGAAAATCCAGGTTTGCATTTCTATTTTTGTGTGTTTTTCTTTCATCTAAGACGACTTTTCAATCAATTTTGCATAATAGCATGTCCTCTGAGAACATAATCTGGTTCTGATTTCATTATCATGCACAACAAAAAGATGCAGCTAAAAAGATTCATAATAAAATTAGTTCCATCTTTAGCCTCAAAACGTTATTGTGTTCTACTTTGAAACTTCTTATGGTCTTATCTTTTAGGGTTTACCATAATTTCAGTTCTTTTGTGGGTTCATAGATATACCAACTAAGTCATTCCTTCATTCCCTTTATGTGATTAACGTCTTAAAGGATTAGACCTTTTCTGTGGGTTTGTATGAAAGTGGTTTTCTTTTTAAAAATTTAATTTCATTTAGCGTAACCTTATTAACAGTGTGATTCCATGTTAGTTTCCCTATGCTGAATCAAGGAAACCAATAAAGAGAGGGGGGAATGCATACCCCAGGAACTATAGAAAACATATCAAAGAATAGTTGAACACTTTAGATCTTATGTTGAATGAATCATGCAAAAACTTATATAAGAAAAGTACTTACCTTATAAGTATTTGATAGCTAATACATTGTCAATTTATACCAATAAAATATCTGTCACCATCTTAGCATATATGAAGTGCAATGTTTTTCATGCACCTTCTTTTGTTAGTACCGCGAAGACTGCAAATTTTATTTTGTTTTGTGAAGTAGATTGCATTTTGACCATTGCGGCTGCCATTTTGTAACATATCAACTTGATATGTTGCATTACAAGTTACAACATGTTAGACTAAAGTTATATTAGCTTCCATTTTGTGAAATTACAGGTTATTTTTGGTTTGTTGTGGGTCAAATTACAGTTTGTGTCTGGTTTGTGGATTAATGGAAAAAAATTACAAAATCCTTAAACAATTCAAATGTTACATTGTAGTTGGTGAGACATGGGTTGAATCCAAGTATGGCTGCCTTGGGTTTTAAGTAGCTTTTAAACATTTGTTCCCACTTTTTTCTTTGATTTTAGTCCTGTTTATGTGTGTTATCATTGGATTGCATTAGCATAAGTGCAACTTAGGATCGGTTATTCTACTTCTTATAGGCCACCCATTCTCAGTTATTGTACTCAAGTTCTGTCACACCCCCACCCCTCGTCACCTCGTGTCTGGTCTGACGTCACTGAATTGGTTGCGGAAGCATAGTGGTGATGTCTCTGGGGTGAGGAGTGACTTACTTGAACCAATATCATAAGCACACAGATTAACTTAAAGTAATTACATTACCAGGGTGTCGCGATCACAACCACATTACAACTATATTTATTTAATTACAATACTAATTATTAAAGTGCAGATAACTCAAAGTGCATCCTCACCGTCTATTCCTGCTTACCTGCAAAAAGGTTTGAGTTTGAAACGTCAGCACAAAGCTGGTGAGATCGACAGTTCAATTTAAAACAATATGATATGATAAACACGTTCTCAAAAGTTCAGTTCCGGATAACCATGGGACCTGTATCTAGTTCCTTTCGGACGTCTAGTCTGTCTCAAGATATTACCCGTCGGTACATATCTTAGTGCCTCATTATCTTAATGTCTATCACACCATTAAGAAGTTCGGGAAACAGATAACAAACATTCACACAAGGGGAGATGCAATCCTCCCAGCGAATGGGGTGTCAACCAATAGTACTATCAATGTTTTCTGCTCGGCCACACATGGGTTCACTAGATACAGTTCAAAATGAGGACTTTCAGTGTCATGATAGAGTTCAGTCTACAGGCCAAAATCCCATGAAATCCCACAAAAGTCACAACAATCACATGAAATCACACAGATATCAGTGACACATATCATATGTTCATTAACAGTTCAACAATGTTCCCCGATGTTTGAAAAAGATTAAAAATAAAAGGGGTTGTACGAAACTCACCTGGTAGTATAGATGTAGCAGAATATCTCAAAACTGATAATAGAGAAGTGATTCTGCATTTATTTATATTTAATGAGTTATTTATGTTCTAGTTTACTGATTAGATCCTTCTGAACGTTCAATGTCAAAGACATTGCTTAGTAAATCATCAACTCGATATTAATTATATAATTAACTAATTCAAGGTTATATCATACAATGTATGATAATGTAGGAACCTACATTGCATTAGATTCCTAACACAAAGTTGATGACACTCTGGATTAATCAGAATAATCTCAGATTAACCAAATAGTTAATGTTGTTGATTATAATGTTAAAACAGTTTCTAGATAGTTTAATGGCTTAGGAGTGATTAATCCTTATTATTGATTACCCAAATATCATGAAATATCACAATGTAGCATCAGATTAGGTGAAGTAACCAGATTTAACATACTAATCTGACTGTTATCACAAACATCAGATAATCATTCCAATGAGTATGTTAATGATTATGATTAGTTTGAAACACTTGGATTTAACCTTTGCATTTCAAAGATTAATCAAACTAATCACCTACATTGTCATAATTAAATGGTTTAAACCATTATAATCATAGGTATGATTTCATGCAAACCGGGCATCACAACGGATCAAAACAAGGATTTAACCGTCAGAACTTCGTGTTCTTCATTTATAACCAATCCTAGCCATCATCTAGGCAATAATCAACAATCCTAACTATCTTATTACGTTCAAAATCAAGATCTAATCAATCAAAATCAAACTAGAAGGTTAAAACGAACCGTTACCTGTTCTGACGAGTTTCTGCGGGTAAAACAGCGATCGGGACTTGTATATATGTTTCTTGGGATGATCCGGATGATTAGAAACCTTTGAAATGAAGTTTAAAGGTGTTATGAGGTGAAATTTGCGTCTAAGGGTCGAGCAGGGACGAAAATGGTGATTTTAAGCGAGTTCTGAAGCTTCTGGTCGACAAAACCATTTTTTTGCCGACTTACTGTCTCGCGCGCATCGCCCCAGACGGGTGTCTGGTCTGGGGCGTAGCGCCCCACGTCAGCAACATCATCAATTTTGGTTTTCAACTTCGTTTCGCGATTCCGGGAGCATACGAACTCCGTTTTGCGCACGGTTTTCGCCCACGTTCATCATTTTTCATATTCTATCAATCCCCATTAACAAAAGTTGCTAATTCCTCGTGGATTTCAAACACGATCAAATGTGCTTACGTCAATTTTTGCCTCTAATCTTCTTTTCGCGATTCCGGACAATCCGTAACTCCGTTTCGCGCACGGTTTTCGCCCACGTTCATCATTTTTCACATACTATCAATCTCTACTAACCAAAGTTGCTAAATCCTCGTGGATTTCAAGCACGATCAAATGTGCTTACGTCATTTTTGCCGGATTTCTCGTACGCAATCGTCACAGTCTCCTCCTGTTAGAGAAATTTCGTCCCGAAATTTAATGAAGACTTACTTTATAACAGTCGTTTATGTGAATAGATGTGGGTACTTTGATTTCATTTGATCTTCTCGTTCCCACGTATACTCAGGTCCACGTTGCGAGTTCCATCGTACTTTAACGATTGGTATACGACTACGTTTCAACACTTTCATTTCTCGATCCATTACCTCTACTGGTTCTTCACTAAACTGAAGTTTTTCATCAATGTGAATCTCTTCTAGAGGTACGATCAATGATTCATCAATTAAACACTTTTTCAGATTGGATACATGAAAGACATCGTGAATGTTACCGAGTTCAGGAGGTAATTCAAGTCTGTAGGCTACTGACCCAATTCGTTCAAGAATTTTGAATGGTCCTACAAATCTTGGTGAAAGTTTACCTCTCTTTCCGAATCTGAAAATGCCTTTCCAAGGTGACACTTTCAACATTACTCGATCACCTACTTGAAATTCGAGTGGTCTACGTCGATTATCAGCATAACTCTTTTGACGATCGCGAGCAGCTTTGATTCGTTCCTGAATGAGTGCGATCTTATCAGTTGTTTCCTGAATGAATTCTGGGCCTATGATTTGACTTTCACCTACCTCTGACCAACAGATAGGTGATCTACACTTGCGTCCATAAAGTGCTTCGAATGGAGCGCATTGAATACTAGTATGGTAGCTGTTATTGTATGAGAATTCAACAAGTGGAAGATGAATATCCCAGCTACCTCCAAAATCAATCACACAACTTCTAAGCATATCCTCAAGAGTTTGATTTGTTCGTTCAGTCTGCCCGTCTGTTTGAGGATGATAAGCAGTGCTCATATTGATTTGAGTGCCCAGAGCATTCTGAAGAGTTTGCCAAAATCGTGACATAAATCGACTATCTCTGTCAGAAATGATAGAGATCGGTACTCCATGTCGAGATACAATCTCATTAACATAGAGTTTAGCGAGTCGATCCATAGAATAATCCTCTCGGATGGGTAAGAAATGCGCAGATTTAGTAAGGCGATCAACGATAACCCATATAGAGTCATGATTACGTGATGTTCTGGGTAGTTTAGTGATGAAATCCATAGAGATCTGATCCCACTTCCACATAGGAATCTCAGGTTGTTGTAATAACCCAGAAGGTCGTTGATGTTCAGCCTTAACTTTGAGACATGTTAAACATCGATCCACGTATTCAGCTATTTGTTTCTTCATTCCAGGCCACCAGTAAAAGTCCTTAAGATCTTTATACATTTTATCAGCACCTGGATGAATAGAATACCTGGATTTATGCGCCTCATCCAAGATAGTAGTTCGAGAGTTACCGAATAGGGGAACCCACATTCGGTCTTTGAAATACAATAGTCCATCGTCTTTGGTATCGAGTTTCTTATCTAATCCTCTTAGTCCCTCAGCAGAATAGTTCGTTGCTTGTAAAGCTTGTTGCTGAGCGTCTTTGACTTGAGGAATTAGACTAGTTTGAATAGTCATACCTAACGCTTTCACACGTAAAGGCTTGACTCGTTCCTTGCGACTTAAAGCATCAACTACAACATTTGCTTTGCCTGGGTGATAACGAATCTCACAGTCGTAATCGTTTAAAAGTTCAACCCATCGCCTCTGTCGCATGTTCAACATTTTCTGATCTAGAATGTGTTGAAGACTTTTGTGATCAGTGTATATAATACACTTAGTTCCGTACAGATAATGTCTCCAAATCTTGAGTGCAAACACCACTGCACCAAGTTCTAGATCATGAGTAGTATAGTTCTTCTCGTGTACTTTCAACTGCCGAGAAGCATAAGCAATCACTTTATCGTTCTGCATTAGAACACACCCAAGACCTTGACGAGAAGCATCACAATACACTGTGAAGTTATCAGTACCTTCTGGTAGTGCCAAGATAGGTGCGTTGCAGAGTTTGTATTTCAACAGTTGGAATGCCTCCTCCTGTTGAGAACCCCATATAAACGGTTGATTTTTCTGGGTCAATGTGGTCAGTGGCAAGGCTATCTTTGAAAAGTTCTTGATAAACCGGCGATAATAACCTGCCAACCCTAAGAATTGACGTATTTCAGTCGGGGTTTGTGGTGTCTCCCATTGTTTCACCGCCTGAATCTTACTAGGATCCACCTGAATACCGTTTTCGTTTACAACATGCCCGAGAAATTGAACTTCTCGTAACCAAAACTCACACTTGGAGAACTTTGCATATAATTTCTCATGTGCCAAAAGTTCTAAATTAATTTCAAGTGTTGAGCATGTTCTTGTTGGCTTCGAGAATAAATAAGAATATCATCAATAAATACAATCACAAATTTATCCAAATAAGGCCTACATACCCGATTCATCAGATCCATAAAAACTGCAGGTGCATTGGTTAAACCAAACGGCATTACTAGAAATTCATAATGCCCGTACCGAGTTCGGAAAGCAGTTTTAGGAACATCATCTTCATGCACTCGTAATTGATGATATCCGGATCTTAAATCAATCTTTGAAAAGTAAGTAGCACCTTGGAGTTGATCGAACAGATCATCTATACGTGGCAATGGATAACGGTTTTTGATTGTTAATTTATTGAGTTCCCTGTAGTCAATACACATCCTGAATGAACCATCTTTCTTTTTCACAAAAAGAACTGGTGCTCCCCAGGGTGAGAAACTAGGTCTGATAAAACCTTTGTCTAACAGTTCTTGCAATTGACCTGAAAGTTCTTGCATTTCAGATGGTGCAAGCCGATACGGGGCTTTAGCAACAGGTGCTGCACCTGGAATCAAGTCGATTCGAAATTCAACTTGTCTCACTGGGGGTAATCCTGATATGTCCTCAGGAAAAACTTCAGGAAAATCCTTGACTACTGGGATGTCTGTGATTCGTTTAGATAAAGAATTGTGCTCAGTCACATGTGCCAGAAAAGCATAACAGCCCTTCCTTAGGAATTTCTGAGCTCGCATACAAGATATGAGACCAAGTTTTCTACCTGCTCGTTCTCCTTGAACTATCAGTGTATTACCGTTAGGTAATGGAATGCGGATCACCTTGTTTTGACAGACAACTTCAGCTTGGTTATTAGAAAGCCAGTCCATACCAACAACAACATCAAAGCTCCCAAGCTCAATAGGAAGTAAATCAATTTTGAAAAGATGATCATTCAGATTCAAGGAACATCCTTGAATAACATTGTTTGTTTTGATCAACTTGCCGTTAGCAAGTTCAATAACATAAGGAGTTTCTAGATCTACCGTAGGCAATGAAATTAATGATGCAAATTCAGGAGAGATAAAGCTCTTATCTGCTCCTGTATCAAACAGAACTGATGCGTATAGATTATTAAGAAGAAACGTACCAGTAACAATATTTGCATCATGTCTCGCCTCGGTCGCACCAATCTGAAAAGTTCTCCCCCTAGCTTCAGTTCCCGAATTGGTGTTATTGTTCGGACAGTTTCGTATGAGATGATCAGGGCTTCCACATTTGTAACATGACCGGTTGGTTTGAGTGGTTTGTCGTGGTGCTTGGTTTTGTGGTTGAGCAGGAAAGTTGCAATATTTAGCATAATGTCCAACTCGGTTACAGTTTAGACAAACAGGACATGGTCCCGTGTGATGAAGTGGACACTTATTGCATTTGGGCGCCTGCCCAGTATAAACTTTCCTCTCAGGAATAGCTGCACCATAGTTTTTCACAGTTGGCTTGCTCTGGGTGATCTCAGCCGGAGCCTTAGCCTTGGTTTTACCAAACCACTTTCGTTTTGTACCTTTTGACACATTCGAGGTACCAACATCACTCCGACCATAAAACGTCTGAGGTTTCAAAGACAAAGTACCACTCCTTACCGCCTCATTGGTAAGCTTAGTGGTCAAAAGAATTGTATGTTTCAGGGTTGTAGGTTCAGCAGCAGTCACCATTCCTCGTATCTGAGGAATCAGACCCTTAATGTATTTCTCGATTAAAGCGGCTTCCGTAGGAAACATGTCGGGAAGTAAACAAGTAAGTTCATGAAAACGATCGGTGTAAGCAAGACAGTCAGCACCGATCATCGAGTGATTCCAGAATTCTTCCTGGAGTTTTTGAATTTCAGTGATGGGACAGTACTCTGATCTAATCAGAGTTTTGAAATCGTTCCAGCCCATCGAGTCAACTGTGGCTGAACCCAAAGTCTTGGCCTGGGTATTCCACCAGGTCAAAGCTGAGTCTTTCAAAGAACAGGCAGCATAAGACACCTTATGCTCCTCCAAACACTGACTGATTTTGAGCTTAGTTTCCATCTCCTCAATCCACCTTATTAGACCAGCCGCTCCTTCCTTGCCAGTAAAAGTAGGAGGGTTACAGGAAGCAAAATACTTGTAAGTACATCCCTGTCGGGGTGGATCAGGAATAATAGTAGTTGTACCGGTAGTGGTATGAGTTTCAACGTGACCACCTGTAGCATTATGTTCAGCATGATCGTGATCTCTACCAGAACCTGCCGTGATATGTGGTTGGTGTTGTGTCAGAACACCACAAGCAGATAGTTGTTCACGCACAATACGAGCTATCATAGCCTCATTTGTTTCAGATCCGCTTGTACCAGCAGGTGGAACAATGCCTGCTCCAGGGTTTACTGGTGGAGTAGTATTCGTTTCCAAGTTCCCAGGTGGAACTACGTTCGCTTCCGGATTAACATGCGGATCCGGATTTGAGTCAACATTCAAAGGTGGAATTTGATTCGGTTCAGGGTTGGTAATATTCTTAGCAGTTTTCTTAGCTGGTCGACCTCTTTTTGGAGCCATTAATCTGCTCACAAGCAGACAAATTCAGGTCAGTTTAAGAATATTAAAGATATAACCCATTCTATCACATAAATTCAATCATATTCAGTTACACTGAAAATTTATATTGAAATGTGATTATAAAGAATACAGTATAACTACATGAATTCAGTCCAGACATGTTCACATTACACACAGATCACACAATTATTCGTAGTTATACTTAGTCCTGTTATTTCAAAAACATGTTAGATTCTTACCCAGCTCTTTGCATTGCAACGCATGTTTTTAGAAATATGTTCATACAGAACTAGGACATGTTCTCAGACAAGTTCTCTAATATGTTCTCAGTTCATACATTAAGTTCTCGTTTAGATATGTTCTCGTACAGTATGGCTCTCGTACTGTACTTTAGTTACAGACACATTCACAACTAGACACGTTCACAATTCAGACATGTTCTCGTACAGTATGGCTCTCGTACTGTACTTTAGTTACAGACACATTCACAACTAGACACGTTCACAATTCAGACATGTTCTCGTACAGTATGGCTCTCGTACTGTACTTAAGTTACATATATATTTGCATACAGTATTGCTCCCGTACTGTATTTCAGCAAAATATATATTTTTAGTTCGATATATTCGCATACAGTATTGCTCCCGTACTGTATTTCAGCGACATATATATTTTTAGTTTGACATGTTCTCATATTAATTCGTTCACATACGGTTATGTTCTTACACAGAAAAATTAATTATAGTTCACACACATAGCTCATTATATAGACAGATATACAAAACACCCATATTATTACAGTACCATAATTTCATACATTACAAAAGTTTTAATACAAGAACTATCAAAAACAATACATTAATACTAACTACCAGGGATCCATTTCGCAATCAAAACTTCCCATCCATATCACACACTAACAACCTATTCGTCTGCACATAAGATGTCCCAAACAGAACCACATGAGCATACTTATCGTAAAAAGTACGATAAACAGGAAAACACCATAGCCACTGCCGCCATGATCACGCCCAAAACTATCATCTTAGTCTCAAAACTGGCCATCCCAAGCCAAATCAGAGACTCTCTCACCCTCGCCAATCCTGCTCTCAACAACTCAACCTGCCGCCAAAAGGTAGCAACAATCCTCCGTACCCACGTCCTAAGCAATCGCTCCTCAACTGAAATCCTCCACTCTTGTGTGTCTGCCTCCAATGTGTTCACTCGATCTATAATGGTCAAGTGAGAATTCAAAATCTCTAAAACAGTGCTACGGGTATCATCTATCCTAGCACTCTGCTGCTGTATGTCCTGACGTATCCCTTGCAGATCATGAGTGACCCGCTGTAACTGGGCTCTCCATTCTGCTTGATGGGAAGATTCTCCCACCTCATGTATCGTCGGTGGCTCATCTCGGGGAGCCATCTGTCGTCTCGGGGGTAGCCCCGTTGTCTTGCGAGCTTGGCCTCGCATTCGCCTCAACCCATCCCACTCAGGGACTCTCCGTGGAGAGGAGTCCTGTCTCCTCTCAGCAGAAATATGAACTAAAGGTGAATGAGGTGGACTAGGTAGAATGGGGGCTGCTGGTGGTAGTACTGGTGATGGTGGTGGTGGAGTAACAGGTCTGAGGTCTGAAGGTGTATGAGGTCCGGTAGGGGTCGCCTGTGAGGCTGCCGATGATGCCTCACTAGGACCTGAATCTGATCCTGCACTAGAGCTAGGTGTGTCATCCAACCTCAAATAAGGGAACCTCTGATAAATATACTGCTCGGCTGGATCGGCCATCGCTGTACAATAAAAATTTCTAATCAGTATCATGACATAAATATTAAATAACAATATTTAATATGAACATGATATGATGCTTTCTCCTATCTCAGAGCAACTATTAGTCTTTATAGTTATTGAGGTTCTGCTTGAATTAAAGTAAACTAGAACGCACAAGTGTTGCAAATTCCAGTTGTGCTGGCCAGTCAAAACTGTAGTTTGTACCACCTGATTATTCTGGCTTAGTTCAAAACAAGTTTTGTTTAGTTGTTACGTTCGGTGCTCTCTGTGTTACTATACGAGCCTATGGTTATAGTCTAGGTCTCTAAGTCAACCTAATTCTCTATAACCTGTGGCTCTGATACCACCCTGTCACACCCCCACCCCTCGTCACCTCGTGTCTGGTCTGACGTCACTGAATTGGTTGCGGAAGCATAGTGGTGATGTCTCTGGGGTGAGGAGTGACTTACTTGAACCAATATCATAAGCACACAGATTAACTTAAAGTAATTACATTACCAGGGTGTCGCGATCACAACCACATTACAACTATATTTATTTAATTACAATACTAATTATTAAAGTGCAGATAACTCAAAGTGCATCCTCACCGTCTATTCCTGCTTACCTGCAAAAAGGTTTGAGTTTGAAACGTCAGCACAAAGCTGGTGAGATCGACAGTTCAATTTAAAACAATATGATATGATAAACACGTTCTCAAAAGTTCAGTTCCGGATAACCATGGGACCTGTATCTAGTTCCTTTCGGACGTCTAGTCTGTCTCAAGATATTACCCGTCGGTACATATCTTAGTGCCTCATTATCTTAATGTCTATCACACCATTAAGAAGTTCGGGAAACAGATAACAAACATTCACACAAGGGGAGATGCAATCCTCCCAGCGAATGGGGTGTCAACCAATAGTACTATCAATGTTTTCTGCTCGGCCACACATGGGTTCACTAGATACAGTTCAAAATGAGGACTTTCAGTGTCATGATAGAGTTCAGTCTACAGGCCAAAATCCCATGAAATCCCACAAAAGTCACAACAATCACATGAAATCACACAGATATCAGTGACACATATCATATGTTCATTAACAGTTCAACAATGTTCCCCGATGTTTGAAAAAGATTAAAATAAAAGGGGTTGTACGAAACTCACCTGGTAGTATAGATGTAGCAGAATATCTCAAAACTGATAATAGAGAAGTGATTCTGCATTTATTTATATTTAATGAGTTATTTATGTTCTAGTTTACTGATTAGATCCTTCTGAACGTTCAATGTCAAAGACATTGCTTAGTAAATCATCAACTCGATATTAATTATATAATTAACTAATTCAAGGTTATATCATACAATGTATGATAATGTAGGAACCTACATTGCATTAGATTCCTAACACAAAGTTGATGACACTCTGGATTAATCAGAATAATCTCAGATTAACCAAATAGTTAATGTTGTTGATTATAATGTTAAAACAGTTTCTAGATAGTTTAATGGCTTAGGAGTGATTAATCCTTATTATTGATTACCCAAATATCATGAAATATCACAATGTAGCATCAGATTAGGTGAAGTAACCAGATTTAACATACTAATCTGACTGTTATCACAAACATCAGATAATCATTCCAATGAGTATGTTAATGATTATGATTAGTTTGAAACACTTGGATTTAACCTTTGCATTTCAAAGATTAATCAAACTAATCACCTACATTGTCATAATTAAATGGTTTAAACCATTATAATCATAGGTATGATTTCATGCAAACCGGGCATCACAACGGATCAAAACAAGGATTTAACCGTCAGAACTTCGTGTTCTTCATTTATAACCAATCATAGCCATCATCTAGGCAATAATCAACAATCCTAACTATCTTATTACGTTCAAAATCAAGATCTAATCAATCAAAATCAAACTAGAAGGTTAAAACGAACCGTTACCTGTTCTGACGAGTTTCTGCGGGTAAAACAGCGATCGGGACTTGTATATATGTTTCTTGGGATGATCCGGATGATTAGAAACCTTTGAAATGAAGTTTAAAGGTGTTATGAGGTGAAATTTGCGTCTAAGGGTCGAGCAGGGACGAAAATGGTGATTTTAAGCGAGTTCTGAAGCTTCTGGTCGACAAAACCATTTTTTTGCCGACTTACTGTCTCGCGCGCATCGCCCCAGACGGGTGTCTGGTCTGGGGCGTAGCGCCCCACGTCAGCAACATCATCAATTTTGGTTTTCAACTTCGTTTCGCGATTCCGGGAGCATACGAACTCCGTTTTGCGCACGGTTTTCGCCCACGTTCATCATTTTTCATATTCTATCAATCCCCATTAACAAAAGTTGCTAATTCCTCGTGGATTTCAAACACGATCAAATGTGCTTACGTCAATTTTTGCCTCTAATCTTCTTTTCGCGATTCCGGACAATCCGTAACTCCGTTTCGCGCACGGTTTTCGCCCACGTTCATCATTTTTCACATACTATCAATCTCTACTAACCAAAGTTGCTAAATCCTCGTGGATTTCAAGCACGATCAAATGTGCTTACGTCATTTTTGCCGGATTTCTCGTACGCAATCGTCACAAGTTCACCTACATATTCTCTTGGTGTTTTCTTAATTTATGGTCTAGGCTTATTTTAACTGACAAAGCAAGCAATTATCTTAAGATAAATTCAAGGGTCTTAATCGTCTAAGGTATAAAATAAGCAAATTTATATAAACATATAAGATATTACTCATCCCGTGTAAACATAGTACTGTATTGTTTTATATTTGGACTATTCAAATAAATAATATTCTGATTAATTTGTTGCAAACCCGCAGCATGGTGCGGGGCACAACTACTAGTTATAATATAATGGTCGTAAATAGTTTCTACACCTTTTACATTAAATATCAATTTCATTATAATTTAACAATAACCACACACACATTTATAAGGGGATGATTCACTAAAAAGACAGTTATGCCTAAAAGCAAAATTCGATATTAAAAAACAAAAAAATTATACAAAAAAATCAGTAAAAAATACAGTATAAAAATGATTGTTTATATGTTTTAGGCAAATATGTATATTTGCTTGATTCTCTCTCTCTATGTGTGTGTAGGATACTTAACTAAGAACTAATGTTAGTTGTGAAATAAAAATAATTAAGAGTCAATTACATGGTTGGTCCCTGTAGTATGTTGATTTTCCCTTTGTAGTCTCTATCTTTAATAAATTACACATGCGATCTAAATTGTTAACAAAAATGCAGCACTAGTGATTCCTGTAATCAATGATCATTATTTTTTCTGTTAATATTTTTTAAATAACCAAAATACTCCTATTTAAACCCCACTTTTGTCCTTTATCTTTTTCCCCTTCCATCTAAACATCATTGTTACCTTCACCTTCACCATCGTCACCCACCACCAGCCGTCACCCACCACCTTCGCCAAATTAACAAAGACACATTCAATAATATATTAATATGTACCTATGATTTAAGAGAATAAAAACTAATTTCATACATATCATTACAACACTTGTCATCGGATATTTCAAAATTCAAATGATAGTTGCTTGTTGGCGGCATAACAATCATTTATACCTAACTTGCTCATACTCACCCCCTTGCCA
Organism: Mikania micrantha; assembly: GCA_009363875.1. Taxonomy (NCBI): domain Eukaryota; kingdom Viridiplantae; phylum Streptophyta; class Magnoliopsida; order Asterales; family Asteraceae; genus Mikania; species Mikania micrantha. The sequence goes on along the minus strand of CM018693.1, from coordinate 5,542,216 downwards.
CATTTAATTAAATAGATCGATATAACTTAGGTTTATTTACATATTCATATATTGTATATATTGATTGCATTGCATATATGTTTTATTTTAAAAATGTCTCAACCGGTTTTTTGATATATAATAAGCCCTAGTTTTATACGAAATTTGCTTGACACAAGTAAGATGTAAACAATCAACGACATAGCTAGCTAGATAATACAAGATCTGGGTAAAAGAAGAAAAAAATTCGAAACTAAAGTATTTGAATGTAGTATAATTAGTGATAATTGCATTAATAATTAATTAGGAAGGACTCGTGACGACATATATAGAATCCTAATTAACATTCTTGTGTTCTTCTTTTAGTGGGACACCTGATTCTAAGTAACTATTTGGTTTTGGTATCACATTAATATTTGTATTTAATATTGTAGCCCATTGGATTAATCTAATCTACCTGCCAAGCCCGTTTCTAATAGGCCGGCCTTCTCTAGGCTCATCTTGAAGCTGAACTGACAATTTAAATCATAGAAGCCCGTACGTACGTACGCAACCTACCTATAACCTATATATCAACTAATCAACTGATGAAAAGTGTCCCATTGGTTGTTAAGAGCATACTTATGTTACCAGCCTCTTTAACAATTATACTTGCGGTTGTGTTAGGCTCGGTTTGGTTTTAGGCTCCACAAAAACCAGTAATTGACATTCCGTTATTGAAAACCATAATCGAAAAATAATTGTGCTTTTTTACATTTGTTTCGGTTAATTTTACTTTATTTGTATATCTATTTAGTGATTGTTTTGTGATGCTTATTTGTATATCTAGTTTAATTACCATATGAATTATTACTATTAATAAATGAGTTATAATTTATATTATTAAAATTCAAGTACTAAACATTATAACTATTGTTATGATTCAGGTCCAGTTATGATTCATAACCGCCATCCAAAAAATATAACTGAACTATATTTAAGTTTGCAAAGGGGTTGTTTTAAGTATATAGAGGCGTGACTCGTGAGGGTTGCCTTTTGTTGTATGGGTAGCATTTGAAGAATGAAAAATAAACTAACTATACTTAAAAGAAGAAATATTAAAAGTTACATCAATGGCTCGAACTCAAGTCCTGTCAAAGTTAAATAATCAAACACCAATCTCAACTAGCCTAATTTGATGTCATACTTCTGATTGTTTGTTATGAATACTATCAATAGTGCGTATTGAAGTTTGAAAATTTATAACCGTGAAATTTGGCGTAATAAAAAGAGTTAAACACTCAGATACATCGGTAAATATTTGTATCAAATATACTATTGTATGTTGCAGTTAATCGGATGAAAAGATTATCATATTTTAGATTAATTATGACATCTTTCAGTTTTTAAATCCGGTTCAACTGATCCAACCGGTTTGACTAGTGAACCAGTAAAATGACCGGTTCAGTACTCTTTGGTCTGGTTTTAAAAACATCTGCATCTTCATTGACAAAGTCAATGCATTTAGAGTATATGTAATACTCTTTAGTTTTTTTTTATAGGCTCGTCAAAAGTGAAGTATTATAAAAGTTGAAGGATATAACTTACTTCTGTTCATGATATCATATATTGACTAGAGAATATTCGCTAAAAACACAATTTTGTTTAAAATCATAAAAAAATCTAATACAAGGAAACAAAATATAGTAAAAAACATAACTCTAGTGAAAAACAAAAATTTATAAAAAAAATTAGTACAGAAAAAAAAATTAAAAACTAGAATCAAAAATAAAAAAATTTATGCTTTCCTTTTCAAGGGTTGAATTCTTCATTATTCAACAAATATGCCATCATATTCAAGGGTTGAACTCTTCATTATTCAACAAATATATCGTCATATTCAAGGGTTGAATTCTTCATTACTTCCATATGTACGTAAAATATATATTATATGTCAATAATCATATATATTTATATGAAAAGCCGGTACATTGTTGATGACTCCTGGTATACAATATATCAACAATATTATTTATAAAATATATCAGGTATAAGCATTATGTGCCGGAGTATTTAAAAACGATTAGTGTTTATGACCCTGATTGCTACAACGGTCATCGTGATTATTAAATGGATCTTATGTAATATATATACAATATATTAAGATAGTCAAATATAAAAAGTTTGGTTAAGAATAAACGAGGCTATAAAACTCAAATAATTGAAAACGACATTTTTTTTAATTTTACTTCTTCATTTTTTTAAACGTTTATAAGTTTTTCATATGACAATGTTTTTTTTTTTATAAATAATCACACCATAAAATTGAATGTTTCTTCCTCTTTAATTTGAACATAGTAATAATGTAATTTTTTTTTAAATAAATTAATATGTTGTACGTATTATTCTATACTACATTTTGTTATGTGTATTTTTATTAATTTTTGCTTTGTGCTTTAATGTATTCTATTACATTAAAAAACAGTATGCTTTTCAAAAAATAAAGTACATCTTTTAAAGAGACAATATATGTATCAAAATCTAGTTGTGTTTAAAAAAACTAAAATAACATTAAAATTAGTGCAATTTTACTTTGGCCCTTGAGAGCACGCACATATATACATTATATGTGTGCACTGCGAGTGGACGTCTTTAAAAAAATAACATATCATTTTATTATTTAATGCATGAAATTATATTTAATCATATTTTATATTAAAAAATCATCTTATATAGTTTAAATTTTTATTGGTATTTATTAATTAGTAATATATTTTTCGGGGTACTAATCTAGTAAAAATATATATACATGATGTTTAAATAAAAAGTCATTCTCTCTAAAAATAGTAAGAAAACAAACATGATTATGACATGCAAGCAACAAAATATAAAAAGTGTAAAGGAGGTAACTTAGATATCAAATATTTTCATGATCCTTTTCAAGTTTTCACCACTTTTTTAATCATTCGTAACTGTTCATACGATAAGGTCTGGCTCAAGCTTTTCGGGGGTTCAAAACAAATAAAAAATTGAGCCTTTTTTGTAAATAACTTTTTGTCTACGGTAAAAAATTATGGTTTGCAAATTTTAAAAAAAAATAAAAATATGTTAATTTGTCTCTATCTACATAAGTTACTCAATGTTATAAATTACAATACTTAGTGATGTTATTTGATAACTCTGACATATTTGTTAATCATCTTTATTAGCCTATTTAGAACTAGAAACCTTGTCTAACTATTTCACTTTTACCAATAATAAAAAGATTTATTTCAATGTGAAGTCGTGAAGTAAAATTGAAACAAAATTGTAGAAAGATGTAATTATTTGGAAAGATAACCTTAAAAATCTTTCTCTTTTAAGAATATAAGTAAACTTTCTAATTTACAGATTTAAAACAAGAAAAAAATAACATGACCAATAAGTCAGAAATAACCCGAACGGTTGGTGCCCTAAAAATTTGGAGGCCCTATATCCTTGCCTCTAGTTTCCTAACTAAAGGAGAGTCGACTCTGCATACAATATTAATTTTTTTTAAATACGACACCATAAATCAAACATTTTGTATTGTTAATTCGAGAATAGTATTAATATATTAAAAGTACTATCTTATGCAAATTAATTATGACAGCTGAAATTATCCACATTCTCTTGCAAGCCTTTTGGTCAAACACAGGTTTGTCATCGCATACTATTCCATCATGTATATGTCGTATGCATTGCAAATGTTGCATCACTATGAAATTTTTTTTTTTTGTTTTATTTTTTCATTTTTCTTTTTCTTTTTATTTTTGCTTCATAATTACCAAGGGGGAACTTTGTTTTATCATCATTGACACTTTGTAATACATCTTTTTTCTTATTAATTTCCCAAAACCTGTATAGTATTGGTTGTATGTTACAAGACTTTGGTGATCATAAATAACTAGTTTTATACACGTCCGTTGGCCGGGCTGTTTTAATGTAATAAGGTTATCTCTATTTTTCTTTGACTTGTAATGGATAACAATATTTTATAAGATTAAAGAACTCATTTAAGTTATAAAAGTGATCGATCACTCTAAAAACCACAAAAATAATGAAAACGATAATTGTTTGAAAAATATTTTGTAAATATTGTGAAATTCTTTTTGAGATACGTATATATTTACACAAAATGAAGCATCCAACAAATATTTTAGCTACAACAATTAATGTGGCATTCAATTAGAAAATCATAAAAAAAAAAAAATTCCTAATTGTTGAATCAAATTTAACCTAAATAGTTGGATTGCATAACCCCAAATCACTCAGATGTTAGTTGAACCAATTCACCTGAAAAACAACCGGTATAAAATTTAATTATTGTGACAAATGAAAATTAACTACACAATTATTTGGCCCTGAATATTCAAACACAATAACCACTTTTAAAAACACCACTTGATTGTAAAGATGAACAATATCCATTCAGGATAGTTATCACCAAAAAGTGTTTTCAGGTCATCTCTATCAAGCAGACACAAAAACCTTATATCACTTGTCTAAGTAAAAGCGAAGCATCTCAGGTAAAATAGTTACATTATGTAAAGATAGAAAACATTAACCAATTTAAAGCTCTTGATATATATATATATATATACATATATATCAAAATTATTTGATTATCTTTAAAAATGACCCGACATTTTGGTGGAAAGATCAACCCTTTCTAGTTTCTGACTAGAAAGGATTCCCTGTTTACTGAAATCATCAACGTTTTCCTTTGTTGGAAGATTTGAATTTAATTATACTTCTAATCGTTCATCTTTATTTTAAATCTATTGTTGAATTTCTAAATTACCTTATTTCTTCAATTGAAGGAGATTTAACAAACAATTCATGATAATCAAAGCTAGCAGATTCAGGCGATATGCAACAAACCCACCAAAATCATATAAAAACACAAATTAGTACTTACTTGTGGTCTTCATATTTGTGAACATAGTATCCATGAAAATGTTCTCCTTTTTATTCCTTTCTAATTTTGCCTCAGGGATACCACAATAGGTGATCAAATCTTCATTCATATGAAACTGAAACACAAAAGTAAACAAAGGTTTATATCCTCCACTAAACCCACCAGAGATTAACAGTTTAAACTACCATAATTTCAAACAATTTCTTCGTAAATTAAAACTTACATCGCTGGAAGTTTGATATAATCCTTAAATATGTTCAAAACAAGATCAAAGCAAAACCTAGATAATCAGCATACATAATAATTAATCTAATCCCAACTAATCACACAATCATAATCAGCATACCTAATAATCAACCTGAAAAAAAAATGAACGCCAAAAACCCTTATAAATTGAAAGTTCAACCTCAAAAGATGTCCAATTAAGAAGAAAAATGGTTAGGAGTTGATGGTTTTGACCTACCTATTTGTTAAGTCGGTGAACATGACTTCCATATATGTGAGATTTGTAGGTTTCTTTGCAGGTATTATCGAATAACCAAAGCGTATCAAAAGGAAGACAATCGAAGGTAGGAGAAATTGAGGAGGAAGCACGTAATAGGAAGTGGAGGGTACCGGAGATGTAGCGGCTGGTAGGACGTGGGGTGGAAAAAGAGAACCATCTGTGGAAGAAGAAACCGCAAATTGGAAGGAAAATCGCTCGACAAAAGTTGTAACCGTCGATTTAATACGGCTAGGATTTAATTTTGAGGAATTATGACGGTCAAGATTGATTATGACAGCGGTTACAAAGACCGCTGTCTATATATATATATATAATTAAATATAAATTAATTACCACGCCTCATAAGATATACAGTACGTTTAGATAACATGTCAAATCAGGTTGAGTTAAAACAAAGATTAGAAAAAGAAGGATTTGTCACCCTAGCTATCTTAAAATGCATTTTGTAAAGGAAAATGCATGCCATGCTAACTCGATTAGAAATGATAAGCATATATGTAGGTCACTAGATTACATACATTGGATTTCACTTAAAAAACAAATCGCGATCGAAAGTGACTTCGATCCAATAAAACCTCATCGCCAGAAAACAAAAGTTAGTTAATTAATGTGTTTTTCGATAGACAACGGACCTTGGATCACCTAGCTAGCTAGAGGTGTATCAATCAGCTAAGTCTAGAGGGATTACAGTACTTGTGCAATCGTCCGTTAAATATATAGTCCATAGATGACGAACAATTTTTGGGTTTGCCAACGCTAGTGATATTACTGTGGCCGGGTAGATAATCTCAAATATGGGTTATGGTATATTTTTGCTGATCAGTTGGTGATTGCCACCATGCATTTTAATTTCTTTTTTTTTTTAGTTGGATAGGATGGATCCTCCATTAACAAATATAATTCTCGTTTGTTATATATACTAAACATTACATATACTTGCTTACCACAATCAATTAATTATTAATCCAGTACGTTTCATGCATATATATGTGTTCTAAAGTATGGATCCATATGACCATATATATATAATCAAATAAGCATGCAGAACGAAGGAAGAAGTTTGGCTTTTATTTAATTATTCAAGAACTGAACATTTGACATATATTGTAGTAGTAATGATATGATTGAATTCGATCAGACTCCAGAAAACAAATTGATTTGACGATGATCCATGTAAACTGGATTTTTAGCAAAAAAATCAAGATACTTGTAATGATCAAAGGGCTTGAATCTGGGAGGGTGTTCATCATCTACAAACTCTTCCGGGGTTTCCACAGTCCCCTTCTTAAACGTGAATAAAGCTATGGAGTACCTATCTGCAGCCGATCCTTTCATCATCACTCTATGAGGAGGAGACCTCAGCCTACCATTACTCCATGCCTGATCATCCATCCATCCATCCATGATATACGTATATATATATATATATATATATATATATATATGAATGATATTTACACATGCAATTACAAACTAATAAATTAATTAAATTTTAAATATTTCATGCACTTACCATGAACACATCAGTTGCCATAACGACAAAGGATGATGGAAGAAGCTCAACTGTCACCCATTCATCATCATCATCCTTATCCTTGATCTGAACCTCCAATCCATTCACTTGATTCTGATCAAGTATGGACAGAAAGTTTTTGTCTGTATGAGCTGCCATACCCAAATTACTCTCGTCTGCTTTTGAGGGCCTGTATTTCATTATTTTAAGAAGACAACTCATTGATTCATTGAACGATTCATGGTATTTCTCAACTCCATAGCTCTCGAACACCATCTTTCTCACCATGGTTTCTAGTTGTGAAACTAGATTTGCATACGAATGGATGGTTTTACTAAAAATATATCAACATGATAGAATTAATACACATATAATTTTATATTCATTGATTACATAAATATATATTTAATTTATTACCTGAAAGCTTCATTTCCAGAAGGCCACATCAGGTTTGCAAAGTTTTGAACATTATCATAACTGGTAGCACCCTCGATTCCGACGCTTTCCAAGAGAGGCCGGGTGCCGATCATAGGACCAACATACCCATGGAAGGGCTTATCAGAAGTATTCTTCTGTTTGGTTTCGGTGGGGAGGTCAAATAGGGTTTTTAAGGAGTCAAATACTTGTTTCTTGATTTCTCCTCCTCCATATATTGCAATGAAACATCCATACTCTTCAAGTGTATGTCTCACCTTATGCCTCGTCATGTTCCATGATTCTGTTCCTGGCTTCAAGTCTTCCATGTTAATTACAGGGAGTTTAGACGCCATGATTCTTAATTTCTTATGTGTATGAGTGAGAAAGAGAGATGTTTTGTGTTAATATTATGCCTACATCTCACTTGCTTATATAATGGGAACTAGCGATGGTTTTGGGTAAAACCAAATTAATTAATGTTGCTAAAACTATAATTAAGAATTAACAAGTCTCCATCTCCTTTAAGTTTTTTTTTTCTTTTGTGAACATCAAACATGTCATCCATGATCATCGTGACAAATATTTCATCCTTCTGCCTACAAAATAAAGCGTAGTAACCTGACCCATCTGTACATGAAGAAACCTAAAACTAGAAAAACTTACTGGCTCAACCATAACAATATTTTGCTCTAGGTTAGACTTCAACATAAGACATTTCGTAAGAAAAGTCAAGATGCTACTGTTAACCTAGAATTAAAGCTTATTGGTTCTTTTAGTTTTAAACATATTTATTCAATCAAATTTTGTCAAAACTTTAACAAGTCAATATTCATTAATTCAGTAACTGCCCAACTCTAACGACACATATTATATTTAGTATTTATTTTCTATTCTATCTAAAAACAAGTGACATATATCCCTAATCTCCTAGCTTTATTTATTTTCTTTAACAATAGAGGATAAATAAAAAAATACCTGGATACACTCGATCAAGTGCTTCTCTCTTCAAAAGATTTTTTTTCAGTCCTCTCTCTTGAGCCATATGTATTTATTTTCGGTACACATGTGTTCGTAATTTTTCTTTTTCGTTTTCAGATACATATTTTGTTTCGAGTAATTATTAATTTCTAAACAAATATCATTTTTCTGTTATACATTTAATAAATAATATATATATTTTTTTTTAACTTTTGCAATATGGATTTCTCTATTTAGCACCAAGTAAAGTCAAATATGATATACTATACTTTCTACAATAAAAATTTAAATATTCATTTTAATAACACTTAATTTTCTTTTATATTATTATATTTCGAGTCATAATTTAATGTCATTCTCTTTACGTGTTTAATCACATCAAATTCACAATCACAACATGACGTTTTCATACATAATGCTTAATTACTAGGCCTATAATTTGAAATGCAAGTTATGATTATACATACCGAAAAATGCTAGCACCGCAACATGATCAACGCCTTGGTTTATTTTGGTCAAACAAACAGATCAACAACATCTTCATTTCGCTGATACTTAAAAGGTCTTTGAGAATAACAGTTAAAATTCATCATCGTTAAATAGTAATTTTTTCTCTAGAATATTTTTAACCGATATTAGTTTTAAGAGAGAATCTTTAAAAGTTAAAACAATTGTGCTACTATCAAGGACAGTATGGATCACATGTTCTTTGATTGCATAGTCACGGCTAAAATTTGGGATAAAGTTAGAAGGAAGACAAAATGGCCTCACATCAATGGGAATTGGAGTAACAAGGTTGAGGAGTATAGCAAAAGGGGTACTTATGGCTATATATGGAGTGTGGTAAACCGTCTGGTTCTTGGTGCTACTGTCTACTACATCTGGCAGGAGAGGTGTTTGAGGCAGTATGAAAATAAAAAAAGATCAGTTGAGGATGTCTGTTTCTTAATTTTAGATTCAGTTAGACTCCGTATGCTTACTCTCAATTTTAGAAATTCTCTAGCCCTTGTTCAAGTCAAGAAGGCTTGAGATATGGTGTTGCCTAATTATGTGGAGGCAAATTTTTTGAAGGATCCATCTCGATGATTTTACCATGTGTTTGTGTGTTTTGGGATATATGGGTTTATATATGTGCTGTCATGTTTTTGTTGTCCTTGGGAATTAATATGGAGTGGAGAAACCAGTTAGAGATTAAAGTGCATCTGAAAATCCTTGATCTTTACCCATACCTTATTGTTATGCTTTTATATAAATGTTATATTCCTTGCATTGGGGAGAGTAATAGGTATGGGCATTGGGACTGGGCTCTGGTTGGGCTTATAAAAGTGAGGATTTGGGGTAAAGGGTGGTTCTGGGTTGGGCCCTTTATTCTTCTTTTATTGCTGAGTGTGGTAATTGTCATGAATAAAAATAGTCTGATTCTCAATACTTGGGTTTTTGGGCTGTTGGGTTGGGGTTTTTATTGCTGTCATAATTTGGGGCATCATGATTTACTGCATGGGCAGGTGCAAAGGAGGAGAGACTGGGATTATAAATTCAAGAACTGGGATAAGGATCCGGGTGGTGGGCTTTCTATTTCAGGGGTGAGTGCTATTCATTGGGTTCTCCCTAAGCTGATTATTCTTGGGGGGAGCTGGTATGATCCTAGAGGTGATTGCTGGGTCAAAATACAGGGGAGAGTTCAGGGTTTTGTTTGGGCCAGAACAGTCAATACGGTTTCTGGTACCCAACAGCTTAAATGGGTAGTCTGCTATCACTATCTTTGGATCATTATGGAAGAGCAAGAGCCTCCTGAGTTGACTTTCTGTAGTCAAAGTTGCAGGTGGTGGACTAAAGATGCTGTATATAATTCGGGTTTGGGTCAAGTTTTGTACTCCATGGTTTGGACTTATCCTAGCCTTCTTTATGCTCTTGCTGTTGAAGATATTCATCTTTGGAAGATCATTACCTATGGGGTTGACTCTCTGGGTCAACAGGGTAATGGGAAGAAGCTGGGCCATTGGTATTGGGTTGGGATTCGGGGTACTATTACTAGTGCTGGTGTTTTGAAGCAGGAGGTTCAAGGGGTTATGCAAAACAGGGTCAGTACTGGCTTCGGGATCCAGGGGGTTAACTATTTCAGTATACGAAATGTTGACTGGAAAGGGGCTGACTGGGACTGGTATGATGGGCTGGTTTGGCAAAATCATTACCAGTTGGGCTGGGACTGGTGCATTAAGTGGTATCTAGCTCTGTGGGGTATGGCTGATTTTAGCAACAACTGCAGCTGGCATGGTTCGGTGAGTAATACTTCGAAAGTGGGGCTGCTTTGTGATGCTGTAAAGGGCCGGGTGCAGCAAAAGTTTGTGTTCACACATGATTGTAGGGCTGGCCCCATTATCTATTCCTCTTTGTATGGGGATCAAAATGGGGGTGCTTTTGATGTTAATCGAATTAAAGAGGTTTAATATGGGGGTGATTTGCTTGAATTTGATGATTTGGGTTTGCAATTTGGGTTGGGTTTTAGCCTCCTGGTCGTACGAGAGCTGTCTTGATTTGGGGCTCATTGAACAAGGTAATACTTTGACCCAAGAGTGGCAACGGTGGATGAGCCAAAGCACCAACATGGGGTCACATGATATTGGGTCTAGGTGGCAGCATTTGGAGGTTAATTTGTTTGATCAGTGGTGGAGGGTCCTCTTGCTTTTCCATCTTTTGTGGATGATGTGTTGGGTTCCTACTCTTCGCTTCAGCTCGTTTATTATGAAGGGTCGGAACACATGGCATCATCTTTTTAGTTATTGTAGTAATCTGAAGTTACATGTGACTCAATGTATTGTTACTAGTTGTATGTGTATTATTAGATCTGATAGGGGTTTTAGATGTCCCCCTTTTTTGTATAGGTGGGGGACGGGCTTAAGTTTATCCCGTCTATTTCTTGGGTGCCCAAGTGGTATTTTGTAGGGCTAGCAATTTCAGATACGAACACGTTAACACGACACGACACGACTTTAACATGTTTCGTGTTTACCCTTAACATGTTTCGTGTCTAAAACAGGTCGACACGTTAAGACCTGTTTATTTATCGTGTCTAAACAGGTAAAACCCGCTAAGACCTGTTAAGACCCGTTAAGACCCGTTAAGATCCATTAAGACCTGTTAAGATCAGTTAAGACCCGTTAATACCTGTTAAGATATGTTTAAAATTTAAAATAAATAATATAACAAATTATATGGCCATATGGGTAACCGATTAGCTTCAAAAAAATTTTACTTGTCTAACCATATTTCTTTAACAGGTTCTTTAACAGGTTCTTTAACGGGTTCTAACAGATTCTTTAACAGGTTATTTATAGTGCTAACTGTTAACAGGTTCCTTAACGGGTCTTTTCGTGTTTACGGGTTTTTAACGGGTCGTGTTCGTGTTTGAAAAAACAGACACGATAAGAATTCGTGTCGTGTTCGTGTCTAACAGGTTCGTGTTTCGTGTCTTAACGGGTCGTGTCTGACCCGTTATAACAGCCCTGTCTATTTTGTGCTTGTGGCCTTCATCCGAGGGTATGCCCTCATGATTTTGTAGTCGGTTTTTAGTGGTTGGTATATATTTTTCCGGGCTAATTGCTCTTTATTAAAAAACAAAAAAAAACAAGGTCTTAATCGGATACATGATACTCAATGGGTCTCGACCCGAGACCCGCCCCATTTTACGTCATATCTGACTCTGTAAACTCTAACGCAAAGTCCCCATAATTTGACAAACCCCCAAATTCCAATTTAGGGTTTATCATTCCCTCAAAAGCCATCAAGATCATGATTCGATCTTCTTCACGTTCTTTCTACAAATTCGGTTCTTTGTTTAGATCCTTGACTTCTGTTCCATCTCCCCGTCCACCACTCTCCTCGCAGATAACTGCCACCACTATTCGGCGGTTTACAACCGATGTGACGATAGGAATTAGAAGAGAAACTGGTATGTGTGTCAGCAAGAAAGTGATTTATGTTTCTAGATTACAAGAAAATTCTTATTGTTATTTATTTACATCTTTTTGCAGGAAATTTCAGCTCTTTAGTTTCTCTACGGTCAAGATTTCATGTTTTAAAGATTAATGGAGCTACTAACGTTAGTGTTTCTGAAGCGAGATCGTTTGCATCAAAAGCTTCTCGATCAACAAGTGAGAATGCATCACAGGTTGTATTTTGTATTCTTTTGCTAGGTTAGATTTTTTAAAGATGCTTTTTTAAAGTATTTTATACAAATGTTATTGTGTATATAGGTTAGAGACGCAAATCCTAGCTGACTATAGCTGTGTTGGATGCATGACAATATATAACAAACTTCAATTAGAAAGGCAATAAATTTGTTTGTCTAGAAGTGAGCCAAATTGGCTTTCAGAATTCAGTATGAATCCGTGACAGAAAGAACTAGCTTTTTATTTACTTTGTATTTTTTGTGTTATGAATAATAAGTTTTCTTATACTAAAACCAAATAAGTTTATCTGGTGATCTTCTATTATGAGTTTATGTAATGGTGTGTATGTGTGTTCCTATATAGCCATAAAGATAAAAGAACACTGAACACATAACCAGGTTCTGTGGGAGAAGAGCTTTCTAAAAAAAACTTATTAGTGAAGACTTGTTTATTTTTCAATTTTTATGTGTTTATTAGCACACTCGGAACTTGTTGTCACATTATATCAAGCCGGGGTTTGGATGAAACTTATGTATTTTTCTTATTACCTTATAGAGTAGGAAAGATGTTACAACTGTTGAAGATCCATTTGACGCACCCACTTACAACATACCAGAGAAACCAATGACATTTACTGAAGGAGCTTCCTACAGTATTGTTATCCTGGCAGGACTTGGGATAGCTGCTGCTGCAGGATATGGCGTCTTTAAAGAACTTATTTTTGAACCAAAAGAGTAAGATTTGGTAGCATAAGTTTATATATTTTTATTTTTTTTTATTTCTTTGTTATTTTGCTGATTTTAGTTCTTTTCATTAGGTACAAGGTTTTTAACAAGGCTCTGCGCAGGATTCAAGATGACAGTCAGGTTTCTTCATTGTCTGAACTCGCTGTTATATGAATTTGTGTGTTATATAAACTCTTGATCCATGTAGCTTTTTTTTAATCAAGAAATTAGAATTTTATTGTTATCAATTGCCATATTCGTCATGATATCAGGTAAGGGTCAGGATTGGCTCACCTATTACTGGGTATGGTCAAGAAAGTAGAAACCGAGCAGCTCGCCAACGAATCCCTAATAGAGTTTGGAAGGATGATGAAGGTGTTGAGCATGTTGAGGTTCCTCTTCTTAATTCCTTTAAAACCATATATTCATATTTAGGATGGTATATCTGTTTTTAAATCCACTTGGAAGATAAATAAGAATGCACTTTTGGAAAATATCAAACTACTAAGCGTGCTCATTGATTTCCGTTATGGGACGTGCTATACTTTTTTTTTTAATTTATTTAGATTGGATATTTGTAGGTTAATTTTTATATTCGTGGGCCACATGGAGCTGGCAAGGTTTTCACTGAGATGTTTAAAGACAAAGAGGACAAGCAATGGAAGTTTATGTATCTTCAAGTTGAGATCCACTCGCCATCCCCGTCAAGAATGCTGCTTGAATCTTATCTTCCAGCCTGATTAAACAAGTTTCATACAATTCAACATCAATTATATATATAGGTTATCATCATTTTCATTCTGAATTTGACACTGATCTGATTTAAAATATAATTGTTTAACCTACAGTTCTACACAATTCTTTTTTTAATAATGATTTCATAAATAGGTCGTACCTTGTAAGTCATCCAATGTGTATTTGAGTGCATACACCTCCTAAGTGGCTAAGTCAATTTATTAAAGAAATTTGGATTATAATTATGAAAATATAATATAATTATGTGACTATATTGAACACATCTGCTATTTTTTAAGTTAGAAAATGGATTAGAAAAATGTGCATGTTAAAATCCAGTGTGACCTCATTCGTATCGATCTGTTTCTAAAATATCCATTTTCGTCCCAGCCTGATTTAGCGGTGATCGTTTAGTTACCAAAAATAGAAGCAGCTAGTTTCTTGCAAACAGTAATCTCTTTGAACTGGTGAGGGCTATTATAGACATAACGATTGTTTGTGTTTATGCAGGCAATTGAGAACAAGCACTCCCCTGCTTTTTGCCTGGTATATAAAGCCCAAGACACCAGCCTGAATGGGTTTGATCAAGTTTGCATCTCGTCTGTTTTTGAAATGACTGTTTGTTCCATGGCCTGAATAAATTGTGTTTGGTAGCTAGTAAATGGAAAGGAGGAGAATGACAAATACCTTTGTTTGATTACTTTGAAAAGAAGCAATTGAATATTTTTTTCAAGGGGTATCCTCGAGTTCATACTAAAATATCTATCAGCATTCAAGAGCAAAATCAAGCTATAAAGTTGTTTCGTACTAGGTAGTTTAAGGCACAAAGGGTGAGCTCGGCACAAGGTGTGTAGAATGCGTAACCAAAGACAATTAATGTGGATGTGTGTTTCATGTGATTTTTAGCTGGTTTAGACTAGTTTAGACCTGTTTTAGGTTGGCTTAGACTAATTTTAAAGCCATTTTTTTTTTGTTTCAGCTCAGTTTTGGCCGGGTTTTTTTAGCCCGCGTAAGTTTTTTGGCCGGTTCATTGTGCTGCATGCCTTGGGACACTTTGCCTGAGCCAACCCTAGATGAGTGCATTTAATCCAGGCATGGTAATTTTAACCCAAAACAAGAGAAAAAAGATGGTTTGGATAAAAAAATTATGGTATTTTGAGATAAAATGGGTAAAATAACAACATTGAAAGAGTTGAGATTGGTAAAATCTTAACACAATGTGTCAAGATTGGTAACCTAAAAACGTCTTAACCCACACTTATTCTAACATGTTACTTAACATGTTCTAACTGGTTTTGCTTATATTCTAGGGACACTGAATATTAAAAAATCAAGATTTATAGAAGGATTTAAGAAGGGGAGTTTAGTAGTACACTAGTACATTGTTTAGATGTAGTTGTGGCCTTGTGGGAATAATATGTTGGAACCTTTGGCACATAATGTTTACCAAAAGAAGATTTTCTGCGACTTCTAATATATAATGAATGTGATGTTTACATTTATTAAAAATGATATTACATCTATAATCAATAATGCAAAATATAAGATGACTAAAAAAGAGCATTTTGTGTTGCTTTTAAGGATGTTTTGACTTGTTTCTTAATTGACCTATATATTATTAATGAACCATAAGAAACAAGTCAAAACGGAACGGTTTGTAATCCTGATATCTATCAACTGTGAAGAGTATTTTAATCCCTTGAAAATGGATCACTAAAACCAGGTGATGTTCGGTTCTCAAACAGAAGCTAAAACACAAATTGTTTACATGATATCAACTTTCTACTTATTTGCGAGGCAAATCCAGATCAGGCTCGAGTGAACTGAGGGGAGAGAAGTATTGATCCACCATGTCTGGCGTTACATGTTCTAAGCTTGGTGGGTCCCACTGTAAAGTTCAAAATTAAAGGCCAAGTTCATATCAACAAAGATCTACAGGTAAAAATGATTCTATAACTATAATTGTGTTTAGAGATGGATTTTTTATTCCAGAACCACAAAATAAAGCAAAATAGCTTTCAGTTAGTTGAATCAACGATACTCTCATTCAGATGGGCAATTTTGTAAATAAAGAAGTCAAGTCATAATGGCCAAAAAGTAGATACCTTTGGTGCAAAATCTTTATCCAACAGTCGAGCTCGAACACCCTGATGAAGATAAATGAACTGATAAGAGAATTTAAACCCGGCTGATTTGGGTATTTTTATCTTAAACGGGTCAGATAAACGAATCCATCTAAAAACCACAACAGGTCCAACTAGTGAAATGGGTCTTGAATCAAGAAAGGTGTGTTTTTAAAGCATAATACCTCCGAAACCATTGTATTAAAAAAAAGTTTCATATCTTGACTTTAATAATATCACTAATTATATGGTTTTTAGAAAAAAACAAAATAGTTGCTGCTCAAACCGCCCAAGAGCCCTGGGCCCATTTTGACCTGTAACCCAATCTCTTTATCGCAAACGATCCGGTCCCTCCCAAACCTTGCGTAAAGCGGGAGCTAAACACCATGTACGTTGTTTTTACCTCAAACGTCATATAAAGAAGAATAAATTAAAATAGCACAATTAATTAGAACTGGTTGAATGCGTTAAGTCCACAAAAGTGTGATTTTAGTTTTTAGGGCACATAACCTCCAAAATTAACTGATTATATGGGTCATACTTCAGCAGATGTGTGTTCTTATATTTTAGTGTGCATTACCACCTAAATTGGTCTGTTACTGTAATTATAATTCACTTTATATCTTTAAAATTTGACAAAAAGAAATAAAAATAAAAAAGGTTCATATGTCAGATAGGCCACACTAAAAATGAATGTTTCGACCCAAACCTATTTTGGTATGTTACCCAATATCGACCCGTGCATCTTCAAGACAAGATGAATAAATGTATTAACCTCGTACAAATCACTTGATATCTGTCCAACAACTGCTTGTAGTGACATTCGGTATTCACGAATTAGGCATTGATCAAGAGTTTGAAACCGGCCTTCTCGTATCTAAATACAAAGTTAAAGAAAATCAATATTTAGAAATTAAACGATAGCCGAGGAAGCTAAATCTTCAATAGACTTACTGATCTCAAGGCAACCTTCAAGCTCAATGGTGATGCATATTTTAGTTTCTTTAAGATGGCACTGCACCACCCGTTAGTCTTTTCAACTTCCTTCTCCTGTCGGTTTTTCCGTTTATTATTAAAATTTTGGTTATGAAAACCAGATATTTAAATTTTTGAGGCGTCAAATTTGGTTTCAATATTACCAAGGCATCAATGATTTCCTCAACAGTATCATGGCTGAAGCATTTATCAACTGTCTCAATCCTGAAAAGATGAAAGTAAATCATGAGCCTAAGTTCTGACTTAGACAACTAATGCAACCACAATATGTTTCATTGTTATCACCAGCATTACTAATTATTGTTATCTTTTACAATTCTTGTAGTTTCCGAAAACAGGAATTGTAATTCTGCTATGATAATTGATATGGAGTTAAGAGTAGAATAAAATGTGGTTACCAGAAAAACCAAGAGTCGAAGAAGATCACGTAACAATAATAGTGAAGATGGTTACAATTTTTGTTTCAGTTCATATGTACAAGTATAAAGAAACTTGAAGTGGCAGTTTCGAGTTTTCGACCCATTTAAATCTTGTTATTATAGCAAGTATAGTATTGCTCTTTGTAGATTATAATTAAGACGTAAACTAATAATTATAAAAATGGAAAAAAAGTATGTGTGGGTCTACCCAAACTTATTTAAAAATGACACACCAGTTGGTGGCCCATCTTGCCACATCTTTATGAAAAGAAACATATCAAATGTTAAATGAAGCACACGACATGCCTTTAAGCAGGATGGAAGAGTTAGGAAACAACAGAGCATAAGCTATGCAAAATCATGATGAACCTTTTAAGGTCTTCTCGCTTATTCTATAAGCCAAAAATGGCTCCTTGAATATTGCAGTATAAATCATTTTACCAATTTAAAACTGACCATGAATGCATACCTCCGGATAACACTTTCATTATTGGGATAGTCAAGATCACTGTACTTCTGAAGACATGTTTGAATGACAGAAGGATCATCTTTTATTAGTCTCCTAAGACATTCTTCAATTTCTGGAACATTCTGCAAGAGAAGTTAGCCTATAATCACTCATGAAACTAAGAAAAAATAATTATGTCACAGGTAGAAGAAAGGTGAAAAGAACTGACCTCGTTTAGTGAATAGTGTGTAGCAAGTCCACATGCAACCATTTCTACTCCATTTAGCATGTCTCCTGTTAGAGCCAAATACTCCCCTGCACAATTTTATTAATATTATTATTATTATTATAATTATTCATTATAATTGCATCACTTACCTTACCAGAAGTTTGATCCTTACATGATTTTGAAAACTAACAAAAAGTTTGGAAGCCTAAATTATAAAAAAGTTATTCTATTTCAAAAACCATGAGCAGCTTCAGTACAATGAATTTGTGCCTTTTTTACTACATACCTAAATAACCAGGAAGATGTGAAAGATGAAAGGAAGCTCCGGCATCAGGATGAAAACCAATTAATGTTTCAGGTGTAGCAAAAATCTGCAGTGCAGTATAAGAATTAGAAGATCTACATGTTACAAGCTTTCATATCAAAATAAGATAATTAAAAAAAATGAAGAAAGCATGTATGCAAATGCTTACAGTTTTATCAGTTGCAACCCTGAATGTTCCTGGAATGGAAATTCCAGCCCCTCCACCCATGGTAATCCCATTCAAGATAGCCACCTACCGTGACATACAAATAAAATGTCTGCTTTAGTCCAATCTGGTTTCAAGAATCATCATTCCCAACTAAAAATGGAATCTTAAAATTAGTTATGTGCTGATGTCTACATAACATATAATTGACATATTTGGATTAAAAAAAACCCCCCCTTTTGCCTGAAGGAGTGCTTACATGTGGCTTTGAATATGTGCCTACAAGATACATAAAATTATATAGTGTCCAAAAAAATTCCTTGCATTCTTCAATATTACCTGCACAACAAATTATCAGTAAGAATTAATACCAGATGCTCCAACCTTGAACCAACATAAGTGAGTTCTTTCTGTACCCTTTTTTATCATATCATGAACAGAAACAATATCTCCACCTGCACAAAAGGCCCTGCCATTGCCCTACACAGGATATGCATAACTATAATTACCACTAATCCAAATGTTTGAGCAGTAGTTTGTAGAATTACCTTCATGACCACAAAACCTACATCAGGGTTGTCTTCCCAACTTTTATACAGTTTCAGCAGTCTCTTTCCCTGAACATCATGAGCAGTTCCGAAATACCATAATTATAGCAAATAATAAGTAAATGGAAAACTAAACCAGCATGCTGTTTAACTTATTCTTGATCAGGTGCGAATAAATCTTTGTTTTTTGGTAAATGTGAGAATCTAGAAAACTCATGGAACCCCACACATACCCTGCTACCAATGGGATAATTACGTTTGTCAGGTGGCCATCTTGAACTACAGGGTACATGGACAAACGGTTTTACTTGAAAGTTGGTTAAATAACAAGAGTATGAATGTATGATCAATGTGGTTAGATATATTATACCATTATAAACACTTCAACTAAGCAAATAGATTCCAGTAGAAAGAAACCAGACTGGAAATCAGAGAAGGTTGAAGTAAAATAGTTGTACAATAAAACCAAGGATGAAACTAATAAAATAAAAATAAATAAATAAATAAATAAAACAGATTTCTTCTACTTGGAGATGATTTTTTTTTTTTTTTTTCCAAATTCAAAATCTGTAGTGCTTTTTAATTGATTCTTGTTTTTTTTTTTTGAAAAGCGAAATTGATGCTCTGAATTTGATCTGAAAATGATGGTGCTGACTTTGTAACCAATTATCTTGTCAATAAATCTCTGTAGCCAAGTTGGATCTCCCTCAAAAAAAATAAAATTTAACACATAAAAAAGTAGCATATGAGTCAAAGCCTATGAGTATCAAACTATAAACAAATAAGCACATGATAAAAACTGGAGGAATTCAGCAGAAACATGGAGATATAACAATAGTAGTAAACGAAAATGACATAAAAGAAAGTAATTAATTAAATCTTGGTATCCCTTTCCGATAAATAAATTAACCTAACTAATGAAACAACAACAACAACAACAACCTTACCCAGTATATTCCCACTTTTTAGTAGGGTCTGGGGGGGAATGATAGATACAAACCTTACCCCTATCCCAATTGGGATAGAGAGGCTGCTCCGAAAGAGTCCCCGGCTCAAAGTTATCGTTTGAATTTGATCATTCCAATGATTTTAACGTTATTTTCACAAATAACTAAAATAACGTTAAAATTAGTGCACTTTTACTTTTGCCCATTAAGGGCCCACACATATATACATTATATGTGTGCACCGCAAATAGGGCGTTAACTAATGAAACAACACCAATACTTAATAATCGAACCATGGAAATGGTGAGCGCATTGAGGAAGGAGGGCCTGTTGAGAACGACGGTTGAATTGGGTTCCACAAGTACCTGTAAAATCATCAAATTTCATCAAAATCATGTTAATTAATAATTGTGTGTGCGATTATTAAACGTGAACTGACGTCGGAATGAGGGTTTGCAACGAGGGAATGATCGGATAGAAAGGTGTTGGTGCTACTGCCAAAGCTTCTTGTTGTAATACTGAAATCTTTATTGATGAAGTTTGCAGAGAAACGTTGAAGGTGACGTCTTCTCCTGGCTAATAAGCTCTGCATCTGTGCCTGTGCCTGTGCCTGTGCCTGTGCCTGTGCGTAAAATTGAAAGGAATTTGGATATAACCCAAACCCAAACCCAAACCCAAACCAATCATCGTTGGTTTCATCGTATCGAAAGCTTAATTATTACTCACTTCCATAAGTAGTTCATGCCTACACGTAAACCCACACCACACAGGTTGTCTCTTTGTCTACATTCATAAAATCATAAATGCAAGAACACGACACTACCAGATGTAATCTAATATAGTTTACAAACATACATTTTTTTTGAACGGCTAGTAAACTGTCTCGTCGTGCTACCTTCAGTTATTTTGACGAGCCTTGAAAGAGTACGTAATAGCTCACTGATCAAGCGCTCTTGCGCCGAAGATGAACGGAGCTAAGCGATCTGCCAAAGCTTTGGTATGTGAAAATACATCGGTAGGGGAGCATTCCGCCTTAGATTCTGTAGTCTTAGGAAGAGGGGGAGGGTTAATAGTTTACCTGATGTGAGATATCACATTGTTCGAGGAACCCTAGATGCTGTCGGATTAAAGAATCGTCAACAAGGGCGTTCTAGTGCGTTGTAGATTCTTATCCAAGACCTGTATCATTTAATGATGCCGTGTGAATCGCTAGAAACGTGAATTGCTTAAGCAATCCCAATCCGCCCCTCTCGCGGTAGAAGAACATATACTTACTATTTATACCGGAACAAACGGTTATCTCGATTCATTAGAAATTGGACATGTAAGGAAATATCTGGTTGAGTTACATACTTACTTAAAAACCAATAAACCACAGTTTCAACAAAGATGGGTAATCTGTCTTTTCAGAGCTATCGCCCCAATCAAAAAAATATTTTTGTCATAAGCCCTGTTCCTGGTAAGAAATATAGTGAAATGACCTTTCCTATTCTTTCCTCGGACCCCGCTACTAAGAAAGACATTCACTTCTTAAATATCATATATACGTAGGTGGAAACAGGTGGTGCATGGCTGTCGTCAGCTCGTGCCGTAAGGAGTTGGGTTAAGTCCCGCAACGAGCGCAACCCTTGTGTTTAGTTGCTATCATTGAGTTTGGAACCTTAAACAGACTGCCGGTGATAAGCCGGAGGAAGGTGAGCATGACTTCAAGTCATCATCCCTTTATGCCCTGGGTGACACACGCTCTTGGGGAAGACCAGACTGTTATCCCTAGAATAACTTTTATCAGTTGAGCGACGACCCTTTCACTCAGCACCGTCGGATAGCCGACTTTCATCCCTACTCGATGGGTGGGTCTTGCAGTCAAGCTCCCTTCTGCCTTTGCACTCAAGGGTCAATCTCCGTCCGGCCCGAGCTTTTTCCAATAAACGTTGGTTACATTTCTTTATGTTATTTGTACCAGTAACTGGTTTATGGATGAGTGCTCTAAGAAGCCCTCCCCATCAGTGTATTTTTTTTGTTTTACACGCCCGTAACTTTTCCTCAGCCAGGATGGGGCAGAATAACAAAGCAGGTACAAGTATTAGTAGCATAACAAAAACGCGTTCCTCGTCAATAATATGTTTGCTCGCGGCAATTGTGGCCTCTCGGTAGAATCGATGACTACATCTTTGATGCGTGTGCCCCCATATGCGTGGGAACTAGATGGAATCCGTAA
This sequence comes from Mikania micrantha, assembly GCA_009363875.1. Classification (NCBI taxonomy): domain Eukaryota; kingdom Viridiplantae; phylum Streptophyta; class Magnoliopsida; order Asterales; family Asteraceae; genus Mikania; species Mikania micrantha. The sequence continues at coordinate 5,519,879 of CM018693.1, read as the reverse complement.
ACCCTCGCCCCCCATTAGGTTCGAACCTAGGATTAAAACCCTGATTCATTCATTCATTTGGATATCCATTAAATTGCACCTAACAAGATTCGAACCCAAAACCTCCACTTTGGAAGGACGGGTCTTTACCCGTTGAGGCAATTCTCCGAAATCCGGATACAAACATACATTTACCCTTCGAAAACTTCATTAATTTTATTTTTTATTTTAATATTTATTCAAACAGCAATCAATCATACATTAATTGCAACACACTGCTTGATCCCACTTCTTACCTTTTTCAGCAGTACCATTTCTATGTCTCAAACGACAACTTTTATTAAAACCATGTGGAACCGACAAGACGTTAAACTCTCACTAAAACCAAATAGAAATGATTTATATTAGGAAATAAAATCACTTTTTTTGTTAGTCTGAGTGAACATGTTCAGTTTTGCTTAATCACATACATAGTTTTTCACACACATTAGTTTGTAAGATACATGTGTTTTTTTTCATAATTACTAGTATATTAATAACCGTGTGGTAACTGTATAGGATGTGATACCGCTCAGATAAAATGGTAGAATTAAGAAATTATGAAAATATGCATGTGTTGTACATCTGTGTACAAGATCCATCTAAACAAAGACTATCTATGTGTTTTTTTATAAATAAATACGATCAATCTATTAAAATTTCATGCGTTTTAGTCAATTTTTATTTAATAAACAATGAAAATAAAACGGTTTTTTCAGCTATTCGTATATTTATAATATGAAAATAATTCATGCATAATTATAAAAGAACGCATCCTTATTAAGTAATAAAACACACACACATATACATATATAACGACATTTTAATAATGCGTTAAAGTTATACAAAAAACACGTGAAACTCACCTAATCTTGTTGAATTCGATTCTGGATCAAGTAGACATACATTTACACATTGGATGTATTGCCAATTAATTAACATGCATGCATTCACGAATCAGACCTACCAATATATAATCTCGATCGATCGATCGATTGAATCTCGTACTTCTTTTGCCTTCCCATATATTATTTATACCACTTGAATTGATTAAAAGTCTTTCACGACACCACCATCTTAGTTTGATGTTTATCCTAGCTCCAAAGTCCACACATAAAGCCTTATCCAATTCATGATGTGGACCAGATTGTTTATATAATCAAATTAAACATATGCATGTTATCGACGAACATCTATACTATACACCTTTGATTAATAAACATAAATTGATTAATCAAATTGATGTGGACCAGATTGTTTATAGAATCAAATTATATAATATATTTTAGATATATTCAAACAAAAACCAACAATTTGAAAAAAAAATATTTTACAACCACATATATACTATAAAAGAAATAAAAGTAAAATAATTTTATTTTAAAGTAAAATAAAATTACTTTTATACCCTTTAAACATATGATTAAAAATAATTTCTTTTAGTTATCAATTAATATTAGTTTTGAATTAAAACATATATATTCTGGTAAATTAAAAAATATATAAAAAAACATGTTGGTCAATCTTACGAGTGTGTTAGAATGTTACCTTTTTAATGTTGGAATAATCTTGTAATTATTAAATAGTTAAGGGGTTAAAGTAGAAACTTTGTTTAATTTGTTTTGGTTTATCTATTTGAGTTTAAAGTTTAGATTAGGATTGAGTTTTTAGATAAGTTTTGTTATGTTTGGCAGAAGTTTAGGGATTAAAAGTTTGAATTTTTGTTGGGTTTTTGTTTTATAAATAGGGGTTAGATTTTTAGGTTTTCTTGAGTGTTTCTTTTCTTCTGTTCTTCTACCATTGTCGATCTTGGGAACCAAAGCAGAGGCTTCATTTAAATGATTGAGTTCATTGTTTATAAAGAAATTATATCACCTTTTTTTACTCATCTCTCATGTATATTTATATAGGGGTTAATAAATTAAAGACATACATACAAAGTTACATACTCTAATGTTGACAGAGAGTGGTTTGTAGTCCTCGATCGATCTCTTATCTTTCTATTTTTCTTCAATTTGACATTTTCTTTTTAATTCGTTTTGAATTGTCTCAATTCGGCAACCATCCGTGGATCGATTTCATTGTACCAGCTATTGACACTAAAACCTTTTCTTTTGCATTTTTTTTCTTTTGGATCAAGAGGGTTCGTTTTTTTCTTCTTATGCTGGTTGTGAGGAGGCTTCCCTTCTTTCAAAATTATGGTGCTATATATATTGTTGGGTTTCATAGAAAGAGTTGTCTCACACCCTTAGGTAGGTATTATGTGCATCTTCGTTCATATCATATTGGCACCGATCATTGGATGTCGGCCGGCTATATATGCATCATCTTGTACGTTGATGATTGTATATTTGACGATCCACTATCAACGTCCGCTAACGACTGCTATTTTTCGGACAACGCCTCGATACATTCCCTACCTCGATTGGAGGTAATATATGCACCACCATAATCATCTTGGTAGCGGGTAGTGGTCAACCGCAAAATACCTGCTAGCTATGCTACAACCACTTTTCTGACTCCTTAACGTTTAAAAATATATCTTTGAACTTTGGAACTTTTCTATTAACATCTCTATATTTCAAACTAAAAGTTGGTCGATCTAAACAAAGATGCTTATTCGGTCGTATGAGATGAAATTTCATCTATCACTACCATCATTTCTTATTGGTATTTAATTAGTAAATGATGATATTGATGAGGGGATATATATTATTTATAAAAAAATAATAATAAGAAAATCCTCTCACATGAACAATCGAAGAAGAAATGGAAGTATTAGGTAAATAGTGGTTTGTGGCCTTAAAACTTATCTTGTAATGATACTTCACCTATCATACTTTTGGGAGCAAGTTAGTTACCACTTCATTTATTCGTCGAATATGACCAAATTATATCATTATGATGGACCTGTGATCGTTTTTAAATTTTGAACTTTAAAGTGTTGTATTATGGATCTAAAGTAGTAGAATGTATGCTTTTATGCACCAAAATATAGGAAAAAATAAATAGACAAAACAGGAAAAAAAATTAGAAACATTTTTTTCAGTTTTATTCAGGTTGTTCGGGTTATTCGGATAGATTCGCGTCAGATGATATTTGAATAAATTGGTTCGGTTCGGATTTAGATAAAGGGAAAAAAGTCAAACCTAATAACCTAATTCGAATAAACCGAATAACTCGTAATTCGTTCTAATGAACACCCTTAGCCTTTCATTTAAAATCTTAAAAATATATGTAGTTAATATTAAAATTAAATAAAAAAAATGGAGATTAAAGAGGGGGGAAATGTTAAAAATGGAAGGTTAGGGTTTTCCCTACTCTTACAAAAGTCAGCCCTCCCTTTCATGTGTTTGAAGAAGAGAAGGGAGAGAATATTGAGATTAAGGGAGGAAAAGGGCCACAAAATATTTTATGTAAAAATATAATTACTAGCTACGATCAAATCGTATCTTCGCTTGAATTCACTGATTAAAAAATCCAGAGCAATAACAAGTATAACACGTGTATTGTTTATGGCTCACCATCTCTTTGCTGCTGAGATGGTTAAAAAAACCGGTTCCGGAACCAGCACCGACAACCCAAACCTGAACCGATCATATCCGAACTCGTAGGTACAAGCGGTTCCGGATTCTCAGAGAAATTGAACAAGAACCGGTTCCACCTTTACTCTGCCAAACCTTAAACCGGAACCGATTTCAAAAACTCCGGTTTGGCCACCTCTAGCAGTTGCTGCCCCTTGTATTGTATTTGTATGCCCAACAGCCCAAAGGCCGTGGGTTCTTAATCTTTCGGATAGCATTAAGTTCGTATCCACTAATTAATTTGATTGAAAGCCCAATAGTATTGGCTGGGCTGGGTCAGATTGAATATTTGGTTCAGGGCTCCGTACTATATTTAATAGAAACTAGGGGTTTAAGCCGCGCGTTGTCGCGGCAACTCAGTTTTTAACGGAAAATATGATACCTGCTAAATTCAAAATTCTACCTTAAAAATATATTGAATTACACTGCTCTGCCGTAGTGTGTATTCGATTACACAGCGATGATTACACTCAAATATCAAAACACAGACAAAATAAAATCCGACCTAAAACAATAAATCAAATCATTATAAAAGTAGGTATCACTCCAAAAGAATACGAAAAAAACATAAGCAAATGATGTTAAAAATTATAGAACCAAAATAATACAAAAAAGTTGCATTTGAAAAAGTTATCTTAAAAAATACAAACCTAATGCTGCCAAATAAAACAAATATTATTTAACTATTATTATTAGTATTAGTTAGTATATTAAAACTATTTTTGTATTACTATTAATTAAAAATAATAAAGGAAAAAAAACCAAACTAAAAAACACGCTTGGCATGGGACCCGAACTGCCGACCTTTAGACTAAGTGGCTCAAGCTAAACCAGCAAGGCAACATTGCATGTGTTTAATCTTATGAAAACAATAAATATATATTTCATTATTTTTATTATTAAACTAATTTTACTATTCCTAAGTAATGATTACATTTCACATTTATATATATACTAGTGGAGTTTCCCAGCGCGTTGCGGCGGGAGCTCCGCTACGGTTAGTTATATCAGAACATATATAATAGCAGTAATAACATCATTAATAGCAAAACACAGACCCAAAAACCTGCCTCAATGAATGCCAATTCGTTCTAAAACAATAAACCGAACAATCGCAAAAGCATGAATATAAATACAAACATAAGCGAGCAATGTTAAAAAATGTACGAAAATAATAATAAAAGTTTTCGCATTCGTAAAAGCTATAAATTATTTAAATATTATTGTTGTTATTATTTAATTGCTATCATTAGTTAATATTTAATTCATATTATTATTATTTAATTGAAAATAGTAAAACTTTATACATAACTCATTTCTTAAAGCTATTAGTCAAAATCCCATTTTGACTATACTTTTTGAAGCGGTCCTAATACTATTTAAAAAAATAGTTTTTGAAGCGGTCACTACAACATTTTTGAAGCGGTTCTTCTGTTGCCTTTTGTAATTGTATATATAGTAATTAGTGGAGTTTCCCCGCGCGTTGCGGCGGGAGTTCCGCTACAGTTAGTTATATCAGAACATATATGATAGCAGTAATAACATCATTAATAGCAAAACACAGACCCAAAAACTTGCCTCAATGGATGTCAATCCGTTCTAAAACAATAAACCGAACAATCGCAAAAGCATGAATGTAAACACAAACATAAGCGAGCAATGTTAAAAAATGTACGAAAATAATAAAAAAAGTTTTCGCATTCGTAAAAGCTATAAATTATTTAAATATTATTATTGTTATTATTTAATTGCTGTCATTAGTTAATATTTAATTCATATTATTATTATTTAATTGAAATAGTAAAACTTTATACATAACCCATTTCTTGAAGCTGTTAGTCAAAATCTCATTTTGACTATACTTTTTGAAGCGGTCCTAATACTATTTAAAAAAATAGTTTTTGAAGCTGTTACTACAACATTTTTTGAAGCGGTTCTTCTAACAAATGACGAAATCGAAACCGTTTTTAAAAAACAAAACGAATATTTAAGTAAGTCTACTGTTTACACGTAATGATTGCATTTCAAAAATGTATATATAGTAATAAATTAGTTCGGTAACAAAATATTTAATGGAAGATTGAGTTTATTTGATTTTGAAGAAAATTTCATTTCTTTGATATGAGGTATAAATTATTATAACTATTAAGTAATTCCATGCAGTGTTGTAAAAATCGCTAATCGGTAGTCGGGCGGCGAGGTAGGGACTAGCGATTAATCGGGATTAACCGGGATTAATCGGATTGGAAATTTATATATAATTTTACAAAATTATATATATACACATAAAAATTTATATATAATTTTCACTATGCTTATTAATTTTTCAATGCTTCAAAATATTTCATAAAGAAAGTGTATTTAATTTTTAAAGTTTGAGGGTATCAATGGTAATAATGCAAAAAAAAGGGGGGAAAGGGTAACTCAACCTGTACGATTTATATATATATAAAAGATATATACATGTGCGATCAATCTGGAGGTGAAGTAGGGCACCGGCGACATCAAACGACTGAGCAATCGGTAGGAGATGGAGGATCGGGGACTACAAACGACTGGAGGGCTACAATCGGTAGGAGATGGAGGATCATGGAAGAGCAAGAATCGGCACGTGATGGAAGAAAGATGATCGGCGACGGCAGAGGACCGGAGGAGCCACAATCGGTAATTCTAAGCTTCAATTTGTGTGAAATACTCATGGTAATCACCTGTTCTTGGTCTCTGGATCACCGTAGATCTCTAAATCGCCGGAATTTGGCCGATTAGGACCTCTAGTCACCGGAATCGGTTGAATCTGCGTCGGCCGATTAGTCCGCTTTTGACCGATTTTGACCGATTTGGACCGAATAGCGATTTTTGGTCCGACTAGGTCAAAATTAATTAGGACACTGCCGACTAGCGATTAATCACCGATTAATCGGTGACTAATCGCGATTTTTACAACACTGATTCCATGACAGCCTCTCTAGGTAACCATTAAATTTTGCTCTGCTATCAATTGAAAGCTAGGCATATTGAATTAGAGACGAGATGGTGTAATTTATCTAAGGTACTCTCACTCACAAACAGAGAAATAAAAATAAAGGCTGAAGACGGCCAGAATCTCTGGTCAAATTTGTCTATCCTGTTTAATTAAAGTGTTTGTCCACATTTATCGATCCATAACACTCCACATAACATAACATTATGTTGATACTGCAAAGGGATCGATAAGTTCTTGAAACAACTTTTACAGATGCTAGCTTTTCATCTTTATCTTATTACCTAAACTAGTAATGTTACCCGCGCGCTGCGGCGGGGCGTTACAACTAAAACCTGAACGTTACGAAATGATGGTAATACTTAAAGAAACATATGTGACAGTGATTAATCGGTTATGCAGAAGCAAAGGTAAAAAAAATATTATTATGCCCTGGTATATCCAGCTATAAAGTAAAAAAAATGAGATCGTAATAGAAAGCCACCCTTGTTTTCGAAACACGAAAGCATCTCGTCTGAGAAGCATAGGTAAATATTATAGCAACACACTTTTTTTTTGGAATAAACCGATATGTATATAAACTCGAAACACACATAAAAAATAATCTTGATAAACTCAAATTTATACCGATACACGTACAAATAAGTATCATCTTTTAGCACAACAACCTATGCTGAAAACAAAAAAAGGGAAAAAAAGTTTGTAGCCTAAAGGAATTGAACCCGGGCCAACATATAACATAGGTACAAGCTTGCCATGTGCTCTAGCTCGCGTTTGTTAAGTATTTTTGAAACTAAACTACCTAAACCACACATGTTACCAACAAAACAAACATCTCATCTAAGAAGCATAGGTAAATATTATCGTAATTGAACATATATAATTCAAACCAAATATGTGAAAGGAAAAAGAAAAAAAAACACGTACGTGGGAGGAATCAAAACGATGTATGCCATTAACCTAAGCCTTTAAATATAGATATCAACCATCTTATCTCAGAAGCATAGGTACATGTTATCCGAATTGAACATATATATTCAGATGAAATCTTTAGATTAAAAAAAACAACAATTCACACAAAATCATGATAGTGGTAATCAGTAATGAAAAGCTAAAAATCAACAAAACCCTTTTGACTTGTAATCAATGTTATATATAAAACAACAAATCACGTAAAATATAATTAAAAACCAGTCAATACACGAATAAGTATATAATTTAATAAATACGTGTATCAATTCTACCAAATTTGTATGAATATTTTTAATCAGGAAACACTAATCAACTTTATTATCAGATTAACTCATTTGTTTAGAAAGAAGTCTTCTTGGTTCTTCCACTTTTCAAATCGGACAAAATAAAAAAAAATATGTTTCTATGAAAGGAGGTATTAATTGAAGAGAAATGTAATTAATCATAAAGTGTAGAAAGAAGGAAGCTTTGTTGCCTCTTGATCCCACATCGGACAAAACAAAAAAAATTGTTTTTGTATAAAAAAACGTAATAAGGGAAGCAAATTGAAAAGAATCTTTATCAACCATGAACCGACGTTGGTAAATGAGTAATAGGGAATAAAACCTCTTGCATAAAGACCAAACCAGATGTCTCAAATATATAATATTCCTTTTTCAGTTTTAATGAACAAAAAGCAAACCTAATTAAAAGGATTTGTGGATTTGTAACCTAATTAGCGACATTTATAGTAATCTAACCTAATCTATATGTGAATAATTTATATTTCTCGATATACTTCAACAAACCTTACTAGTTAATACAACTAACATTTTATATATCCACTCTATTTAATTTAATTTGCTCAAATGATCAAAATATGTATCGTTTAGAATGAATATATATAAGGGATGGATCCATTGGTAACCCACTCCAATCAGGTTCGAAGCTTGAAATTTTTCTGTAGGGGGGCCGAAAGCCACGGCCATTCCTAGCCCTAGTATATGAAATTTTTCTGTATAGGAGCCGGACTCTATTAATATAAAATTTTCCGACAAAATCCTACTACATATCTGCTCCTGAGCCGAAAAACAGTAGGGGCCGGAGCCACCCCTGGCCCTAGCTATCCTTCGTCCCTGACTCCAATTGTAGTAATTTATTACCCAATTTGATTAATTATCTAATATAATTAATTTGAAATGAGTGGTCCATATTAATTCTAGAAAAAATAAGTGTTTGAGATTTGTTTTATGGTATTTCAGACATCTGCTTGGTGTACTTGGTTTCATTTAAAAAAAATAAAAGTTTACCCCTCATTTTTTTGAACATTTATAACTTTATTATATACATTATTATTTTTTTTATAAAAATTACACCATTAAATTTGTCACATTTTTATCTTTAATTCAAGAATAGTCTTGTCAATTTTTATAAAAAAAAACCAAAAAGAGCCGAGTCAATTTTAATATATATATATATATATATATATATATATATATTGTAAAACCATGTAAGAGATACGTAAACATCGATCTGGGCGCAACGTTATATATGTGTTGCATGGTGTTACAAAATATTTTTTTTTATATTCAGTTGACACTTTTATGAGGTTTTTTATATAAATGACCCAAATAATGTTCCAAACTTATAAAAAAATCTTTTTTGCGTGGTTTTCATTGTTTTACAGCTTAGGGTGGGCTTCAAATTATATATATATATATATATATATATATATTGGATGTAGTTACTTTGTTAACACTTCTTTGTTGCGTTAATCGAATAACTACATCTTATTACTTAGGGGCCCACGTTAAAATAAATCTAAAGGTGTACGTTTTTATCTTATTTTTTATTAATGTAAGTGGGTCTTACATTAATTAAAAAAAACCTACACTTTAAATTTATTTTAGTGTGGGACCCAAAATAATAAGATGTAGTTTTTGGTTAACGCAATAAACATGGATTAACATTTGATCCTCTCCTATATATATATACATGTGAAAACCCAATCGTAGGGAGAAAACCCTTAAACCATAGCTGAGCCATATATTAGTTTAGAATTTTGAAAATAAATATGTAATACACATTAAATCTGAATAAAAAATTGTGTTTGAATAAACAAAAGTGATTTGATGTGAACCACATATTTATTTTGAAGATTATAAATGGACATCACAGATAGGGTTTAAGGATTTTCTCTCTAAGATCGGGTTTTCATCGGATATAATCAATATATATGTATATATAACACAACTATAACAAATTAAAATTTTAATTTAGAAGACAGAGAATCCTGTAAAGATAAATTTAAGAATCGGATGTCGGCACGATCAGTAAATATGCTATCTATATTCTGAAGTATCATATCGTACGTGTTTGGATAAGAAGGAAGAAGATAGGTGAGCTTATAAGATTGGACCATTTGGTCAAGCATCTTTGGTTAATTGGCCTTGCTAAATCACTTATTACATGCATGTTGTGACACATATTAATTTATTTATACAGAATACAAATAAAAATAATAATAATAATAATAATAATGAAATAAAATTGGATCAATAATTATGTCCTTGCATGGTGTTCATCGAATGTGCCATATAAAAAAATTACAAGTTTTGTAATTAGTAAATCATGTTGATCGATGTACTTTTGGATTCAAAAATCTAGTTTCATCCGTTTGAAAATTCAGTCTGATAATTTAAGAAAATAAAATAACGATTATATAATAGACGATTATACAGTATATGGCTATATGCTATGAAAATTGAAGATGTAAGTGAAGATTACAACCTCCTTTAATCAATGTTTGATGATCAATTTATTGATCATCACTTCCCAATAATGAGTAATTATTATACCCCTGCCGCTCCCATCTCTACTACTACTAATATTTTTGCGATTAAGTTTTGATATCTTGGATTGTGGATAATTCAGAAACGCAACACGTTGGGACAAAATCTATCTAGTGTTAAGCTTGCTACTAATTAGCCAAGTTATCTCTTATATTAGAGGTCTTGAGTTCAAACCCATGTAAGAAGCATATTTAATTAGATAGTATAAGAGTATAAAAAAATTGTCGTTCTAAAAAAATTAGCTTGTCATTAACCACAATTACCACTAATATTTAGCAACAACTTAGGGGTTGTTTGTTTGCATCTGAATGGCATTAAGATGTTACCTCTGAATAGTTCATAACCTCTTAACCATTCAGACTTAGGGCTACCTCTTAACCATTCAGAGGTTATGAACCATTACTAATCTTTTAACCATTCAGATTTAAAGATACTTTTTAACCATTCGGATGCTATGAACCATTAAGAGGTAGCCTCTGAATGGGATTAAGAGGCTACCAAACAGAGCCTTACTATTAATGATTTGTTTCAACTTTACTATTGATAATCAATTTTCATTAATGGCCAGCCTAGATTTTTGTGTGTTTGCTCAACTATTTATGATTAGCTTCAACATAGAAAAATTAGGTTGTCGTCCTGGTTTGAGGTTGTGCCTAGGGTCGGCTCAAATATTCTTAAACATTCAGCCTACTTGGTGGATTGACGATGATAACTATCGAGAACGAAATCTTAGAGACCATAAACCGCAAAAAGCTGATTATAAAATTTGCTACCATTACGAATCATGAGTTAGTTATTCTAGTATGTCATTTTAATATTATGATTTTACTATATTTATTGCTATAACGTTGATCATCGTTTAAAAAAAAGAGTATATATAATTGATAATTCGTTTGAGCCTAGAGACATTTTTACTTTATCATCCTGGTACTTAAGTTCTCTGGACCAGCTCTAGTTGCACCCGACCCAATTTTATGTTTTTTTGGTTGTTTTGAGCTTTTTAAATTTGCAGGCATAGTTTGCAATCAAATTTCTTGATGCCTATGAGTTTTACGTTTGAATGATAGTCTTTTGTTAAAATAATATCAGTTACGATATGTTTTGAAACTTTTGTCAAGTCTGTGGCAACTTTTTTTATTATATAAACAATAAAAATTGAATTGTTGCGTAAAAAAGATGTGTGAAAACCAAATTTGAGGGTATGGCACTTGTTCAAATTACCTATTTTCTTTGTGACAGGGTATTCATATTTGAGATTATGGTGAATTCACAACAACACGACGCTTGGAGATAAAATACTCTTGTTATTAATTGGCAGTTGTCTCTAGGGGTGTTGATCGGGTTTCGGGTTAATCGGGTTGTGTTAGTCGGGTTTTTGCTAAAAAAAATTAACCCGCAACCCAACCCGAACAGCGTTCGGTTATTCGGGTCGGGCCAATCGGGTTTATCGGATTACTATTTATTTGTTATTATCTTGGCCTAATTTTGAATTGGCATAAATAATTTATTTTCCAAACATATAATTAAATGAAAAATGTGTTCAACTATGTATAATTTAATTAATAGTCATAGTTATATGTTGTTAACGCAATTAAATATTTCCGAAAAAAGTTGAATAGGTAATATATTTTATAATTAATATATATATAAAAAATGATAATCATCCTTGTTCGGGTTAAACCGAAACCTGACTAATGTTTAAAAATATACCTGAAACCCGACCCTATTGGGTTAATCGGGTTGACCCGAACAACCCGACTAACATTTTTGACCCGAATAACCCGACCCTATTAAGTATGTTCGGGTTCAGGTATTTTCGACACCCCTAATTGTCACAGTCTGCAATTACCACCACCACTAATATTTAGTACAACTTTGTATTAATGATCAGTTTTCACTTTACAATTGATACAATTTTTCATTAGTTATGTAAATTTGAATTAACTTCTGATGATAATTTAGTAAGTAGCAAATATATTCTTGTCATTCACCCGCTAGGCAACAAAACTCTCACTAGGGACTGCCCCTTGGAACGACATTGTAGATTTAGCAATTCAAAGATAAACACAAAACTAGAAAGGAATTGAAATCTTCTCATTCATACGAAACTGATTACAAAGGAAATTGAGAGAAAACAAGATCAAAAGTGATTAACAGCTAACTAATCTGTTAACCATTTATTAACAACCACTAACAACTTTTCACTAGTTAACACTAGTAAACCTCACACTTATTAGAATTGACACATTACACCCCTGCACAATATTAACTGTAATGACTTCACATTTACAACAAACTCCACCTTGAAGTCAATACAGATTACAGTGAGACTATCCAATACCCAACAATTCAACACAACATTGAAATTTTGAATAAGGTAAACTCTTAGTAAGCATATCAGCAGGATTATCCTCTGATCTTACTTGATGAACTTCAGCCTCTTTCGAATTCAAAACATCTCGAATAAAATGATATTTAACCTTTATGTGCTTAGTGCGCTCATGAAACACACTATTCTTAGCCAATTGCACAGCACCTTGACTATCACAACACACCAATGGATTCATCAAATTTAAACCCAAATCCACAGCAAACCTGCTCAACCACAAAGCTTCTTTCATTGCCTCAGTAAGAGCAATATATTCAGCTTCCGTTGTTGAAAGAGCTACCACAGACTGCAACCTTGCCTTCCAACTAATGACATTACCCAGTATCTTGAAAACATATCCAGTGATTGATCTACCTTTATCATAATCCTTAGCAAAATCAGAATCTACAAAACCATACACACAATCACTATGCTTCAATCCACTGCCAAAAACCAACCCAACTTCTCTAGTACCATTGAGATATCTTAATATCCATTTCACAGCTGCCCAATGAGCTCTTCCAGGATTTGAGAGATATCTACTCACAACACTAACCCCAAATCCTATATCAGGCCTGGAACACACCATCAGATACATGAGACTACCCACAACATTAGCATATGGAACACCCTGCATATAATCAGTCTCTTCAGTAGTACTCGGTGAATCACTATTAGAAAGTTTAAAATGTTGAGCTAGAGGAGTCTTCACACATTTACTCTCATCCATAGCATAATTCTTGAGTATTTTATTCAAATAACTCTTCTGATAAACTTTTAGCTCCTTAGTATCCCTATTCCTTATAATTTCCATTCCTATTATTTTCTTAGCTTCTCCCAGACACTTCATTTCAAATTCTTGCATGAGAATTGCCTTTGTAACCTCAATCTCATGCTTATCTTTACATGCAATGAGCATGTCATCAACATAAAGCAACAAATAGACAAAATTACCTCTACTATATTGCTTAATGTACACACACTGATCATAATCACTTCTTCTGAAGTTTTGAGCAACAATGTAATCATCAAATCTCTTGTACCATTGTCTAGGAGATTGCTTTAAGCCATAAAGAGATCTTTTCAACAAACATACCTTCTCTATATCTCCTGAACATTCAAAACCCATAGGCTGCTCCATGTATATCTTTTCATCAAGATATCCATGTAGAAAAGCTGTTTTTACATCCAATTGCTCAAGTTCTAAGTCTTGATCAGCAACAATTGAGAGAATCAATCTAATTGATGTATGTTTAACAACTGGAGAAAATATCTCAGTGTAATCAATACCTGCCTTTTGGGTAAAACCCTTGGCCACCAACCGAGCTTTATACCGAGGCTTAGCTCCATGTATTCCATCTTTGATCTTATACAACCACTTGCATTTCACCAACTTCTTATTAGCTGGTTTTTCAACCAACTCCCAGGTTTCATTTTTCAACAGAGAATCCATTTCTTCATGCATCGCAGCAAGCCACTTATCCTTGTCTTTACACTCCATGGCTTCACCATACGACAATGGCTCATACAAGTCTTCAACTTCTGCTGCCATAAACGCAACAGCAGATAGATCATCTCCATCTCGGTACCTGATAGGAACTACCACATTCCTCCTTGGTCTATCTCTAGCCAAGTTATAATCAGCTCTAATCGGCTGATCATTCATTACTTCATTCACATCCTTTTCAGCATCCACTGTTTCCTCCACCTCAATATGAACACCACTATGAGACTTAGACAACTCATCCTCTGCTTTGTCACTTCCAATCAAATCTTTGTATACAATATCCTCATTAAAAGTAACATCTCTACTCACAATCGCCTTCGAATTTTCTAATCTCCAGAGTCTGTATCCTTTAATACCCTCAGGGTACCCCAAAAACACACACTTTTGCGCCCGAGGCTCAAGTTTACCTTGACTAACTTGAGCATAAGCGAGTGACCCAAAAACTCTTAAATGATGGTAGCTACCTTTCTTACCAGACCATACTTCAATAGGAGTCATCTTGTTCAATGCCGAACTAGGTGACCTATTGATAAGGTAAGCCGCTGTAGTAACCGCTTCCCCCCAAAATGATCTTGGTAAGCCTGAATTCTGCAACATACACCTTACTCGATCTAGCAGAGTACGGTTCATTCTTTCCACAAGCCCGTTCTGTTGAGGAGTGCCCGGAACTGTCAGATGCCTAGCAATTCCCTCCTTCTTACAAAAACCATTAAAATCAGCACTACAGAATTCCAAACCATTATCAGTTCTCAATTTCTTCACCTTCCTTTCAGTTTGCTTTTCAACCAGAGTTTTCCACTCCACAAATCTCACAAAAGCTTCACTTTTACATTTTAACAGATACACCCAAACTCTTCTTGATCTATCATCCATTATCGACAAGAAATATCTCGCACCCCCTAGAGTTATCTGTCTAGAAGGCCCCCACAGATCCGCATGAATATAATCCAACAGCCCTTTTGTTTTAGTTGTATTCCTTCCAAACCACACCTTATGAGCCTTCCCAAGAATACAAGTTTCACAAAAACCAATTTCACAATTAGACAAGTTTCCAAACACTCCTTGCTTGTCCAATTCTTTCATACCATGTTGACTTATATGACCCAGCCGCTTGTGCCACAATTGAGCCGGAGTATCATTCACCTTAACAACATTCAATGCTTTATCAAAAATGGCTCCACCATCAAGCATGTATATGTTGTTCCCTTTTCTTGAACCAGTAAACCACACCATTGATCCCTTAATTACTTTAGCCTTCCCATCCTTGAAACACACATACATACCCTCCTTTTCAAGGGTTCCCATGGAAATCAAGCATCTCTTTAAATCAGGAACATACCTCACAGATTGAAGCTTCACCTCTGATCCATTATTCAATTTCAGCATGACATCTCCAACTCCAAGAACCTTACAAGCCCTATCATCACCAAGCTTCACAGTCCCCATATCCTTCATTTCCAAATCACAAAATGAATCTTTCAGGAACGTCATATGAAATGAACAACCAGAGTCTAACACCCAGCCTTCACCAGAGATTGCATCAGTTGCCATCAGCACCTCACAACTATCATATCCATCTGATTGATCATCAGATTGAGTATAATTGCTGGACTGCTTATTTCCATTAAAGTCATTCTTTCTTTTCTTCAATTCAGGGCAGTCTCTCTTCAAGTGTTTCTCAGACTGACACACGTAACATCTTCTCCTGTATCTTGATCTTGACCTTGTGGCACCTCGGTTCTTCGAACCCCTTTGATCTCGTTGGTCAGCTCTTCCTCTTACAAACAACCCTTCTCCACCTTCATCCTTCAAATCAGATCTCTTCTTTAACTCTCTTGAGTTTAAAGCAGACAGAACTTCTTCCATTGTCAACGATTCCCTACCATACAGTAGAGTATCTACAAAATGATCATAGTGCTGTGGAAGTGAGGTCAAGAAGATGATAGCCTGATCTTCTTCATCAAGAACAATCTCAATATTTTCAAGATCTAAGATGAGTTTATTGAACTCATCTGTGTGATCTTCTATTGACTTCCCTGCACTCATCTGAAATGTATACAGGCGCTTCTTCAGGTACAAACGATTAGCTAGACTTTTCGTCATATACAGAGATTCTAATTTTGACCAAATGCCTGCTGCCGTGGGTTCCTTCGACACTTCGCGCAAAACACGATCCCCAAACTAAGAATAATCGCACTATGTGCCTTTACCCCAGTTTCTTTCCACTTATCGGTGATCTCTTTTCTTTGCGCTTCTGTAGCCCCCTCCGGCACCCTAGCCTCTCCTCCGGCCAGTGCTTCTGCGAGTCCTTGATGGACAAGGAGTGCTCGCATCTTCACCCTCCATAAGCTAAAATCATTCTTCCCGTCAAATTTCTCGATTTCAAACTTCGTCGACACCATCGCTGGTATCCGATTTCACCTTCTATCTCGTTAATCTTCGAATTCTGAGCCTCGAGCACCAGGCTCTGATACCAATTGTAGATTTAGCAATTCAAAGATAAACACAAAACTAGAAAGGAATTGAAATCTTCTCATTCATACGAAACTGATTACAAAGGAAATTGAGAGAAAACAAGATCAAAAGTGATTAACAGCTAACTAATCTGTTAACCATTTATTAACAACCACTAACAACTTTTCACTAGTTAACACTAGTAAACCTCACACTTATTAGAATTGACACATTACACCCCTGCACAATATTAACTGTAATGACTTCACATTTACAACAGACATAGTGGGGCTTTGGCCTCGATTCTGAACACAATATCCGATCCAATTTATCGTAATCAATTAGTTAACATGTTGGTTAACCGTATTCTGAAACACGGAAAAAAACCATTGGCTTATCAAATTATCTATCGAGTCGTGAAAAAGATTCAACAAAAGACAGAAACTCATGCACATCACACCTTCTAACCGAAGTCAAGTATAAATTACACTTTTTTTTAATTATATTAAACGATTTTGAATTTCTAATAACAATAATTGTCAACCTTATGGTGTATTTGGAAGTCAAAAATTAAAGATTTTCAATAATCGATTTATAGGGCAACAGAAGTACTCATGGAGTACTTTTGTCTGTTAAATTCTCTATATATGGCACCTTGCTAGTTTATTTTTCTTCAATAATATATGCTTGGTCGTTCAAAAAAAAAAGACGCGTTCGGTTCAGACAAGAAGCATAAATATCTAGAGTTATGGGAATCTTGTGTGGTTGCTGTAGTCTATTGCCATAAATTTTGAAGGCTACAGCAACATAAAATGTCATCGTTGTAAGTAACGTGACTTGTCATAAATCAATCAAATAATACTCTAATAGAGAATTAAAAAAAAAAAAACAAAAGAAAAAAGTTGGAGAATTGATGTGATTAACGTGGTTGAAGGTTCATCGAATGTTTAGATCGTGATTTGTTCCATGCAATGTTTGCTTGTACAGTACCAAGCAAAACATGTTTTTGAGTGTATTTTTAATGGTAAATTTTACCCACGTAAAATACTTTTTTGGTAGAAATTGAAATGTTTAGGGTTTTTTGCATGGTGTTTCGTAAATAATTTACGAAACTGGATATGTGGCAGTGAACTAAAGGGATAACAGGTATATCACTTTTGTATATGATATATGCGGATGTCCTTTAATTTTCACTTCCATAAATGTCATTTACAAAACACACAAAACCTAAACCATTTTCTATTCTTGCCTAAAAAAGTATGACACTATTTAGAAAATTCCCATTCAAAAAAACAATTCTCATGTTTTGAGCATGCATCGGATAATAAACTTACGATCGATCTTGATGGTAAACCTGGGTTAAAACAAAAACACCCTGTTACGGATCGAAACCGTTGTAAGGTATGGGACTTGTCCCACATTGGTTGTATGGGCAATTGATGTGGGGTTTATAAGTCAAATGAGCTCTCTCATCTATCAGACTAGTCTTTTGGGTTGAGTTCTCATGTTTGGCTTGTAACAAACCCTCCCATGAATATATATGTTATAGTACTAATTGAGGGAGGAACTTGAAGGCATCCGGTAAGATTGTTGTTTCATGGGTTCAAGCTGTATGAAACAACATTTTACACAAATGTATGGGGTTAGATCGTCTACTCTAGATCTCGAAGCAATCTGACCCATTTCCAACCCTAACCTAAAATAGGTACCAAGTCAAATATCAAGTGGGAGTCGTTAACTCTCGATGGCCAAATCTGTGGTTTTGATTAGGTTGGGACTTAATTAACAGAGAACCAATTAAACGACAGCCATGTGCGCTGCTTTGGATTGGAATTAATTTGAAGGGTGATAATTGTAAGGGGCAAGAATCCAACATGTGTGGGCGAGTAGGACTACCTTTGGAAAGTGGCTCCGGTGATACACACTCCAAAGAAAGCATGCAGGGACCATGTGGGAGTGGTTAACTCTCGGTGGCCAAATCGGGTTCCCTCTCTCCCTCCAACACGTGTCCCGTATATAATTGCTCCAAACGAATCCCACTTTTCAAGGTCGCTTCAATACTCTCCTTTATCAAATTGCTAGTTACCACATAGCTATTTGGTATGTCTGAAAATATCTGTATAAGGTTATGTTTGAATAAGTTAGATTCATTTGTTTCAAACATTTAAATGAAAAGAAATATCTGAATAAGTATTTGAATGATTTAAATATGAGTATATGTCTGAATAAAAGGGGCTGACACCTTTCCAATCCTCTCTGATAACCTCTCTTCTCTCTAACGAAGATCTCTCCTCTCCGACGACATATTTTCTCTGCATAGTTCAACCAAATAGTCTTAACAGGTTCAGCATTTACATGTTCGGATCTTCTTAACCTTTTAGACATATTATTGATGCATCACTTAATAGTTCTGAGGTTATCAAACTGCCCTTTTGTGGCTTATTTATGTCCTAAAAATTTCTAAGATTAATTTTGTTTGCAATAACGATTGTGTCGTTTTTAATCTTGAAAAAAATACGTTATTAAAATTAAAATACGCGCATGTGTAAATTATAAAGTTGAAGTATCTTGATCATGCATATCATCCATGTTATGCAAGTGTGACGTGTGTCTTTTTTTCTATTATATATATATATAGGGAAGTGATCTAATGCTAACCTTAGGATCAAGCAATAACCCAATAACCCCACCAAATTTAATGATCAAATTTTAAGATTCTGATCTAAGGGTTGATATTTAATTATAATAAAATAATGTATTTGATATGAAAAAAAAAAGGAATAAGGGTATTAATGTAATTTGCTATATTAAATATTATAACCCCTCTTTTTTTATACATCCATAACTTTTTTATAATATAATATTTTTTTATGAAAATTGCACCAATTTACTCGTCTTATTTTTCTCTTTAATTCCGTTATAGTCTTGACTAGGTTTTTTTATTTTTTTTCGGATGTTCGTATTTACACCAATATAACAAGTATAAAAATAACAAATTATTTGTAACGAGTTGTAACGAATTTGGGTTTACATTGTTGTAAAATAAATATGGGTTACGTTTAAGAGTATATATAAACGAGCCAAGCCGATCCTGAGCTCGTTAATTACGTTATATTCTTGACTACGTTTTTTTATTTTTTCCGGATGCTCGCTAATTACGTTATATTTTTGATTTTGTAACGAATTTTGGTTTTCAAAATATTAAAATTAGTTTACAATCTTGTAGATATAATTTTTAAAGTATTAAAATGTATTTACAATCTTGTAGATATAACGAATTTTGGTTTTATCAACAAAATGTTATAGTATTTTTTTTAAAGTATTAAAATTTATTTACAATCTTGTAGATATATAATTTTTAAAGTATTAAGATGTATTTACAAGGACGAATTTTGGTTTTTATCAACAAAATGTTATAGTATTTTTTTTTAAAGTATTAAAATGTATTTACAATCTTGTAGATATAACGAATTTTGGAGCATCCGGAAAAAATAAAAAAACCTAGTTAAGAATATAACGTAATTAACGACCTCGGGATAGGCTTGGCTCGTTTACACTCTTAAACGTAACCCCTATTTATTCTACAACAATATAAACCCAAATTTGTTCAACTCGTTACAAATAATTTGTTATTTTTATACTTGTTACATTGGTGTAAATACGAACATCCGAAAAAAAATAAAAAAACCTAGTTAAGACTATAACGGAATTAAAGAGAAAAATAAGACGAGTAAAATGGTGCAATTTTCATAAAAAAATATTATAGTATAAAAAAGTTATTGATGAATAAAAAAAGAGGGGGTAAGTTAGTAAATAAAACAAATTACTAATCTATCCTCATTAGATTATAAAAAAAATCCATGTGTCCTGATGTGATTGGCTAATTAAAGTTAATGGGTTATTGCCCTAAGTGTGGGTTATTATTAGATCACAATCCTATATATATATATATATATATATATAGAGAGAGAGAGAGAGAAAGGGAGAGGATCGAATGTTAACTCATGTTTATTGCGTTAACCGAATAACTACATCTTATTGCTTTGGGGCCCACACTAAAGTAAATCTAAAGGTTTAGGTTTTTTCTTTTTTTTTAATTAGTGTAGGAACCACTTACATTAATAAAAAATAAGAAAAAACCTACACATTTATATTTACTTTAATGTGGGCCACAAAGTAATAAGATATAGTTATTCGGTTATCGCAATAAAAATGGTTAACAACCATCCCCTATATATATATATATATATATATATATATATATATATATATATAATTGCCATGCCAGTACTATAGTATATTATTAGTATCATGATTTACACACGCGTATACGACGGTTTGGTGTGTCCCTGGGGTGGGCGTGGCTAAGGGGTGGAACACCGCTCCTAGGGGCGTTGATGTGGTGGGCGTGGCCACAACCACATCAACTTTATTTTTTTTCTTCTCTCAACCAATAACACCACCGCACATCATTATCACTTTATCATGTTTACAACCACTTGGCATTTCCACCCCCAAGTGGTTGAGTGGATGGTTGTGGTGAAGCTTAGCTCGTGCCTATGTGGAGTGGGTAGAACCACAAGGCAAACCCCATAGTCTAAACCTTTGTGATTGTGTTTGTAATTGGATGCGAGTCAAGTAATATTAGACAACTCTCGTCTCCGGCTACTCGTGTTATTATTATAAGACCATGGGGTATGCCCCATGGTTTCAACCACTCCACCTAGGTGCCACGTAGGCATCCACCACAACCACCCACTCAACCACTTGTGGTGTAAATTACCATTGGTTGGAAATGCTCCTTGGTTGGAAATGCCCATGTTTATTGCCCCTTGGAACCTCCAAACGGTCGAAACATTTAATGGTCAAACCGTGGAGAAGCGTGGCTGTGGCCACGCCCAACCCAGCCCCACCCCACGTCTCGTTCGCCTGACACACCGCATCGTCTAACATACTCCCAATTATTGTCTCACACTTCCCAATCCGTCTATTTCCATGGTTGCCCTTAAAATTTTTGCACAAAATATATATTTCTTGGACATGTTTTTTAATTGATTTTTATAAATATTATTGTATATATTTAATAAAATTTGTGTGTAGTGTTACATTCTAATAAAAATGTTTTAATTTGTTAAATGATGAGAAACATTTTTAGTCAACCATGAACACACATAAATGAACTTTTGATGAATTCATTTCACCATGAATTTTTGATTGAATTCATTTCACCGACATTAGAACCGGCTTGTCAAGCTATATGATTTTAGTTTTTAGAGTTTAACTTTTTTAATTATATTTTAGAGTTTAACTTTTTGAAATTTACATTTTTATCTTATCGTATCTTTCTGCTCGTATCACTATTTCTTTGATGTATATCATCATTGTGTATATAATCCTCGTCATTATGTGTTAAGTTTAACTTTAGGTTTTAGCTTTTACTGTGTTAAGATATAACTTGTAGGTTTTAAAATTTACGTTTTCTAACTAATTGTGTTTGTTTTTTTGTTTTTTGATGTGTTTTTTTACGTTTTTCATTGCACTTTACAGTCAAACTTTAATTTGTGATTTAGGACCTAACTTTATGGTTTAAATTTTGGGTTTAACTTTTAAATTTTACATTGAATCTTATTGATCGTCATTTTGTCATTTCTGCTCTTCATTATTTTTATAATTTAGCTTTAGGGTTTACTATTAAATTTTGGATTTGATGAGTTGCTTACAACATTGTTAGAATGAGATCAATCGAAGTTCATTTGACCCATTTTATGAGTGACTAAAAATCATTTTCAAACGTTTTACAACTTAAAGCATTTTTTGAATAATATTATATATATAGGGATGTTATCCTGTGAAAACCCAGTATTAAAGAGAATTTTCTAAAACTTTATGTGTTGAATTTTGAAAATAAATATTTGGTTCAAATTAAATATAATAAAAAATTGAGTTTTGAATAAATACATTATTTTTAATGTGTGTTAATATTGACCACATATTAATTTTAAAGATTCCAAATTAATGACTCACATATGGTTTAAAAGTTTCTATCTAAGACCGGGTTTTCACATGATACAAACACTATATATATATATATATATATATATATATATATATATATATATATAGGGGAAGGATCAAATGTTAACCTGTAACAGCAAGTGCCAGATCGTCCGGCAAGTCCGTACGGTATGTGTACTTTCACTGTATTCTATGTGCATACGTAAGCTTAAACAGTACTTGT
This sequence comes from Mikania micrantha, assembly GCA_009363875.1. Lineage (NCBI taxonomy): Eukaryota > Viridiplantae > Streptophyta > Magnoliopsida > Asterales > Asteraceae > Mikania > Mikania micrantha. The sequence goes on along the minus strand of CM018693.1, from coordinate 5,496,927 downwards.
ATTAACAGAATCCTAAATACAAGAAATCGTTGTACGTATTTTCGTATAAACTTAAATACATTAAGTACAACGTACAATTGAAACATTAGTTGTGTTTATTAAGTGAAAACTTAATTACAGTTAACACAACAAAACATGAGAAACAACGGAAATCAAACAACAGTCAGAAACATATCGGTTGCGATCTGATGTCCACAGATGACAGGAATCAGATGACCGACAAGTCAGTACAAAAACAGTGTGAAATCATGATGTATAGTTGAGTCCGACAGTGAGAAAACACAATTAAAGCATAAAGCAGTGTTATTTCAGAATGACGAACTGACAGTGTGTTTGCGTGAATGACGATTCACACAAACATAACTGTGAGTTTAGAATTCTAAAATAATGACTGAAAAGTAGAAAACAAAAGTCAGAAAGCAAAACCATCGTCGTATTCGTTCGGGTGACGATTCGAACGAATTACGCGCGAAGGTTATGCGATCTGACGAAACGACAACGAAAACACGTCACGAACGAAAATATTTTAATAAAATTAAATAAATAACATTTTACAATTTTGAAACTCATCAAAATAAATAAATGAAATCCTAATATTTAAAACTAATTAAATTACGCGTAATTTTCCGGTTACGCGACGAATTTACGAACCGAGCAACGAAAACGAACCCGAACACCCTCGGGAGTATAAATACACTTAAATGAGCCATTTTATTCATTTTTCACTCCTCCTTCTCCCCTAAAAACCCTAATCCCGGTTTTCAAGCCCCCACCTCCATTTTCACCTTCTTTCCTCCATAACTTGCTCATTTCTCAACCAAATCCTTCCATTCTTGAACCTACTTGAAGCTCTCATTGTGCTCTACACGAAAGTACAACAGATCGGAACTCAAACTTTCTGAAAACGAGGTAAAATGAGCTGCAAATGTTCGAAAATTAGGGTTTCTTCACCTCTTTGTTAAACACTTAACCTAAACCGACCAACCACTCATCACCTTGACCTCTACGGCCATGAGAGTTGTTTTAGGAAGCACCATACTCGAAAACACCTTGAGCTCCGACCGAGAAGCACCATGGGTCGAACCCTGCTGCGTACAACAGCCGAATGACCCACTGGTCGAATGGCCAAACGGTCGAATAGGCTCATTCGAGCCACCTCCTTCGCCGGTTTCTCTCATTCGCCAGCCCACTCAGTCGCTGCTACCTCATTCGCTGTTACTTCATTCGGCCAAGACCTGACTCAGTCGCCCATTTCTCTCATTCGACCGACATGCACAAAGATATACCATTCTGCCATGTACATCACGCCTCCATTCGGCTGGAACCCTAGACACCTTTGGCCCAAGCCTACTCTATTTGGACAGGAAGGATAAGCCACATTCAGGCCCAAACTACTTGGCCCAACTGTTTGAAATCCACGGTTCAGTAGGCCCAGTCAGTCGGCCCATGGCCCAGTTTGGTCTATGGTTGGCTGGGTTGGTCCATGAGACTTGGCCTAAGCCAACAGCATGTCAAAGCCACAAGGCCACTGATCATGGCTTAAAGCCCTTTTGATTCAGCCTACACATGTGGTCGGCCCAAAGGGATTAGGCCTAGTTAGGCTGAGGCCCATCCCATGCCTTTAGCCCACAGTGAATTCAACATAACATTCTGGCCCGACCTGTTTACTTGATCCAGATTTTGTACAAATGGCCTAAGGCCCATTGAATTGGACAACCCTATTTGGACAGCCAATTGTTAGGCCCATTTCAGTTAGCCTAGTTCGCACCCATAATTGATTAAGTCACTAGTAGGCCCACATCACTCTCTACAGGCCCAATAACAGTCTGAGGCCCAATCACCTTCAAATACAAGTAGCCTATTAGATTGGTCCATCTAGAGGTCCAATAAACACTTAAAATGACCTAGGCCAATTAATTTGAGCCATTAGGGTATTTGGCCAACTTGTGGCCCAATAGGCCCACAACTCAGATCCTAGGCCCAGCACATCTAAGACTGATCCATTGACCTTAGAAGGGTCCAACATGAAGTGAACAGCCCAAGGCCCACGGTTTAGGGCTCAAGGCCCACTACCTTTGGTCCAAGGCCACCATTTTGGGCCAAAAGCTCAAATTCAAGGCCCATCACTATTTCAGCCATTCTAATCCAGGTCCAACTTGGCCCATGAGTTCCTTTAGCAAAGGCCCGAGACAAAACCCAAGGGGCCCATCAAAATCTACCCGAGGCCCACAGAAAACTGATTCAAGGCCCATTTTGAGGCCTTTGTCTTCACTTTTGGAGCCATTTTGTCATTCACTTGGTCAACAACCCGTTTCTGGCCCAATTTCAATTCCAACAGCCTTGTATGACTCTAGGCCCAACAAATATAGCCAAGGCCCACCTTGGGCCCAATAGATTCCTTGGAGGCCCAAAACAAGGCCCAAAAGGCCACTTGAACATTAGTTCTTGTAACTTTTGGCAAGGCCTTCATGATTCAACACCTAATATCATTGGCCCAACCTAAATTGTTGGCCCACATGACTAAAGAACTATTGTAACTCTTTAACTCAACACGAACAAGTATGATAACTAAGGGATTATTACCGAAACGGCAATTTTTGCAACAAATTCTTGAGACTTAGAACATGATTTCAGGAAACTATAAATGGGCTTTAATACAAGCTAGATAAGACATGAATAAATCAAAGGAAGTTTATGGATTACAAGAATCTATAACAATTAAAGATGGGCCAACAGAGACCGAAGACTTTAAGTGTTGGCCAAAGCTTATGGCTAACACATACATACACATAAAATCCCTACAATTCATACTAATAAGTTATGAACATCGTGAAATTAATACAGGATCGTGAAAATACAATCAAGTACAATCAAGAGCGCGTACATTCTTGTTTAAGCTAAGTCAAACACAACAACTACAAGGTGAGTTCATATGCCCCTTTTACCTTAATCTTAACTGATTTTAACTCTCGGGGCTGAGAAACATGTTTACTTTTATTTATTTAAAAGTTTGCTTAACATGTTATTTATACTTTGATTCTGATAATATTAAATTGTTTATTATCGCCTATCATTGTATGCATGCTTGTATGATTATGAGATAACAGGGAAACTCATATGTTTATGTTAAGATAATTTCTTAATTTTCTCTACATCATAATAACTTGGTTATAAGATTGTAACTTATAACACTTAGTTATTTCCACATGATCAAATATTTAAACAACTTACACTTAATTGTATAACGAGAACATTCCCACACGGATACTTTGGGAAAGCATGGATTCAGTAAATGACGATTCTTATCATTTACAGTAAATGACGATCATGATAACGTAACTTCATGGGATTCTTGTCATTTACACATATTTAACATAACGTAATAAGACAAGTTCTTATTCGACTTTGTTAAACACACGAGGACATTCCCACACGGATACTTTGGGAACGTATGGATTCAGTAAATGACGATTCTTATCATTTACAGTAAATGACGATCATGATAACGTAACTTCATGGGATTCTTGTCATTTACACCCGATTATCATAACGTAATAAGACAAGTTCTTATTCGACTTTGTTAATCACATGAGACAATCCCACACGGAAACTTTGGGATCACACGGCGGGATAGGAGAGAATGGAATGCATTTTAATCTGATTACGTGAGGATTCAAAATGGATTCCATTCGGATTCTATACGTTGCATTTGGAGACATATGATGAACAGTTAACTAATACTTTTAATTAAATTAAAAGTGTATCATAAAAGTTAACCTCACAAGTAATAGAATAATATAAGGATCAGATTTAAATAATCTAAATTCCTTAATTTGATGAGGGTTTATCAATACTTCGGTTTGATAACAAAACCCCTCTTACCATATCATTATTCTACACATGCTGATACAATGGACAATACAGATAGTTGGGAAGTGGATATCTTTAGTTGTATCGCAAGTGGTGTGGAGTTTGGTTAAGTATGTGGTGGGATAGCGTCTGGGCTTGAACCTTTCGTGATTCCCTATATATAAACATACTTAGCTAGGCGATATACTACTTGTACATATAACTAAGGAGAGGCCATTGGGTGGAACAGATGAACAAATATACAAGCAACAGATATAACAGTTAATACATTGTGAATGTGTGCATGATCAGTTCAATGGTTTTCAATTGACTTACTTATGAACTCACCAACCTAGTGTTGACTTTGTTTAAATTACATGTTTTCTCAGGTGACGGACAGGTGTAGACACTATATGCAAATGATAAGCTAGTGGACTCATAGAAGACCTAGCTTTCTTTTGATTGCATACATTTTGATATGACAAAACACTGAATCACTTTTGTATATCTTGTACAGATCAAGATACAAACTCATTGATTCTTTTTGATTAGATTTACTCAGTTAAATTATGAAGTACAATGTAATTTAACTTTGTAATTCTATTTCATGTCATGATTAGCATTTCTCATTTATATCTCATGTGCTATGTAAACAATCTGATCATTTGATTATCAACACAATGATATCGCGCCCCGGGAACATTCCGCCCGACGGGAAAACACGATCCGTTCCCGCCGGCCCGGGGTGTGACAGATTGGTATCAGAGCCATGGTTATAGAGAAATATAGGTCATATTACTTAAACGGTTTGGCCTAGACTATAACCTAGGGACCCTCATGTAGAGTTCTTACGATATAGGATTCTATTTGCATATGTCTTCTGCTTCTGATCACTGCACTAATCGATTTTCTTTCGGTTATGATCAGAATGCCGCCACGAAGACAACCACCTCTATTACCGCTGACTCAAGGTTCAGCTCCGCACTCTTCGACACCGACACCGCCAGACTCTCCTACACAAGCACCTCCACCTCCTCCTCCGCCACCACCAGCGTATCAGTTGGACCCTGCTACTGTGGCACTGGCTACTCTTCTTACAAGCCAACTGAGGGAAGTGATTCCAGAGATGATGAACCGGATCAACAACAACAACAGTAACAACGTTGCTAACTCATCTGGAAAAGGCAGCGGTAACACCAGACAGAGTCAGGACTATGCCTACAAGAACTTTGTAGGCTGCAAGCCACCCAGTTTCAGTGGTAGCGAGGGTGCAGTCGGACTGATCCAGTGGATTGAGAAGATGGAGGCTACCCTCGACATCAGTGGCTGTCCTGAACAGAATAGAGTAAAGTATGCTGCTGGATCATTTAGCAAGCGAGCGTTAACCTGGTGGAACGCTCAGGTATCAATCAGAGGCCGGGATGAGGCCCAGGCCATGCCGTGGAACGAATTCAAGGCGATGTTGAGGGCAGAGTTTTGCCCAAGAAATGAACTGAAAAAGGTTGAGACTGAACTACTCAATCTGGAGATGATTGGTGCTGGGCATCTGGCCTACACCACACGATTTCATGAGTTAGCCACTCTGGCACCGGATGTGGTGCCAACACTTGAGAAGAGAATTGAGCGGTATGTTGGTGGATTACCGCCCAGTATCCGAGGTCATGTGATTTCTGCTCACCCTACCACCATGGAATTAGCTGTTACACTGTCAGCATCCCTGACAGATATGATGGTTGCCTCTGGGGCATTCAAGAAGGAGGCTGACTCAGCCAAGGCTGGAACTTCCAAGAAGTCGGACAAACGTCCGGCTAAGAGACAAAAGGTGGCCAGAAACTTTGCTGCCACTACTCAAGCTCCAATGCGCAACCAACCACCACCCTTGGAGATCAGGAAGCCATACACTGGCACTGCACCTTTGTGCAACTCATGCCAGTACCATCATCTACCAAATGTTCCGTGCAGACACTGCACCAACTGTGGAAGATTTGGTCACACAGCAAACTACTGCAGGAGTCAGAGGACTCAGAACAGAAACAACAATGCAGCCACTGCTGCTGCTGCTACCGATCACAGGTCTTGCTACAACTGTGGTGAACCTGGTCACTTCTCTCGGGATTGCCCTAAGAGAAATCAACAACAGGCTCAAGCACCAAGAGGAAGAGCCTTTCAGATCGGAGCAGCTGCTGCTAGACAGGACCCGAATGTCATTACGGGTACATTTCTCTTATATGATTTTTATGTATCTATATTATTTGACACTGGAGCGGATCAGAGTTTTATCTCATCCGATTTTGCTAGCCATCTTAATCATGCTGAGGAATCATTAGACTCCCCTTATAGTATTGAGATAGCTAATGGCAAACAGATTACAGTTGACACAGTACTTAGGAATTGCCCACTAACACTTGGTGATCATACATTTTCCATCGACTTGATACCGATGGAGCTGGGCAGTTTCGACATTATCATCGGAATGGATTGGCTATCTCTTAACCGAGTTGAGTTCATCTGTTCCGATAAACTATTACGCATTCCTATGGAAAACAATGAAGTCTTGGAGATTCGTGGAGATCAAGCTAAACGCAGTGTCAAGATAATATCGTGCATGAAGGCTCGCAAATGCTTACGAAAACAGTGTGTTGCATTTCTAGCTCATGTGATACAGAAAGACAAGAAAGCGATCAAGATTCAAGATGTGCCAATTGTGAGAGATTTTGCAGAAGTGTTTCCGGATGACTTACCGGGACTACCACCTGAGAGATCAGTACAGTTTCGAATCGATTTGATTCCGGGAGCAACTCCTATAGCTAAGTCTCCCTACAGACTCGCACCATAGGAGATGCAAGAGTTGTCTAACCAGTTGCAAGAACTTCTCGATAAAGGATTCATCCGACCGAGTTTTTCCCCGTGGGGAGCTCCGGTTCTGTTTGTCAAGAAGAAGGATGGAACTTTCAGAATGTGCATCGATTATCGAGAACTCAACAAACTCACCATCAAGAATCGGTACCCGTTGCCGAGGATTGATGATTTGTTCGATCAGTTACAGGGAGCACAGTACTTTTCAAAGATAGACCTGAGATCAGGTTATCATCAGCTCCGGATTCAAGAGGAAGACATACCCAAGACGGCTTTTCGTACCCGATATGGTCATTACGAATTCATGGTGATGCCATTTGGATTAACGAATGCACCGGCTGTGTTCATGGACTTGATGAACCGGGTGTGCAAGCCGTATTTAGATCAGTTTGTGATCGTTTTCATTGACGACATACTGATTTATTCAAAGAACGAGAAGGAACACGAGCAACATCTCAGGACAGTTTTGGAGCTTCTAAAAGAAGAACAACTCTATGCCAAGTTCTCAAAGTGTGAATTCTGGTTAAGGGAAGTTCAGTTTTTGGGTCACGTGATTAACAGTGATGGCATCCACGTGGATCCTGCCAAGGTAGAAGCGATCAAGAACTGGGATGTGCCGACAACACCGACGGAGATTCGATCATTCTTGGGATTGGCAGGTTATTATCGAAGATTCATTTCGAACTTCTCTAAAATAGCCTTGCCTCTCACCAAACTCACACAGAAGTCTGAACCTTTTGTGTGGACTCATAAACAAGAAGAGGCATTCCAGACACTGAAACAAAGATTGTGCAATGCTCCAATTCTAACACTCCCAGAAGGCAGTGATGACTTTGTGGTTTATTGTGATGCTTCCCATCAAGGACTCGGATGTGTTTTGATGCAACGAGACAAAGTCATTGCTTATGCCTCACGACAGCTGAAGATACACGAGAAGAATTACACAACACACGATCTTGAACTGGGAGCTGTTGTTTTTGCTTTAAAGATTTGGAGACACTACCTTTATGGTACCAAATGCACTATCTTCACTGATCACAAGAGTTTACAGCACATATTTGATCAGAAGGAGCTTAACATGAGACAGAGACGTTGGGTTGAGCTCCTGAACGATTACGATTGTGTGATCAAATACCATCCGGGCAAAGCAAATGTTGTTGCAGATGCTTTGAGTCGGAAGGAACGAGTCAAACCCTTACGCGTTCGCGCAATGGGAATGACTGTGCAAACCAGTTTGAGAGATCACATTATACAAGCACAACAAGAAGCAGTGGCAAGAGACAATTTGAAACGCGAGCTCGACTGTGGAGCCGAGAAACATTTTGAGACAAGACAAGATGGAGTTATCTACTACTTGGATCGTGTTTGGATTCCAACAGTAGATGAACTTCGAACGCTCATACTTGACGAGGCGCACAAGACACGTTATTCAGTTCATCCTGGTGCCGATAAGATGTACCAAGATCTTAGGTCATTTTATTGGTGGCCGGGCATGAAGAAAGACATTGCTATTTATGTTGGCAAATGTCTCACATGTGCCAAAGTCAAAGCTGAACGCCAGAAACCTTCGGGTTTGCTGGAACAACCGGAGATACCACAATGGAAGTGGGAACAAATAGCTATGGATTTCATTACCAAGCTACCCCGTACTTCCAGCGGATATGATTCTATTTGGGTCATCATTGATCGATTGACCAAGTCCGCACACTTCTTGCCAATCAGAGAAACTTACAAGATGGAGAAACTTGCAAGACTATACATTGATGAGATAGTAGTAAGACACGGCGTGCCATTATCTATTATCTCTGACCGGGACAGTCGATTCACTTCGCGGTTCTGGCAATCATTACAACAATCCTTAGGGACAAGTGTTAACTTGAGCACTGCTTATCATCCACAAACGGATGGTCAAAGCGAGCGCACCATTCAAACCCTAGATGATATGTTGAGAACATGCATCCTAGACTTCGGTGGAAGTTGGGACACACATTTACCACTCATTGAGTTCTCCTACAACAATAGCTACCACAGCAGCATCGGATGTGCTCCTTTTGAAGCACTCTATGGTAGAAAATGTCGGTCTCCAATTTGTTGGACCGAGGTGGGAGACAACAGAATAACTGGGCCTGAACTTATTCAGGAAACTACTGATAAGATAGCCCAGATACAACGACGATTACAAGCAACACGTAGCCGCCAAAAGAGTTACGCAGACAAACGGCGCAAGCCTTTGGAATTCGATGTGGGTGATCGAGTCATGTTGAAAGTGTCCCCATGGAAAGGCGTAGTTCGTTTTGGGGCTAAGGGCAAACTAGCACCTCGGTATGTCGGACCGTTTGAGATTACTCAACGCATAGGTCCTGTGGCATATAGACTCAGACTCCCTGATGAACTCAGTGGAGTACACGATGTGTTTCATGTATCAAATCTCAAGAGGTGTCTAGCAGATGAAACATTAATCATACCGTTGGAAGAAATACAAATTGATGAACAACTACATTTCATTGAGGAACCTGTAGAGATTATGGAACGTGAAGTCAAGAGACTGAAACGAAGTCGTATCCCTATTGTAAAGGTTCGATGGAACTCCAAGCGTGGACCAGAGTTTACCTGGGAACGCGAGGACAACATGAAGGCAAAGTATCCCCATTTGTTCGAGAATTGAAGCCCGGCTTTGATGCTTAAATTTCGGGACGAAATTTCTTTAACAAGGGGAGACTGTAACATTTAATGGTCAAACCGTGGAGAAGCGTGGCTGTGGCCACGCCCAACCCAGCCCCACCCCACGTCTCGTTCGCCTGACACACCGCATCGTCTAACATACTCCCAATTATTGTCTCACACTTCCCAATCCGTCTATTTCCATGGTTGCCCTTAAAATTTTTGCACAAAATATATATTTCTTGGACATGTTTTTTAATTGATTTTTATAAATATTATTGTATATATTTAATAAAATTTGTGTGTAGTGTTACATTCTAATAAAAATGTTTTAATTTGTTAAATGATGAGAAACATTTTTAGTCAACCATGAACACACATAAATGAACTTTTGATGAATTCATTTCACCATGAATTTTTGATTGAATTCATTTCACCGACATTAGAACCGGCTTGTCAAGCTATATGATTTTAGTTTTTAGAGTTTAACTTTTTTAATTATATTTTAGAGTTTAACTTTTTGAAATTTACATTTTTATCTTATCGTATCTTTCTGCTCGTATCACTATTTCTTTGATGTATATCATCATTGTGTATATAATCCTCGTCATTATGTGTTAAGTTTAACTTTAGGTTTTAGCTTTTACTGTGTTAAGATATAACTTGTAGGTTTTAAAATTTACGTTTTCTAACTAATTGTGTTTGTTTTTTTGTTTTTTGATGTGTTTTTTTACGTTTTTCATTGCACTTTACAGTCAAACTTTAATTTGTGATTTAGGACCTAACTTTATGGTTTAAATTTTTGGGTTTAACTTTTAAATTTTACATTGAATCTTATTGATCGTCATTTTGTCATTTCTGCTCTTCATTATTTTTATAATTTAGCTTTAGGGTTTACTATTAAATTTTGGATTTGATGAGTTGCTTACAACATTGTTAGAATGAGATCAATCGAAGTTCATTTGACCCATTTTATGAGTGACTAAAAATCATTTTCAAACGTTTTACAACTTAAAGCATTTTTTGAATAATATTATATATATAGGGATGTTATCCTGTGAAAACCCAGTATTAAAGAGAATTTTCTAAAACTTTATGTGTTGAATTTTGAAAATAAATATTTGGTTCAAATTAAATATAATAAAAAATTGAGTTTTGAATAAATACATTATTTTTAATGTGTGTTAATATTGACCACATATTAATTTTAAAGATTCCAAATTAATGACTCACATATGGTTTAAAAGTTTCTATCTAAGACCGGGTTTTCACATGATACAAACACTATATATATATATATATATATATATATATATAGGGGAAGGATCAAATGTTAACCTGTAACAGCAAGTGCCAGATCGTCCGGCAAGTCCGTACGGTATGTGTACTTTCACTGTATTCTATGTGCATACGTAAGCTTAAACAGTACTTGTATTAACAGAATCCTAAATACAAGAAATCGTTGTACGTATTTTCGTATAAACTTAAATACATTAAGTACAACGTACAATTGAAACATTAGTTGTGTTTATTAAGTGAAAACTTAATTACAGTTAACACAACAAAACATGAGAAACAACGGAAATCAAACAACAGTCAGAAACATATCGGTTGCGATCTGATGTCCACAGATGACAGGAATCAGATGACCGACAAGTCAGTACAAAAACAGTGTGAAATCATGATGTATAGTTGAGTCCGACAGTGAGAAAACACAATTAAAGCATAAAGCAGTGTTATTTCAGAATGACGAACTGACAGTGTGTTTGCGTGAATGACGATTCACACAAACATAACTGTGAGTTTAGAATTCTAAAATAATGACTGAAAAGTAGAAAACAAAAGTCAGAAAGCAAAACCATCGTCGTATTCGTTCGGGTGACGATTCGAACGAATTACGCGCGAAGGTTATGCGATCTGACGAAACGACAACGAAAACACGTCACGAACGAAAATATTTTAATAAAATTAAATAAATAACATTTTACAATTTTGAAACTCATCAAAATAAATAAATGAAATCCTAATATTTAAAACTAATTAAATTACGCGTAATTTTCCGGTTACGCGACGAATTTACGAACCGAGCAACGAAAACGAACCCGAACACCCTCGGGAGTATAAATACACTTAAATGAGCCATTTTATTCATTTTTCACTCCTCCTTCTCCCCTAAAAACCCTAATCCCGGTTTTCAAGCCCCCACCTCCATTTTCACCTTCTTTCCTCCATAACTTGCTCATTTCTCAACCAAATCCTTCCATTCTTGAACCTACTTGAAGCTCTCATTGTGCTCTACACGAAAGTACAACAGATCGGAACTCAAACTTTCTGAAAACGAGGTAAAATGAGCTGCAAATGTTCGAAAATTAGGGTTTCTTCACCTCTTTGTTAAACACTTAACCTAAACCGACCAACCACTCATCACCTTGACCTCTACGGCCATGAGAGTTGTTTTAGGAAGCACCATACTCGAAAACACCTTGAGCTCCGACCGAGAAGCACCATGGGTCGAACCCTGCTGCGTACAACAGCCGAATGACCCACTGGTCGAATGGCCAAACGGTCGAATAGGCTCATTCGAGCCACCTCCTTCGCCGGTTTCTCTCATTCGCCAGCCCACTCAGTCGCTGCTACCTCATTCGCTGTTACTTCATTCGGCCAAGACCTGACTCAGTCGCCCATTTCTCTCATTCGACCGACATGCACAAAGATATACCATTCTGCCATGTACATCACGCCTCCATTCGGCTGGAACCCTAGACACCTTTGGCCCAAGCCTACTCTATTTGGACAGGAAGGATAAGCCACATTCAGGCCCAAACTACTTGGCCCAACTGTTTGAAATCCACGGTTCAGTAGGCCCAGTCAGTCGGCCCATGGCCCAGTTTGGTCTATGGTTGGCTGGGTTGGTCCATGAGACTTGGCCTAAGCCAACAGCATGTCAAAGCCACAAGGCCACTGATCATGGCTTAAAGCCCTTTTGATTCAGCCTACACATGTGGTCGGCCCAAAGGGATTAGGCCTAGTTAGGCTGAGGCCCATCCCATGCCTTTAGCCCACAGTGAATTCAACATAACATTCTGGCCCGACCTGTTTACTTGATCCAGATTTTGTACAAATGGCCTAAGGCCCATTGAATTGGACAACCCTATTTGGACAGCCAATTGTTAGGCCCATTTCAGTTAGCCTAGTTCGCACCCATAATTGATTAAGTCACTAGTAGGCCCACATCACTCTCTACAGGCCCAATAACAGTCTGAGGCCCAATCACCTTCAAATACAAGTAGCCTATTAGATTGGTCCATCTAGAGGTCCAATAAACACTTAAAATGACCTAGGCCAATTAACTTGAGCCATTAGGGTATTTGGCCAACTTGTGGCCCAATAGGCCCACAACTCAGATCCTAGGCCCAGCACATCTAAGACTGATCCATTGACCTTAGAAGGGTCCAACATGAAGTGAACAGCCCAAGGCCCACGGTTTAGGGCTCAAGGCCCACTACCTTTGGTCCAAGGCCACCATTTTGGGCCAAAAGCTCAAATTCAAGGCCCATCACTATTTCAGCCATTCTAATCCAGGTCCAACTTGGCCCATGAGTTCCTTTAGCAAAGGCCCGAGACAAAACCCAAGGGGCCCATCAAAATCTACCCGAGGCCCACAGAAAACTGATTCAAGGCCCATTTTGAGGCCTTTGTCTTCACTTTTGGAGCCATTTTGTCATTCACTTGGTCAACAACCCGTTTCTGGCCCAATTTCAATTCCAACAGCCTTGTATGACTCTAGGCCCAACAAATATAGCCAAGGCCCACCTTGGGCCCAATAGATTCCTTGGAGGCCCAAAACAAGGCCCAAAAGGCCACTTGAACATTAGTTCTTGTAACTTTTGGCAAGGCCTTCATGATTCAACACCTAATATCATTGGCCCAACCTAAATTGTTGGCCCACATGACTAAAGAACTATTGTAACTCTTTAACTCAACACGAACAAGTATGATAACTAAGGGATTATTACCGAAACGGCAATTTTTGCAACAAATTCTTGAGACTTAGAACATGATTTCAGGAAACTATAAATGGGCTTTAATACAAGCTAGATAAGACATGAATAAATCAAAGGAAGTTTATGGATTACAAGAATCTATAACAATTAAAGATGGGCCAACAGAGACCGAAGACTTTAAGTGTTGGCCAAAGCTTATGGCTAACACATACATACACATAAAATCCCTACAATTCATACTAATAAGTTATGAACATCGTGAAATTAATACAGGATCGTGAAAATACAATCAAGTACAATCAAGAGCGCGTACATTCTTGTTTAAGCTAAGTCAAACACAACAACTACAAGGTGAGTTCATATGCCCCTTTTACCTTAATCTTAACTGATTTTAACTCTCGGGGCTGAGAAACATGTTTACTTTTATTTATTTAAAAGTTTGCTTAACATGTTATTTATACTTTGATTCTGATAATATTAAATTGTTTATTATCGCCTATCATTGTATGCATGCTTGTATGATTATGAGATAACAGGGAAACTCATATGTTTATGTTAAGATAATTTCTTAATTTTCTCTACATCATAATAACTTGGTTATAAGATTGTAACTTATAACACTTAGTTATTTCCACATGATCAAATATTTAAACAACTTACACTTAATTGTATAACGAGAACATTCCCACACGGATACTTTGGGAAAGCATGGATTCAGTAAATGACGATTCTTATCATTTACAGTAAATGACGATCATGATAACGTAACTTCATGGGATTCTTGTCATTTACACATATTTAACATAACGTAATAAGACAAGTTCTTATTCGACTTTGTTAAACACACGAGGACATTCCCACACGGATACTTTGGGAACGTATGGATTCAGTAAATGACGATTCTTATCATTTACAGTAAATGACGATCATGATAACGTAACTTCATGGGATTCTTGTCATTTACACCCGATTATCATAACGTAATAAGACAAGTTCTTATTCGACTTTGTTAATCACATGAGACAATCCCACACGGAAACTTTGGGATCACACGGCGGGATAGGAGAGAATGGAATGCATTTTAATCTGATTACGTGAGGATTCAAAATGGATTCCATTCGGATTCTATACGTTGCATTTGGAGACATATGATGAACAGTTAACTAATACTTTTAATTAAATTAAAAGTGTATCATAAAAGTTAACCTCACAAGTAATAGAATAATATAAGGATCAGATTTAAATAATCTAAATTCCTTAATTTGATGAGGGTTTATCAATACTTCGGTTTGATAACAAAACCCCTCTTACCATATCATTATTCTACACATGCTGATACAATGGACAATACAGATAGTTGGGAAGTGGATATCTTTAGTTGTATCGCAAGTGGTGTGGAGTTTGGTTAAGTATGTGGTGGGATAGCGTCTGGGCTTGAACCTTTCGTGATTCCCTATATATAAACATACTTAGCTAGGCGATATACTACTTGTACATATAACTAAGGAGAGGCCATTGGGTGGAACAGATGAACAAATATACAAGCAACAGATATAACAGTTAATACATTGTGAATGTGTGCATGATCAGTTCAATGGTTTTCAATTGACTTACTTATGAACTCACCAACCTAGTGTTGACTTTGTTTAAATTACATGTTTTCTCAGGTGACGGACAGGTGTAGACACTATATGCAAATGATAAGCTAGTGGACTCATAGAAGACCTAGCTTTCTTTTGATTGCATACATTTTGATATGACAAAACACTGAATCACTTTTGTATATCTTGTACAGATCAAGATACAAACTCATTGATTCTTTTTGATTAGATTTACTCAGTTAAATTATGAAGTACAATGTAATTTAACTTTGTAATTCTATTTCATGTCATGATTAGCATTTCTCATTTATATCTCATGTGCTATGTAAACAATCTGATCATTTGATTATCAACACAATGATATCGCGCCCCGGGAACATTCCGCCCGACGGGAAAACACGATCCGTTCCCGCCGGCCCGGGGTGTGACATAACCCTTCCTTATAGCGTTAACCGCTTAACCCTAGCGTTTTTTGCCCGAATCTTTGTTTTTTTTCATGGTTTTTATAATACATAAATATATAAGGGGGGTTCTTTTTTGTGTTTTTGCTAATTTATCACCGTTTAGAAGTTATAGTAAGTGTAAGTTACTCACACTTACTTACAATCCCTATCTGATGTAAGTAAGTGTAAGTAACTTACACTTACTATAACTTCTAAAAGGTGATGAATTAGCAAAAACACAAAAAAGAAACCCCCTATTTATGTATTATAAAAACCATGAAAAAAAACAAAGATTCGGGCAAAAAACGTCAGGGTTAAGCGGTTAACGCTATAAGGAAGGGTTAACAATGGAACCTTCCCCTATAAATATATATATATATATATATATATATATAGGGGAGGGTTCAAATAAAACTCCTCACTTTGGAGAAAACCAAGAAAACTCCTACTAACCAATTAATTTTTAAAAAAAAAATTTCATGTTTTTTTATTATTAGCTTAGAAATGTAATAAACAAACAAATTTTTTTAATAAAAATATGTAGATTACGAAATTACGTATATGTAACCAATAAAGTTACGTATATGTAACTCATATATGCAGTTTACAAGTTACATATATGTAACCAATGAGTTACATATATGTAACAACATGAATTACATATATTTTTTTATTTTTTTTCTTTTTGTTAACAAATATAACCTTATAATAAAACAAAATATAAAATAAAAAAAACGAAAAACGAAATTGATTAATAACAATTGTGATTAGTTTTCTAAGTTTTCTTAAATATGAAGGTTTTCAATGGAACCTCCCCGTATATAACTAATACAACTATTTGTGATTTTATTTCTTATTCGTTCTACGAATAATTTTGATAATCTTATTGTAAATATTTCTATAAAATATATGATAATATTTTAAAATAAATTAGAGTATGATGAATTATTTTCATAATAAAAGGAATTAGAAGAAAATCGCGGCATCATTATCCAAAAATAGTTACAATTTATGCTACTTAAACAATTATTACGATAAGTTTTTTTTTTTTTTTTTTTTTTTTTTTGGGGGGGGGGGAAGGTAACCAACAATGTACGAATTTTGAGCACAGAAATAAAAAAAATTATAAGTTTTTGAGGGGAGGATACACACACCTCTGAGGATGTGTGTGGGTCTAGCTAATTTCGTTATTTTAGTCGTTATTTTTATATATTAAAAGTATACATGCAATTATTTTATTTTACTATTTATTTTTTAAAACTCATCATTTTAGAAATAAATATTTATGGCTATTGTTGTGTGTGTGTGTGAGAATATATGTGAAGGAGAGATCATAAAAAAACTCTTAACTATTGAGAAAACTTGGAAAACTATTATCCAACCATCATAAAATTTATAAATTATTAATTAGTTTAATTTATAATTTTTATAGATATTTCGTGTAATATTGCACATTTAACGAAAATCATTTTACACATTGTGTTCGTATAGGTGATACAGTTTGTTATGGTTTTGTCGACATTGTGTTACTTAATGTTACTTAATATAACATTAAGTGTTATATGTATGCAACATAATAAATACAACGATTTTTTTGGTAAAAATAGAATATTATATTGATGCTTTTAAAAATAAAAATAAAAATATAATTTATGTAAATATGTGATGGATTAAGAAAATTTTCCATAAAAATATGTGTGTTAAAGGACCCAAATTCTACCATTTGTTTGCGTCACGTTCGGAAATCCTGACGGCGCAACCTGAAGTTGGTATGTAACGACCCGTTTTCAATAAATCAAACACGTTTGAAATAAATCGTCAATAGAACGATTGTGATTATTACAAATTGAAAGTATGTAAGAAATGATGAACGTGGGCGAAAACCGTGCGTGAAACGGAGTTACGGATTGTCCGGAATCGCGAAACGAAGAAAATCACAAAGATATTATGGTTTGGGACTCTTCGCGGTACGCGAAGGTGTTCTGAGGGTCCTTCGCGGTACACGAAGAGCCCAAAATATCTGAGGATCCCGAAATTCTTCGCGGTACGCGAAGGCTTTATAAGCCCTCCTTCGCGGTACGCGACGGGTGAGGCGGCTTGACAGATCCTTATCTTTTCAGAGATTGTGCAAGAAAATTTTATATTTTCTTTCTCTCGATCTTACACGCACACATACCCTTTCAGATCGAAATTTTACCCTCAAAACTCATTTTTGAAGCTATCCAAACGTCCGGATCGAGCCGTGGATCGTTTCTACAAGTCCAGATCATCGTATTACATCTAGAAATCCGTTTGAAGGGTAACGATTCGTTTTATCCCATTTATTTTGATAATATACGGATTAAATTGAGTTTTGAGCATTATATACTGATTGGGGATGATTAGAAACAAAGAACTAGATGTTTTAACGGTGAAATCTTGATTTTGATCCGTCATAATGTCCGATTGTCAGGAAACTCATATTATTGAGTATAATAACTAGTGGGATGATTAAATCATGGTTATTGTGGTTTTGGATCATTCTCTGGAATGATAGATCTAGTTCAAGTGTTGATTAAATGTTTGAAATTGAAAGTCAATGATTTTAGCATTATATGCTAATTATAAAGGATAACTTGGCTTCTAAATGCCACACACTAATAAATGAGATTCAAATGAGTTTGAATCAGTATGTGTGGGTGTTGGGAGTATTGAGACTAGTTGTATATATGTGATTTACAACTAGGTGTTGGTAAAGGAAGTCAAGCAACAGATTTCAAAATATGAAGTTTTGATAAGTTGAATATGATTAAGAACATATGCAGATTAATTTCTACAAATGGGTTGTTGATAAAAGCCTCAACGAGGTTTTAATAGAATATGAAAAGTAAAACAGGTCAAATGAATTAGATATATAAATAACACAATGTTGTGTGTATATGTTGTTAAATCCTATTATATGTGAATATATAATAGGAAGAGGAGGTGAATCTAGTTCTAGACGACCTGGGAAAGCATTGGAGATTTTTGATAGCTCTCCAAATCAAGGTAAGTCACCCGTTACTGTTGAGTTTGTTTAATGTTGTGAAAATAAATCACATATATTGTGATCATGTGAACAAAACTCAATTGGTGATAAACATGGAGGTGAACCATGTGATGAATGTGATATAGTGATGACCTACAGGTGTGTAGGCATTCATGTTTGCTTTAATTGATATTAATTCACATGAGTGTGGATAATATTGTTGAAATTATGTTGAAATGGTTCACTTGAATGTGAACTAAGGAGGTAGTGGATAACTTAGTTGATCTACAATGATGTAGACAACTGTTTGTTATACGTAAGTATAATTGGTTCACTTGTATGTGAACAAATTGTGATTGATTTACCTTATATGATTCACAATGTGTGTGAACATATGAATTGGGAGTATAATGGATGTAAACACAAGCGAATGTGCATTTAATATATATGTATATATAAATGATTGTGGTTATTGTTGTTGCATGATTCACAAGATGTGTGAACATGTGGTGATCTACTAATGTGTAGATGTTAAATATATATATAAATGATTGTGGTTATTGTTGTTGCATGATTCACAAGGTGTGTGAACATGTGGTGATCTACTAATGTGTAGATGTTAAATATATATATAAATAATTGTGGTTATTGTTGTTGCATGATTCACAAGGTGTGTGAACATGTGGTGATCTACAAATGCGTAGATGTTGAATTGGTAATGTGCTTGTTTAGATTCACAAGGTGTGTGAACGTATAACTTGCAATTCCAATGTAAAAGATTCACAAGGTGTGTGAACATGTGGTGATCTACAAATGCGTAGATGTTGAATTGGTAATGTGCCTGTTTAGATTCACAAGGTGTGTGAACGTATAACTTGCAATTCCAATGTAAAAGATTCACAAGGTGTGTGAACATGTGGTGATCTACAAATGCGTAGATGTTGAATTGGTAATGTGCATGTTTAGATTCACAAGGTGTGTGAACGTATAACTTGCAATGCCAATGTAAAAGATTCACAAGGTGTGTGAACATGTGGTGATCTACAAATGCGTAGATGTTGAATTGGTAATGTGCATGTTTAGATTCACAAGGTGTGTGAACGTATAACTTGTAATGCCAATGTAAAAGATTCACAAGGTGTGTGAACATGTGGTGATCTACAAATGCGTAGATGTTGAATTGGTAATGTGCATGTTTAGATTCACAAGGTGTGTGAACATATAACTTGCAATTCCAATGTAAAAGATTCACAAGGTGTGTGAACTAATGGTGGATTGGAATGTGCATATTTTGGTGCAGACATTTGAAATTCAAGTGTCAAATTGTAAATTGTGAATTTGGTGAAATATGATGCACAACTGGGATTTTGTGTGCACATGTATGTGAGGTATTAAATTTTAATGATTTTACATGAATGTGTGATTCATGGGGTTTTGAGTGGAAACGATCCATTAGTAGATCGTTTTGTATGTGATTGAATGTTGTGACCAAATTATATTTGGGACTTTAGTAGTGTATCCATATGGTGTTATGGAATACACTTGGTGAAATAGTGGGGTAAACTTACTTAGTTCTAACGAACTAATGGTGATGTAAATGTGGTGTTTACAGGTACAAAAGAGTAAGGTGAACGGCAATGGTGATTGGGATCGAACAAAAAAAAAAAAAAGATTTGAGTGGTGAATTGAAGTTAACTTGTTATAAGTATGTGATATACTTTGACATGTTTTAACGTTTGAATGATTAAAAATGTGTGTGTTTACAAACAAAAAACAAAAAGTTTTCTGGGGCCTAAACAATAAACTTGCATTTGATATTTCAAATATACAAATGGGATATAAAGTAACAGGGGCGTTACAAGTTGGTATCAGAGCAATGGTTTGAGGGATTCAAGTGCGTTATGAACACTTGAACTCAAACTTGAAGCTCTTAATAAGGAAAAGAGGAAGTTGTTCGATCTAAGATCCGATCACAAAGCCGAATTCACCAGGTATGATGTATCTGTAAATTATTGTTTAAGGTTGTGTGGAAGTATATGAATATGCAACCACATAGGGTGGTATTTGGATTGTTGAAATTGATTAATGTTATGATAAATTGCATAACTAATAAAAGTGTCATTATATGTTTAAAATAACTGACACTGATAATAGGATACGATTCACATTCGTGTGAAACTAATGTAAGACCACTGGTGTGTGGCATTAATATTAACAGGTAAGTCCATAGTGATATGGCATTAGTATTTGTCATGTAAGTCCATAATGAAATGGCATTGGTGTTTATCATGTAAGTCCACATTTTTGTGGCGTTGGGGGTAATCTATGTACATGTACATGATAATGAGTTACCCATTTCGTTGAAGTTGTAGTTACAGGACTTGTTTTGTTATAAACCAATATTCCTAACTAGTGTGAAACAGTGAACGTGAAGACACGGGTATATGGTGCATATCTTGCTATGCATGGCCAGCTTAGTAACATATACACGATATGAACGTATCTTTGGGAACATTATTTCATATTAGTATAGGGAAGGAATTGGTAAGGTGTTAGAACATGGTGTATGTGATTTGTTAAAAATCACAATCATGTCGTTATTAGTTTGAATAGTTGAATAATTCACAAAAGTGTGAATATTCGATAAAGACACGTATACATGTAATGTATAATATTAAATATGTGTGATCTATAGAATCACAAGAATCGGGGTAGCATACATATGACATTATATGTCCAAGGCTGGTATAGAATTTATTGTCACAGCTGTGTAATGGCTGATGAATATCATCTGGAGGTAGATGAAATTGATATCTCCGAGGTGCGGAGAATTGTGTGAAATGTGTAGTTAAAGCCTTAGAGTTATTTTATCTTCTTATATAAAGGAGATAAAAATATATGTATGAATATGTTGTGTGTAAACTAGAAGTAAGGATATGGAGTGTCTAATTCTAGTACATGATATTTAATATTAACAAGGTGGTGATAAATTTTAAATTTAAATTAGAAAAAAAAATGATCCACAAGGGTGTGGACCTTTATTATTAATGTATGGAATGAAGTGATTCACAAGAGTGTGAACATCCATGCAAATAATCATAGTTGGGATGCTTGACGATGGTGTGAATATCTAAATGGAGGGAATAATCGAATTGATTCACAAAAGTGTGAACATTCGTTTAAAAAAAATTTATGGGAAGCCACAGTATGTGGTAATGGGGATCATTGGGTAGAGCTAACCCATTAACAAAGTTTGATATGTAAACTTTGTTGTCTATATAATCCTTAGTTGTTTGGTGTAACATCACTGTACTTTCGGTTGTCCGTACATCCGTACATCCGTACGATTGTACTGTACGACCGGAGATTTATGGATATTATTGATTATGATATTATTGTTTGACCATGCTGATATTGTCACTGTTACTGGTATGCATGATTTTATAATATATTATACGCGTAAACCTTGGGAAGTTTAGTTGAAATTTAACTGAACAGACCCATAGAGTTTATCGCAGTGTTATTACTGATGATTATGGATTATTGGTTTGAGAATGGTTTTGGGATGGAACTGGGAGTTTGTTATGGTCTGGTTACTAAACATAGTTAAGGACACATGGTCATGGTTTATCGAAATAGCGGTGGGACGGTGTAAGGGAGGTTGCGATCTACCTCTGCATATGCCCTATACATATGCATATTTCGGTCTATCATGGATGTGTCAGTGACTTGGTTTAGTGGGTTTTGGTTTGGGAATATAATATTTAAGTTAATAAATAATGAGAATAATAAATACGCGGTGTGAGGTTACGGTCATTATTTAAACGCGAATGTTGATTCAGAAATATTAACTTAGTAATGTATTCGCGTGGGTGACGATTCACACGAATATAATTATTAAGAATAATATACTGAAACGATATTCCATAAATAATAAATCAAATCGAAATACGATACGAGCATCGGATTCGCAAAGGTGACGATCTTTACGAATACGTACGCGAGTAACGCGCTTCGACGAGATAAGTAAATAATATTTAACGATATTACATTAATGATTGTGAACTTAAAACGTTTATTAGGAATCACAACCTAAAATGTTTTCGAATAAATTAATTTATTTAAATAATTATTTAACGAAAACGAAAACGGAAATTATTTTACGAAACAATTTATTTAAGCTTATTTTAATTAAACAAAACTAATTTATTTAAAACGGGTTATTGTTTTAAATATGTTTATGTTTAAAAACCGAGTACCTTAATTATTTTGTTATCGCGATAAAAACGAGATCGGGCAGTGGGGTTCCACACGCGATAAAAGGATGACTCCTTTTTCTTTTCTCTCATTATCTCTACACACTCTCTCTCTCTATTTTCACCTAAAAACACACACATAATCTTCTCTCTACGATTACGAGTTCGTTTCTTGGCGGATCTTCGAGATCTCGGAGCCTACGCGTTCGGGTGATCGAGGGGAACAAGACTATACGAAGAAATCCAACGATTTGCAACCGAATCAAGGTAGATCTAATGTTTTCTTTTCGGTTTTATTGATAATCACGAATAGATAGTTCATTCTAGTCATAATCGACCTAAATCTCTTGAAAATCACCAAAACGTGTTACTAGAAAGAGTAGGAAAGGTTTGTGGAGCTTTTAGCAGGTTAGTTTGGAAGATGATGAAGCTGAGTTGCGAAGGAAACACAGGGTTCGGGGCTGTCTAGGCCGAACCCTTACTGGCAGCCTCGCGAACCTAGCAGAACCCTTACAGGTTCGACGAACCTTAGGCCGAGCATGGGAGTCACGAACCCTCCTTTCCTGCTTGGCGAACCCCAGTGACCACGAACCATCAGGGATGACGAACCAGTGGCTTCTGCAGCCGAACCCTTTTCTTTCCTTAGCCACGAACCCTACACAAACCTGTTAGGGCCGAACCCTGCTACTTCTATTGGTCGAACCATGAGGATTAAACGAGCCTTTGTGCTAGGGACGAACCCATGCAGCGAACCTTTCTCTTTGTCGGCCGAACTTAGCTTATTCATGTTAACCGAACCCTATACTTTCTACATGGCCGAACCCTTCATAAGTCGTGCCGAACCTGGGGAAAACTCACAATAGGTTCGCTGGAACTTAGGGGAAATAAGATCTAGATACTTTACTAATTGCAATTCAAGATGATAATTAATGAACATCAAGGGTATACGCAAATATATATTGCCATGCATGCATGGGACCAACTATGAGTCACCATTTTTTTTAATCAATCTAAATTATACATGGTTCTAACATTTCAAGAAAATGATTTCGGTGTTAATAATGCTAGGGTGATGTTCAAATGGGATAAAGCGTGAACCATTTGGGTTAGCATTTTCTTTGTCTAATTCAAGTTTTTTTTTAAAGAAACTAAGAGTTTATATAAATGTTGAACTTGTATTAACAATAATTAGAGCATGGATTTTATTAAACTTATTTTAGAGTATTATTGACTTAAAATAAGGTGGCTAGCATGGGGAGCATGTATGTAATTGGGTGCTTATAATAGTACAACAAGTGGATCATTATAATATAGTTGGAAACTAACAAGACTAAAGTATTAATTAATGATGAACATCTAAATGAGGATTAGAGTTTCATCAACCTAGATTAAGCAAACTAGGTTAAAGAAACACTTAGTGAAATTAAGAATAAACATATACGAGTACGTAGTGACAAAGAATCACTTATACTCACGTATACAAATACACGATAATTACAGATTGTTGAGTTGACTTGAGTTACACACGCGAGCGCGCATTATTAGAGAACACTGATTCTAAGGACTTCAGGTGAGTTCTCATAACCTCCCTTTCTTTAAACTGTTTTAGTTTTAAAACTCGGAGGTGAAACATGTATACCAGTTTAAATATTATTTTGATAACACAAGGATAATACCTGTTTATCATTATGATATTCACTATTATGAATTATCATTATTATGGATTATCACTGATTATTATAAATCCGTGTAAACATTGTTGTTGACTTCGGTGAATAACAAAGATTACATGTATTGTCTCATACTCCGTGAAATCATTACTTTTAACTTCGGTTATTTGTTTTGACTTCATGTATTGTCACGTGGATGGTTTCCACATCTGTGAAGCATTGCCTTTGACTTCGGTTATTTGCTTTGGCTTCATGTATTGTCACGTGGTTAGCGACCACTCCATGATTCATGTATCTAACTTATGTTAAATACATAAGGAATCATGTATAGTCACGAACATTGATTGAGAATATGATTGATTGAGTTTGGTTGATTTGTTGTGGATTGATTGCCTATATTTGATTATGATTATTTGTGATTGGCTATGATTGATTTGGTTATGTGGTTATATGATTGTGTATGTGTTTGGCTGTTGAATTGATGGATGTGTGTTGGATTATCTCATACAGGTATTCATATGGATTTTCTCAAGAAGATCATAAGTTTTATACCCGTTTTAAACAAAGCATTTTATAAAACCATTTTAAGCATAAACTTTCAAACGCATTTTTACTAAAACATTTTTAAATATAAAAACTTATGATTACTCACCAACTACTTTTGTAGTTGACGCTTGATTTTCTTACATGTTTCAGGTGATGGAGACAAGTAGGATGAAGGGGATGATCTCTTCTATTTTGGACATCATCATCATATAGGATTCTTGGACTTAGTTAATTAACTAAATTTCTGGCGATTAGAGTTTAGTTAGTTTAACTAAATCTTTTGTGTATTTGATGTATTTGATTCATGATGAACATGATTTTTGTGTAATTATTGTGGTTGATTAAATGATATATGATGATTTGATTTAGATGCCCATGAGCTTTTGAACAATCTACACATTCCTCGTGGCATCCCGATGATTCCGCCGTCGGTCGGGGTGTTACAGATTGGTATCAGAGCCTGGGTTATAGGGAATTAGGTTACTAGAAATGGTTGACCTAGTCTATAACCGTAGGATACCCTAGTGTGAATTAATTTCATACACTAGTTAGTATATTCAGGATTTCATGCTTATGTGTTTATTACATGTTAACTGAACTCCTGTTATACATTTGAATATATATGCTGCTACTAATTTCTTGCTTACGTGTGCCCTAATGACTCGATAAGGACATACTCGTGGTGTATTGTAAAGGTGGTGGGACGGTGGTTTGGGCGGTTGCGACCTACGCTTATCATATGCCCTATACATATACCATTTACAGTACATCGGGTGGATGTCAGTATTGAGGAATAAGGGAACTACCCGTTTGGGACACTTATCTGCTCAGGAACTTAACTGCTTAGAAATTTATTTGCTTTAGGAATTATCTGTTAGATCTTGTGATCACCAGACAAGGACACACTCGTGGTATACTACAAAGGTGGTGGGACGGTGTAAGGGAGGTTGCGACCTACTCTTGCATATGCCCTATACATATACCATTTGAAGTATATCGGGGGTCTGTCAGTGTCAGGAACTTAGGATATTATTAGGACCTTACTAGGAGGGTTTGAGAGGATATGATTGTGGACTATTGATGATATGTTTGATGGATTTACTGGGATTGACTCCTGAATGATCACACTTGATAAATACTTATAAATTCACTTATGAAACACACTGATTGGACACGTACGGTGCATAGGATTAACAAACGATATGAGCGATTAGTGATGGAATATGGACTTGGGTGATGATATAGACACTTGATGATAATATAAACGCATAGTGATGATACTAACACTTAGTGATGGTATGGACACTTGATGAGAATAAACTATAGGGAGGATATGAACACTTAGTGACAATAAGAGCACTTCGTGATGATATGAACCCTTAATGATGATTATCTACATTGGGATTGATATGGATTTTAGTGAACTTATACAATTGGGGGAAACTTAATGTCAGGTGAACTTAGACATTAGGTGAACTTAGAAATAGGCAAGCCTGCATGTCAGGTGAACTTAGACATTAGGCAAACCTAATTGTTCAAGGACACTAGTGATCACTTCACTCAAAATTATCCTATTTAGGATAAGGTTTGTGAAGTGAGATTATGGTGAAATACATGACACACTCTACACACTAGCAAGGGCATAATCGTGGTGCAATGGAACGGTGGTGGGACGGTGTAGGGGAGATTGCGATCTACCTCTGCATATGCCCTATATATAAGCTTGTTGCATTGCATTGGGAGGTTGTCAGTGTTAGTATAGAGTGAAGAATGTATAGGATCTAGGAAATAGTTAGTTAACACTAGTTATGACCAACTAGGACACTTAGAATAATAATAGGAAATTATAAACCTTTTGAGTTTAATGACTGATGGGAGAGAAATATAGTTCCTATATGTAATCCTAATTGTCTAATGGACTCATTTAAACATTGTTTGTATGATGTACGTTGTAAACGGTAGTAACATGTTTCTATTTCCTTCAGAAACATGCCGCCTCGCCGTCACAACGGAGATGATACGAACGCTGAGGATGCTAACGGTAATGCCAACCCTGGCATGCAAGAGTTAGCTAACCTCATCACTGGGTTGGTGAACCAGTTGACTCAGGCCAACCAAAACATCAACCAGAATCGAGGTGGTGCAAACCAGACAACTTGCACATTCAAACACTTCAATTCCTGCAATCCCCTGAAATTTACGGGTGCTGAATCAGCCACTGGTCTGCTGCAGTGGTTTGAGAGTATGGAGAACACCTTCATCAACAGCGAATGCCCTGAGAATCTGAAAGTTCGCTATGCCACCAGTGTTTTCCAAAAGAGAGCACTGACTTGGTGGAATGGGGAAAAGCGAACTAGGGGAGTGGATGCTGCACTCGCATTGACGTGGACTGAGGTCAAGAACTTGATGACCACTGAATTCTGTCCTCGAAGCGAAATGAGGAAACTGGAGACTGAGTTCTGGGAACTCAAGCAGGATAGCGGGGAGAACGTCATCTATAATACTCAGTTCCATGAGTATAGTCTACTGGTGCCTCATATGGTGACACCCTTGGAGAGGGCGATTGAGAAGTATATCGGCGGGCTGCCGGTGCAGATTCAGGATACAGTCTATGGGAGCAATCCCAAAACACTTGAGGCTGCAATCCGATTATCTGCAACTCTTACTGATAATCACGTGAGGAATGGAACGCTTACTCGGAAGGGATACAAAAAGACTGACACCAAGACTACTGCAAAAGAAGTCAAAGCTGAAGTCAAGTCTGAAGCTGCTAGCTCGTCCAAAAGCAGCAACAAGAAGAGAAAGAATCGGAACTTCATGGTCACTGTACCTGCTGCAAAGTCTGCGCAGCAATCATCAAACAATTCAACTGCCAGGAATTTCACTGGGAACACTCCTCAGTGTCATACCTGCCGTTATCATCACGCACCAAATTTGCCTTGTCGCGTCTGCAACAACTGTGGCAAATTTGGTCACTTTGCTAATGTTTGTCGGAGTGCACCGCAAGCACAAAGGTTGCAACATGCACCGCTTGCACTGCCAGCTCCTCATAAACAACCTATACCAGCTGTACCCGTTCGCCAGGTACCTCAGGCACAGGCAAGAGCCTGTTATGAGTGTGGTGAAGTGGGACATTTCAGGAATCAATGCCCAAAGTTGACCGGGAATAATCAAAGGGTGGCAAGAGGCCGGGCTTTTCAGTTGAATGCTCCAGCTGCTCAAGCCAACCAGGACGTTGTCAACGGTACATTTCTGATCAACAACTCTTATGCATCTGTCTTATTTGATTCTGGTGCCGATAGGAGTTTCGTTTCATATGATTTTGAATGCTTGCTTGGTAGAACACGTACATATTTAGATAAACCGTTTAACGTGGAAGTGGCTGACGGAAACACTATTGATATTGACACTATTATCGTTGGATGTACGGTGAACTTAAATGATCACGTTTTCCCAATTGATCTCATACCTATGCATCTTGGTAGCTTTGATGTTATCATAGGCATGGATTGGTTAGCCACCCACAGAGCGGAGATTGTTTGTCATGAGAAATATATTCGTATTCCATTACCTTCGGGTGAAACTTTGAGGATATTTGGAGAAACTGCTAGTAAAGGTCTTAAGCTGATGTCATGCACTAAAGCACATAAGTACCTTAGAAAGAAATGTATAGCCTTCTTAGCACACATTGTGGAGAAGAAAGACAAAGAAAAGAGAATTGAAGATGTTCTGGTGATACGAGATTTTCCAGAAGTATTTCCAGATGATTTGCCGGGTCTTCTACCAGAACGTCAAGTTGAGTTCCGGATCGATTTAGTACCTGGTGCGAACCCAGTAGCCAAAGCTCCCTACAGACTTGCGCCTTCGGAGTTGCAAGAATTGGCGAGCCAGCTACAAGAGCTGACTGACAAAGGATTCATTCGCCCGAGCCATTCGCCATGGGGTGCACCGGTCCTATTTGTCAAGAAAAAGGACGGGTCATTCCGGATGTGCATCGACTATCGCGAATTGAACAAGTTGACTATCAAGAATCGATATCCACTGCCGCGCATCGATGATCTCTTCGATCAGCTTCAAGGCTCGGCATGGTTTTCAAAGATCGATATGAGGTCTGGGTATCATCAGCTTCGCGTACATGATGATGATATTCCCAAGACAGCCTTCAGAACAAGATATGGCCACTATGAATTTCTGGTAATGCCTTTCGGCCTTACCAATGCACCTGCGGTTTTCATGGACCTCATGAACCGTGTTTGCAGGCCATACTTGGATAAATTTGTGATTGTATTCATTGATGATATTCTGATCTATTCGAAGACTAAGGAAGAACACGAGAAACACCTCAAGTTGGTCTTGGAGATCCTAAGAGAAGAGCGACTGTATGCCAAATTCTCTAAATGTGAATTTTGGCTTAAGGAAGTTCAATTCTTGGGGCATATAGTCAACGAATACGGTGTTCACGTGGATCCTGCAAAGATTGATGCTGTGAAGAATTGGAGTACACCGAAGACACCGACGGAGATTCGATCGTTTCTTGGACTTGCCGGTTACTATCGGCGGTTCATATCGAATTTCTCCAGGATTGCTGTCCCTCTCACAGCTTTGACTCAGAAGAATAGGCCATACGAGTGGGGACCAAAGCAAGAAGAGGCATTTCAGACTCTGAAGCAGAAACTCTGTGATGCTCCTGTCTTGACATTGCCTGATGGAAATGATGATTTTGTGGTTTATTGTGATGCATCCAACCTAGGTCTCGGTTGTGTTCTCATGCAACGGGGAAAGGTTGTGGCTTATGCATCAAGACAATTGAAGATTCACGAAAAGAACTACACCACACACGACTTGGAACTTGGTGCAGTCGTGTTTGCCTTGAAGATATGGAGACACTATCTTTATGGCACTAAGTGTGTAGTGTTCACTGATCATAAGAGTTTGCAACATATTCTGAATCAGAAAGAACTTAATATGAGACAACGGAGATGGGTTGAACTGTTAAATGATTATGACTGTGAAATTCGCTATCATCCTGGTAAAGCGAATGTAGTAGCAGATGCGCTTAGTCGCAAGAGTCAAGTTCAGATCCATAGTGTCCGAGTGCACAATAGTCTCCGAAATGATGTTCTCACAGCCCAACAACACTCATTAGCTCAAGATGATTTGAAGAATGAGATGTCTTGCGGGGCTGAAATCTTATTGGAAACTAAGGATGACGGTTTGGTGTATTATTTGAATCGGTTGTGGATACCGAACAGGGGTGATCTCAGGATGGTGATTATGAATGAAGCTCATAAGTCTCGTTACTCGATCCATCCGGGTTCTGACAAGATGTATCAAGACCTTAGGGGCTTGTACTGGTGGCCTGGAATGAAGAAGGATATTGCTGAATATGTGTCTAAGTGCCTTAACTGTGCCAAAGTCAAGGCCGAACATCAGCGACCTTCGGGATTGTTATTACAACCAGAGATACCGATGTGGAAGTGGGAGAATATTTCCATGGATTTCATTACTAAACTCCCACGGACCGCGAACGGTAAAGATAGTATCTGGGTAATTGTTGACAGATTGACCAAGTCGACTCATTTCTTACCGATACGCGAAACTTACCCGGTGCGGAAGTTAGCTCGTATCTACATTGATGAGATCATTAGCCGACATGGCATTCCCTTAAGCATAATATCGGACCGTGATGCTCGATTCACGGCGCGATTTTGGGAATCACTTCATGAAGCCTTTGGAACAAGACTGGATCTTAGCACTGCTTATCATCCTCAAACGGATGGTCAAACGGAGCGAACGATTCAAACATTGGAAGACATGTTGAGAGCTTGTGTCATCGATTTCGGTGGCAATTGGGATGGCCATCTACCATTGGTTGAGTTCTCGTATAACAACAGTTATCACGCGAGCATTGGTATGGCGCCGTTCGAAGCTCTTTATGGCAGGAAATGTCGGTCACCTATTTGTTGGACCGAAGTCGGCGATTCGCAGATCACTGGTCCTGAGATTATTCAGGAAACGACCGACAAGATCCGCCAGATCCGTGACAATCTGTTAGCTGCTCGCAGTCGACAGAAAAGCTACGCGGATAAACGAAGAAAACCTTTAGAGTTTGAAGTGGGAGATATGGTATTACTTAAAGTGTCGCCTTGGAAGGGCGTTGTGCGATTCGGGAAGAAAGGAAAGCTTGCTCCACGTTATGTTGGCCCTTTTAAGATCCTTGAACGGATCGGGAGGTTGCTTACAAATTAGAACTTCCTCCTGAACTTAGTAATGTGCACCCGACGTTTCACGTGTCCAATCTGAGAAAGTGCTTAGCTGATCAGGATCTTCAGGTACCACTCGATGACATTCGCATCGATGATACCATGCACTTTGTTGAAAAACCAGTGGAGATAATGGATCGTGAGGTTAAACAGCTCAAACGCAGTAGAATTCCAATTGTCAAAGTACGTTGGGAATCGAAGCGGGGTCCAGAATTCACATGGGAGCGGGAAGATCAGATGAAGCTTAAGTACCCACATTTATTTACCACGGTCACTCCAAGTTGAATTTCGGGACGAAATTCCTTTAACTAGGGGAGACTGTAACATCACTGTACTTTCGGTTGTCCGTACATCCGTACATCCGTACGATTGTACTGTACGACCGGAGATTTATGGATATTATTGATTATGATATTATTGTTTGACCATGCTGATATTGTCACTGTTACTGGTATGCATGATTTTATAATATATTATACGCGTAAACCTTGGGAAGTTTAGTTGAAATTTAACTGAACAGACCCATAGAGTTTATCGCAGTGTTATTACTGATGATTATGGATTATTGGTTTGAGAATGGTTTTGGGATGGAACTGGGAGTTTGTTATGGTCTGGTTACTAAACATAGTTAAGGACACATGGTCATGGTTTATCGAAATAGCGGTGGGACGGTGTAGGGGAGGTTGCGATCTACCTCTGCATATGCCCTATACATATGCATATTTCGGTCTATCATGGATGTGTCAGTGACTTGGTTTAGTGGGTTTTGGTTTGGGAATATAATATTTAAGTTAATAAATAATGAGAATAATAAATACGCGGTGTGAGGTTACGGTCATTATTTAAACGCGAATGTTGATTCAGAAATATTAACTTAGTAATGTATTCGCGTGGGTGACGATTCACACGAATATAATTATTAAGAATAATATACTGAAACGATATTCCATAAATAATAAATCAAATCGAAATACGATACGAGCATCGGATTCGCAAAGGTGACGATCTTTACGAATACGTACGCGAGTAACGCGCTTCGACGAGATAAGTAAATAATATTTAACGATATTACATTAATGATTGTGAACTTAAAACGTTTATTAGGAATCACAACCTAAAATGTTTTCGAATAAATTAATTTATTTAAATAATTATTTAACGAAAACGAAAACGGAAATTATTTTACGAAACAATTTATTTAAGCTTATTTTAATTAAACAAAACTAATTTATTTAAAACGGGTTATTGTTTTAAATATGTTTATGTTTAAAAACCGAGTACCTTAATTATTTTGTTATCGCGATAAAAACGAGATCGGGCAGTGGGGTTCCACACGCGATAAAAGGATGACTCCTTTTTCTTTTCTCTCATTATCTCTACACACTCTCTCTCTCTATTTTCACCTAAAAACACACACATAATCTTCTCTCTACGATTACGAGTTCGTTTCTTGGCGGATCTTCGAGATCTCGGAGCCTACGCGTTCGGGTGATCGAGGGGAACAAGACTATACGAAGAAATCCAACGATTTGCAACCGAATCAAGGTAGATCTAATGTTTTCTTTTCGGTTTTATTGATAATCACGAATAGATAGTTCATTCTAGTCATAATCGACCTAAATCTCTTGAAAATCACCAAAACGTGTTACTAGAAAGAGTAGGAAAGGTTTGTGGAGCTTTTAGCAGGTTAGTTTGGAAGATGATGAAGCTGAGTTGCGAAGGAAACACAGGGTTCGGGGCTGTCTAGGCCGAACCCTTACTGGCAGCCTCGCGAACATAGCAGAACCCTTACAGGTTCGACGAACCTTAGGCCGAGCATGGGAGTCACGAACCCTCCTTTCCTGCTTGGCGAACCCCAGTGACCACGAACCATCAGGGATGACGAACCAGTGGCTTCTGCAGCCGAACCCTTTTCTTTCCTTAGCCACGAACCCTACACAAACCTGTTAGGGCCGAACCCTGCTACTTCTATTGGTCGAACCATGAGGATTAAACGAGCCTTTGTGCTAGGGACGAACCCATGCAGCGAACCTTTCTCTTTGTCGGCCGAACTTAGCTTATTCATGTTAACCGAACCCTATACTTTCTACATGGCCGAACCCTTCATAAGTCGTGCCGAACCTGGGGAAAACTCACAATAGGTTCGCTGGAACTTAGGGGAAATAAGATCTAGATACTTTACTAATTGCAATTCAAGATGATAATTAATGAACATCAAGGGTATACGCAAATATATATTGCCATGCATGCATGGGACCAACTATGAGTCACCATTTTTTTTAATCAATCTAAATTATACATGGTTCTAACATTTCAAGAAAATGATTTCGGTGTTAATAATGCTAGGGTGATGTTCAAATGGGATAAAGCGTGAACCATTTGGGTTAGCATTTTCTTTGTCTAATTCAAGTTTTTTTTTAAAGAAACTAAGAGTTTATATAAATGTTGAACTTGTATTAACAATAATTAGAGCATGGATTTTATTAAACTTATTTTAGAGTATTATTGACTTAAAATAAGGTGGCTAGCATGGGGAGCATGTATGTAATTGGGTGCTTATAATAGTACAACAAGTGGATCATTATAATATAGTTGGAAACTAACAAGACTAAAGTATTAATTAATGATGAACATCTAAATGAGGATTAGAGTTTCATCAACCTAGATTAAGCAAACTAGGTTAAAGAAACACTTAGTGAAATTAAGAATAAACATATACGAGTACGTAGTGACAAAGAATCACTTATACTCACGTATACAAATACACGATAATTACAGATTGTTGAGTTGACTTGAGTTACACACGCGAGCGCGCATTATTAGAGAACACTGATTCTAAGGACTTCAGGTGAGTTCTCATAACCTCCCTTTCTTTAAACTGTTTTAGTTTTAAAACTCGGAGGTGAAACATGTATACCAGTTTAAATATTATTTTGATAACACAAGGATAATACCTGTTTATCATTATGATATTCACTATTATGAATTATCATTATTATGGATTATCACTGATTATTATAAATCCGTGTAAACATTGTTGTTGACTTCGGTGAATAACAAAGATTACATGTATTGTCTCATACTCCGTGAAATCATTACTTTTAACTTCGGTTATTTGTTTTGACTTCATGTATTGTCACGTGGATGGTTTCCACATCTGTGAAGCATTGCCTTTGACTTCGGTTATTTGCTTTGGCTTCATGTATTGTCACGTGGTTAGCGACCACTCCATGATTCATGTATCTAACTTATGTTAAATACATAAGGAATCATGTATAGTCACGAACATTGATTGAGAATATGATTGATTGAGTTTGGTTGATTTGTTGTGGATTGATTGCCTATATTTGATTATGATTATTTGTGATTGGCTATGATTGATTTGGTTATGTGGTTATATGATTGTGTATGTGTTTGGCTGTTGAATTGATGGATGTGTGTTGGATTATCTCATACAGGTATTCATATGGATTTTCTCAAGAAGATCATAAGTTTTATACCCGTTTTAAACAAAGCATTTTATAAAACCATTTTAAGCATAAACTTTCAAACGCATTTTTACTAAAACATTTTTAAATATAAAAACTTATGATTACTCACCAACTACTTTTGTAGTTGACACTTGATTTTCTTACATGTTTCAGGTGATGGAGACAAGTAGGATGAAGGGGATGATCTCTTCTATTTTGGACATCATCATCATATAGGATTCTTGGACTTAGTTAATTAACTAAATTTCTGGCGATTAGAGTTTAGTTAGTTTAACTAAATCTTTTGTGTATTTGATGTATTTGATTCATGATGAACATGATTTTTGTGTAATTATTGTGGTTGATTAAATGATATATGATGATTTGATTTAGATGCCCATGAGCTTTTGAACAATCTACACATTCCTCGTGGCATCCCGATGATTCCGCCGTCGGTCGGGGTGTTACATTTGGCTAGGGATTTGTAATGTTGATTAGTGCATATGTGTGGTGATATCCACATATGTGTGGATATAATGTCCAAATGTCATTGGCTGAGTATACATAAGAATGAGTGACTCATTAGTATGTTTGACTCGAGTTAAACTTCGACTAGCTGTCGAGATTGAATTTAAACACAAATGTGTGTTACTTTGAATCACAATAGTGTGATCATAAATTGTATGCATGTAGTTGTAACAATATATGAAAATATTGTTTGTTAGTTAACCATGAAATTTGAATGATTCTCAATGGTGAGAACATTCAAAGCGAATATGAATTAAGGTGCTGAAATTCCGGTTGGGAATTTAATATAAGGCAATGAATAGTGGTTAATGCCTAGAACAGGAAGAGAGGATTATTCACCTATTAAGGTGAAAGACAATAAAAATAGTTGTCACCTTAAATTTGATTGATGAATATCAAATTGAATTAAAGGGGTATGATACGATTTGAGTCATGATAGATCGGTTGACTAAAAGTGCTCATTTTATTCCTATTCGGGAATCGTATTCTTCCGAGAAAATGGCTGAAGTGTACGTGAAAGAGATAGTGTCGCGTCACGGGACACCAGTGACGATTGTGTCCGATCGAGACACACGATTCACTTCTCATTTCTGGAAGAATTTTCAAGAGGAATTGAGCACGAAACTGTTGTTGAGCATGGCGTATCATCCTAAGACTGATGGTCAGAGTGAACGAACCATTCAGACACTGAAGGATATGTTACGAGCGTGTATTATTGATTTTGGAGGTAGTTGGGATGACTATCTACCTCTGGCGGAATTTTCGTATAACAACAATTATCATTCTGGGTTGGAAATGCCTCCATATGAAATGTTATATGGAAGGCGATGTCGTACTCCTGTTTGTTGGGGAGAAGTTGGGCCGCGAGAGCTTGAAAATAAAGAAATACTGAAAGTAACAAATCAGCGAATTGGTTAAATTCGAGCTCACTTGAATGCGGCACAACACCGTCAAAAGTCGTATGTAGATAAACAAAGACGACCAATTGAATTTCAAGTGGGAGACTTTGTGTTGTTACATGTGTTCGTGAGTAAAGAAAAAGAGGAAAATTATCATTGGGTTCTAGAACGGGTAAAAGATATGCTAGATAAGTGTATGGAGCCCCGAGTGATAATAACCGACAGAGACCTTGCTCTGATGAATGCATGTCGTAAGGTCTTTCCGCACGCTTCCAGGTATTTATGCAGGTGGCACATAAGCGAAAATATCGCAAAACACTGCAAGGCGAGTTTTTCAGACGGTGATTGGAAAAAGTTTAAGAGTCGTTGGGGGAATTTGTGTGACTCTTCGTCGCCAGAAATTTACGACTACAACTATAACCGCCTGTACCAACAACTAGTCGCAGATAACCGTCAAAGTAAGCGTCATTAAATATCATTATCATTATTTTTGGTAAAATTACGTTTTCGTATGTTATTTTTTTTTTATTTCAGGGGTTTTGAATTATGTGACTCAGAATTGGTTAAACCCATACAAAGACATGTTTGTCACAGCCTGGACTAACAGAACGCCTAACTTTGGTCAACGTACAACTAACAGAGTCGACAGTCACCTTTCAAACTTAAAAAGGTATCTGAGAACCACAAATAACTCGCTCTTGACACTGGTAGGTTTTGTTGATCAAATGGTAGAATCGCAGGAGGTAAACATGAAACATGGGTTTGAAACAAGTTTAATAAAACAATGGTCATCACAAAATACCCATGTTTAATAACTTACGTGGCAAGGTTTCACATAAAGCTCTTGATTTACTACTTGATGAAATAAATAAGATCAAGGTTATGCGTCAAGGTAGTATGTCATGCGGCCACCAGTTGTGGACAAGTTGTGACTTGCCATGTGCCTGTCGGATCTCAACATACGAAAATACAGGTATCAAAATACTGTAATCAATTCCTCTTTGTTTGTTTTTTACATTTTTTTGTTGTAAACTGATTATTTTTCTTTCATTTGTATACAAACACGATTATCCCGCTTTCTGATATAGACATCTTCTGGACAAAACTTGATACTCGATACCCGACACTTCTAGAAGACGAAGAAATCGATGTCGCAGGACAAATGGGTCTGGTGACGCAGGAAATAAATTCAAAACCTGAGTCACTGGTTAAAAAAATACTTTCGCAAGTGTTTCCGTTTAAAAAAGTGAAAAGAAAACGCCATTGGTTCAGAAGGATACACGCGGACGTCCGACATTGAAGACTCAACAACAAAGGGGGAATGAATCTAGACAAAGCGCAGTTGTCGACTCACAAGAGAGTAGTTTTCAACTTCCAAGGCATAGTTCATTCACTCCAGCAATGTCAAACCAGCAAAAACCCGCCCTCCAACGTTGTCGTTCAACGTCTTCTAGAGGGAAAAAAGGACTCGAGACAAGTCAAGTTGACTCGGTAGTTGCCTCGCCAGTGAAACCATAAGGAATAAACAATCTTAGATGATTTGGTGGTTACATTCCTTCAATGCTTCATTGTTATGTAAGCAACATACAAGATGTTATGCCAGACGGTAATTGTGGATTCAGGTCTGTAGCCGTTGGGTTAGGGTTCGACGAAAATCAATGGGGTTTCGTTCGCCAACAACTGTTACAAGAGGTGGACACCAATAGGGAAGCATACAGATATGTTTTTAACTCCGTTGACTCAAATTTATATGAAGCAGTACGTCATAGCATAAATTGGTTTGATATCAAACCTGCACCAGAAGAACATTGGATGCTTATGCCTTATACGGGACTTGTTGTTGCACAACGATTTGGCGTGATAGTTCACCTTATCACTCAAGGAGGATGTGTCACGTTTTTCCCGTTATGGTTAGCTCCATCGACAATACCACAACATAATGTGGTTTGTCTTCTTCATATGCCCATGCATTTCGTCAACCTAAGGTTGGAGGGGGAATATCCGATTCCAACTCTAAGTGCGGTCTGGAAACGTTACCGAAATGATGCGGCCGGTGCGTGGGAGATGGTTTATCAAGAACGAATCCAACGGTATCAATCGATTATAGAAGCAAACAAAGAAGTATATTATCACAACGAAACTTTGTGACAACGACAATTTTTATTTATATGACATTGTTTCCAACGAAATTTGTAACCTTCTATAATTAATCGTAACGTTTTGAACAAATAGTCTATATTACAATTAAATATAATATAATTATATTTAATATAATTAATTATATTACATTTAAATATAATTATATATATTACATTTATATATAATTATATATAATATTATTAAATATAATATAATTATATATATTACAATTAAATATAATACAAGTATATATAATACAATTAAAGATAATATAATTATATTTAATATTATTAAATATAATATAATTATATATTATAAAATTAAATATAATATAATTATATATATAACAATTAAATATAATACAAGTATATATAATACAATTAAAGATAATATAATTATATTTAATATAATATCATTATATATAATATAACATTAAATTAAAAAAAACTAAACCTAAACGCCACGTAGTGCCACTACGTGGCGTATGCATTTTTAATAACCCCCCAAACGCAACCCCGGCTCCCCACAAACGACCCCGCTCCCCGTTTGCTCTCTACGCCACCGCCGCCGACCACTGTAGCTACAACTCGTTTGATCCTCATTTGCGACTTCATGGTTAGTTTTCCGACCCGTTTGATCGATTAGGGTTAAGGTGGATGACCGAGGGTTGGGATCTTGAGGCAAACGTGACCCCCCTTTCCCTGTTTGGAGCACTACGGGGCGTTTGCCCCAAAAAATTCAAACCAAACGCCCCATTTGGGCCACTACGGGGCGTTTGCCTATACAGATATTATTATTTCATTAATATTATTTATTTGTTATTATTATTATTATTATTTATTATTTATTTGTTATTATTATTATTATTTGTTATTATTATTATTATTTATTATTATTTATTGTTATTTATTATTATTTATTGTTATTATTATTATCATTTATTATTATTTATTGTTATTATTATTATTATTTCCTTATTATTATTTATTTGTTATTATTATTTATTTGTTCTTATTATTATTTATTTGTTATTATTATTATTATTTATTATTAGTTATTGTTATTGTTATTATTATTATTTCCTTATTGTTATTTATTTGTTATTAT
Organism: Mikania micrantha; assembly: GCA_009363875.1. Classification (NCBI taxonomy): domain Eukaryota; kingdom Viridiplantae; phylum Streptophyta; class Magnoliopsida; order Asterales; family Asteraceae; genus Mikania; species Mikania micrantha. Next base: position 5,457,628 of record CM018693.1, on the reverse strand, counting down.
TTTTATTACTATCGTAATTTGTTTTAATTTTTCAGCCTTCGGACATGTCTTCTTCTGATGAGATGGAGTTTGTTGATGACGATATGGGACAGCCGCATGTTGATGATTTAGATGTCGAGCATTTCGACGAGCTGATGGACCACCCCTGGTTGGCGTTTCCTCAGGGGACGAGCACGCGTAAGAGGCGCGATCGACTCCTGAGGAAGGATATGGGCAACCAGAAGGCCATTGACTACGATTTGCTGGCCGAGCTTGGCCAGCGGGAGAGGATGACGGCGATCATTGGCGAGGACACGCCATGGTCTCGTCTGTTTGAGATGGCGTCTGCTCCACAGTACAGACTCATCACGGTGGAGTTTCTTTCGACATTCAGGTACAGGCCTCAGGCTCCTGATTTCCAGCCACAGCCAGGTCAGCCGCAGCAGGCGGAGGTATCCTTCAGACTCTGCGGGGCCGCGTACCACCTGTCTTTGGCAGAGTTTGCGAGTGTGCTCGGTCTGTACACCGAGGAGGAGACTCATTTGCCGATCTACACGACGGCTATTCATACAGCTGATGACGCCGTCATCAGTGCTTGGTGGCCTCGGATCGGCGACGATGCCTTTGTCCGCAGCGCCCGGGTCACGCGTATTCATGACCCACTCATTAGGTATTTGCACTGGTGCATTGCCTCATCTGTTACAGGACGTGGCATGAGCCAGGAGTGGTGCACTTCACAGGATTTATTTTTTTTGTATTGTATATTGAGTGGGAGACCGTGCAACCTTGCACGTTGTCTGGCGGAGTACTTTAGCACATATTACCACCGCCAGGAGAAGGGGCTGATATACGGGTGGGTGTATGTGACCCGTATTGCTCGTTTTAACGGGCTTATCGATTTGGAGCCTGCCGGTATGGAGGCCTTTCATCCTGTTTGTTTAGATAGATGGACGGTGCAGGGCATGCGTATCGCGCAGAACTTTCCACGGCTCAGGCTTCGATTTTCGCTCGACAGGGGGGTCATTTGGCAACTGGGGCCAAATGACCTCCATTACAGAGACGAGGACCCTATGCCTCAGCAGCCACAGCCGCAGCCACAGCCGCAGCAGCCGCAACCGCCGCCGCCGCCACCACCGCCACATGGCAAGGGGAGCCGCATCAGGATGTGCCACATCAGCATCCTGAGCGCATATACAGAGCGGTGCGGCTTCCGGCTGGTGTCAAGGCTATGCTGCAGGGTATTGTTGATTCGACGCAGCAGCTCATCCAGCAGCAGGCACACATGCAGCAGCAGCTATTACAGATCCAGCAGCAGCAGGCGCAGATCCTGCAGCAGCAGGTTGAGCACAGTCAGTGGCTCGCTCATACCAGCGAGCAGCTGACGCGACGAGTGGATCGGTTGGAGGATCTGATCTTGTGGCATGTGCATGTCGAGCTTAGGCATGCACAAGGTGAGGGTATCCAGCTTCCTCCAGTTCCTCAGCCACGAGATTATCCTCCTCCCCCTCCACCTCCACCTTAGTATTTTCAGTTATATCTGTATTTGTTAAACAGACACTTGTATTCATGTTTATGGTTTGTATATATTTGGTTGTTTTGGTTGATGATGCGTGTATATATTTGGTTGTTTTAGTTGGTGATGCGTGTTTATTATTTAAATATGTTTTGGTTGGTGATGCATTATTTATCGTATTATTCTGTAACATCAATATGTTTAAACAAATAATGTCATTCATATAACAATTAATTAATATATTTAAATTTTAATTAAATCTAATAATTAAAAACATTTTTAGCTTTCAAAACTAAAAGTTTTAAAAAACAATTAAAAATAAACGAACCGAGAGACCGTAAAAAATAAAAAACAAGTTTTAAACAAAAAAATATTAGATTTTTACAAACAAAAAACATGCGTTTAAAAAAATAACTAAACTTTTTAACGTACGAGAGATGCGTCGTAAAATATAAACGTAACGAGAGATGCGTCGCAAAATATGAAAATAATTTTTAAACAAAACTATTATATTTTTAATTTTTTTAACAAAACAACTATATTTTACACCCCAAAAACATACCCAAACCCCCCAAAACATCTCAAACGCCAGGAGGCTGTGGAGTTTAATTCTTTTAAACCTATACGCCCCGTAGTGGTCACTACGTGGCGTATAGGTCTGCAAAAGCTGACGAGAATGTCTGATCGTTAAGGTTGTGAGTCTGTGGTCAAAACGTCCCGTAGTGGCCACTACGGGGCGTATGGATAGCGGCGGGGTGTTGAATTTTTTTTTACAGGTTTGTAACAGTATTAGACACATTTTTATAAAAAAATCAAAAAAGCGCCGAAGAAATATTTTATAAAATTTTTTTACGTTGTAAAACATACGTAACGCTGCGTCAGATCTGACGAAATTTTTTTACGTTTGTCACGTATGTTTTACATGTTTTTTTTACGTTTTGTTACGTACGTTTTACATGGATTTTCATGGTTTTCACACTAAAAAGTGGTTTTCAAATTATCCATACCTTATATATATATATATATATATATATATATATATGAGCTTAACGTTATATATAAGTTAAGTTAATATTTATATACTTTGTAATTAAATCATTTTTTAGAGTGTAAACCTGCTAACCTCATTATAGGATCAATCAAAATTTTATTTTTCATATTATTATCACACATATGTATCATTTTGACTTTTATATATGTGTGTAAATTCATATGCTTTAATAAGTAACATGTGATTTTTAATGCGTAATTTTTAATTACAAAAAATACCAATCACACATGTATTACTTTATCAACATATATGAATTTATACATACAGCAAATATGAAATAGATGTGTAATAATTAAACTACAAAAAATAAAGATTTTTATTAATTTTGAATGTTTTTTTAAAGCTGCACTTAAAAGAGTGTTACAAATAACACAAATTATTTTTTTAATTTTATATTAAACTGTGTATGTTTGTTTATGTCCGAAAACAAGTTTATTTCCAAATTAAATGAAAAACACGAACAAGAAGTTTTGTTTGACTACGTGGCTATGATTCTCACATGAGCAACTTCAATATTTAACAAGAAAACATTAACAAGACCTGGCTCATATATATTCGGTTTGCTGAGAGCCTACACATATAAGCAATGACATGATCCGAGCGTTTCTTGTAACGATACAAATAAAAAATCCCAAATTAATTAAAGGATTCTATAAAGAGACAAGTTCAATCGTTTTTTGATAGTACGTTTTGGAATATATATTAAATGGATAATAATAAATAATATGTGGTCCTTTAATTTCTTTCTGACATGTTTCTTATCATGACTTATTCCACAATAATAAATGCAGTTGTGAACCAATTTGGTCTGAGATATGACCCCAAGCAGCCCTGGTCCATATATGTAACCAAAGAGCCAGCTGTTGGTTCTCTCTTTAGCTTAAGTTTCACCACACATTTAGATCGACAATCAAACGCCATATATATTATATACAAGGTTTTTGACTCTGGCTGTTATAGAATGAGTCGGTGTGTTCCGAGTTGGGACGTAGAAGATCATCATAACTCGAATGCTGGGAGCCTCAAAGCTTCCTTACGTGCTCCTTCTAACACCATGTCTCATCATGTTCCCACGTAAGTATCACACACACTCGCATCTTTTTTCTATACTCTGATTCTGATAATTATATACTGTGTTAATTATGACTATAAACATATATATTAATTACATATACATGGTAATTCAATGATTTGCAAAATAAATATTTACATATTTATTTCATGAGATAATGTGAGTACGTACGTATTGGTAAAATTTCATGAGCTTTAATTCTGTTGGCGCATATATATATATATATATATTCTTTAAGATTAAACAAATATATACCTACGTAAATTAAATATATAACTAATTAATGTGTTTTCAATTCCTTTCCTTGGTCGATCTGTTTACATGTAATTTATATGATCCACTCGCTTAATGAATTAATGAATTTTATCACTTCATATTTAAATAATTAATGAATTAAAACTAAAACTAATTTACCAAGCGTGTAAGCGTATAATTATCGTATGTAATAAACTAAGATTAATTTACATCTTCTTTTTTATTCTATTGTTTGTTTATCAATGTTAATTAATTATTATTTATGATTTATGATTATATTTTGCAGACAAGATTATGAAGTGGCGGAGCTAACATGGAAAAACGGACAAGTGGCCATGCAAGGCTTAGGTCCACCTCGTATGGTTACCAAATACGCCTGGGACAAACCACGCGCCGCCGAGACCCTCGAGACCATAGTCAACCAAGCCACCCTCCAACCCAACTGCAAACCGCATCACGATCTCTACGCCCAAGAGCTGGTTCCATGGCTGGACCACCACAGCTCCGCTGTTACAGCCGCTGGCGTTAGTACGTCGGCAACCATGACCATGGACGCCTTGGTGCCTACCTCCACTACTCAGCCTCACGCGCTGATGTCTGGGGGTAACGGCGGCCGGACGGCTTGCTCCACGCGCGTGGGATCATGCAGTAGTGACCATTCGGGTTTTGGGGACCACATGTTGGCTCCTGGAGGCGACGGCGGCGGTGCTGGTTGTGCTGGTGTGGTGGCAGCGGTGACGCATGAATGGAGCAGCTGTCGAGACCAGAGTGTTAGTGAAAGTAGCCGACAGTTGACCGTTGAAAAGGACAAACGGGAATTGGGTGTGAAAGGGTTGACGTCTACTTCCACGGGATCGCCGGAAGATACAATCTCCGGCAAACGCTCCATGAAATCTACATCTCCCGATGAACATGATTCCGTTTGTCACATGAGTAGGCGTCAGGTATATATATATATATAAGTTAATTTGCATACAAACTAATAAACTTATAAAATAAAATCTCAAATCACTCGATTGAAAACAATTAGAAAATAAACTTATTTGATTTCGGCTCGGATTCAGTTTATATACGAATCAAGCATGAGCAAAGATTAATTAGCTTGCTCTCAACGCCCTCCTGCGTTTCCTTAATAGGTAATAATTTGGAGGTTTTATTTACCAAATTTTTAACTTGAAATCGAGAAAACATAGCAAAATCTAGCGCCCAGATGAAAACCAAACCAAGTTCAAATATTAATATTTTGCTCGGTTTTGTAAACTTGAACCAATCCGAGCGAACAAATCGAGTTAGAATGAAACTTTGTTTGGTTCGGTTCGACTCTTAAACAACCATAGTCTCAAAGCTATTAATTAATATGATTTAAGATTTTTGAAGGACGCGTTATGAACAATTTTTCCTCTAAAAAACACTCTCACAAAATTATTATCGAGTCCAAAAACCTTTTTTTTTCTTACACGACACATAGATATTAAGTTTTCAATGTTTTTCAAAAACCAGAAAGAACATTCAATGATCGACTTAGTAGTTTACTAGTTAGATCGGTTAAACCGGATTCAAAAAACTGGATAACGTGATAAATTTTTTAATGTTTATATATGTAATTTAATATAAAAAATTCACTTTAATAGCGATTCAACTGGGTTATCGAACTTATGTAACACAATTCACTTACTTTTTTACGGTGGCAGCTATTAACTTTATGTATTTTGAAGGTAGAGGTTTGATTATTATTAATATTTTTTTATTAAATAACGTATATATATTTAATTTTGACATTTATAACATACATGTGATAAGAAGTGTTACGTTTAATGAATTAAATGAATCAGTTTTTATCTCTAATTATTATTATTATTATTATTATTATTATTATTTATTTTTTTTATTTATTTTTTGAAAATATCTATGTAGTTTCTCTTCATATATATTCAGGGGATATGAGATGTAACTCTTTGATAACATAAAAAGTTAATTTATAGATTTATACCAAATTAATTAAGTTAGCATATAACCAACTAAAGTTTTTTAATTAACTAGTCTAAAATCCCGTGTATTACACGGGTTGGATAATTAAAAAAATATAATTTATTAATATAAAATTATATTTTAAGATAAAGTATAATTGAAATATTTTTATAATTTAAAAATTATAGTATATTAGTAATATTAGAATAAGAAGATTTATATTTTTTAATATTTAATTATATAATTTAATTACTAAAATTATTATAAATATATATTAGGATAGAGAGGCGGAAAATTTTTTTCAGGTTACACCAAAACGCGACATGTGTCTCTTAAAAATACTCCTTTATTATAATAAGTGGATTGTATTTAATAATATGATCTAATTAAATAATTTGGTTGAAAGAGTGAGATGGAGGAAAAGAAGAAAGGAAGAGGTAAATCTTCAATTTCGACTAAAAGAAGCAGAGCTGCTGCCATTCATAATCAGTCGGAACGGGTAAAGCCCTAATTATTAAGTTTTGTTTTTATTGTTAAATTAACAAGTATTTTTTGTTAGAATTAATTTTGCTTGTGATGTTGTCTATAACGTACGGAGTTGGTAATTAACCATTTTAGAGACGACGTGACAAGATCAATCAGAAAATGAAGACACTGCAAAAGCTTGTCCCAAATGCTAATAAGGTACGATAGTCGTTTACTCACCTCCTCCAAAACCTACGTTTATATAATTTATCTTAATTAATTAAGTTTTAAATACGTATTTTGAATTGAATATTAATATTATATTTACATGAATTATTTAATATTCTATCATTAGTTCACAAATTAACAAAAATTTTATTATTAATGTCTTACATGCGCGCATTTTTAATAACATCACGCAAAAACGCCATATGTATGGTCGATTGTAAGGGTTATGACTCGATTGTTTAAATTGTGCCCTTTTGAGCCTAACTAAGATATCTATGCAAAAGTTTAAAGGACGTGGTCCTGCGCCGGCTTTACATATACAAAAGTTAATATCTATGCCTCAAAATTAAAATGGCTGTTTTGATAACTTTATGACTATGTGTTCAAATTTCTATGTTGATGATGTATTATATATATAATATATTGAGTTTCTTATTATATATTTTAGACGGATAAAGCATCGATGCTGGATGAAGTGATCGATTATCTAAAACAACTACAAGCTCAAGTTCACATGATTAGTAGAATGAGCATGCCGCCTATGATGATGCCATTAGCCATGCAACAACAACAACTTCAAATGGCGATGATGAACCCCATGGGGATGGGAATGGGAATGGGAATGGGCATGGGCATGGGGATGGGGATGGGGATGGGGATGGGGATGCCAGGAGCCATGGACTTGAACTCCATCAATAGCAGTCGTCCCAGCATCCCTGGAATGCCTCCTGTCTTCCACCCCTCCACTTTCGTGCAACCAATGATGGCTTCATGGGATATGCACGCCGCCGGAGAACGAGTTCCAAATCATAATGATCCAATGGCTGCCCTCCTTGCAAACCAATCACACGTACTTGATTAAATTCATTTACTATTTGCATGACAAGTTTAATTATTTTATTTTAAAATCTTATTTTCCTTGTTATATAATATTCAGTCGAATTATGTTTCATGGTTGCAGCCAATGACAATGGAAGGTTACAGTAGAATGGCTGCTTTGTTTCAACAGATGCAGAATCAACAATGCTACTCTGGTCTCAAGAATTGACAAAGTTAGTTAATGAGTTTCTTGTTACATTATTTTTAATTAAATATGGGTTTAGTTTTAATATTAAGTAAATTTTATGTTAATGTAAATTGGGTATAGTGTTGGGTTATAATTATGTTACTTGAAGGTAATGTATCTTTCTTAATCCGAAACTTTAACTTCGAATATAAATTATGCATTGGGTTTATGTGATATATGAATAAATAGAAATTAAGATAACTAAGTCTACCCGCAGCCGTAAAGCCGCTGGGCTAGTGGCCCTTCTCCCCACGGCGGGGTGGGGTCCAACGGGAACACCGCCCCTAGCCCCACGGTGCCCGCCCAACCGGCCTCCACGGTTGTGACTGATTTATCTTTTGGTGATAATATTAGAGACTAATATTTATACCACGTATGTTAGTGACTAGCTAGTAGTTAGCCGACGTTTTATGTGAGACTAAATTTTAATGACATATATGTCTGTGTCATATAACTTTTTAGATTGATCACTCAATGTCCATTACAAATACTTTATATTCATGATAAAAATTAAGTAAGTGTTTGAGAGAGTAATATTTAATTGCTAGTGTGAATGGGAAACATTGAAGTCTAAAAATTTGTTCTTAGTATGCACAAAACTAATCGAATTAGGGAATTATATTTAGTCATAAACAATTTTTGTATAGAATAAGACCAGTTTGAACAATTTGGACTTTTATGTTATTGGATATAATTTCAATGATAAGTAATATTGAGTATTAATGCTTCGGAGGAACTTAAAATTTGCAATGAATGTTGTTATTTGTACAATAAATAGAAGTAAAACCCTATTTTATAATCTTTATTACCAATCATTTATGTTCTTAGTTATCATTCAATAATTAAACATTGGTAATATTATTTAATTTTACAAAATTATTTGAACGGCTTGGCCGGTACATCGAAACCTAGAAGAGATTTCAATCATCCTTTCGGATTTTACGTTATGTGGCGTACTCTCAAGCCTATCCGGGGGAATCTTACAACTGGGTAAACACTTTGACCTTGTCTAAGCAAATATATATCAACTCGAATTCGAACACAAGATCTCATATAGAGAAGTCAAGGGGGTAACAATTAGGCTACAAGATCGGAGATCAAGGAATTGGTCTTAGCTATCAATCACCAGGATAACTGAAAGGTAGCACGACGAGACAGTTTAACTGTCGTTCAAAAAAACAATTAGGCTACAATCCCTTAGTTTTTTCATTTTTACTTAATCCTTCACTATCACATCCTCATTAAATACAAGAAATATTTAATTTCAATTTAATAATAATAATAATATAATAAATTACAACCTTCTTATACATAAAAAAAATCTTTTAGTTATAATTTTGTTTATTCAAGAAAGTGTATTTTGATTATGTATTAAGAATATGTAATTCAAAATTACTGCGAAACCACATTAGTTGTAATTATAGATAGTTTTAAAAATGTTTATCACATCTTTTTAAGAATATAATTTTAATAAGTTTCATCTTAAAATGCATCATGTATTAATTATCTCTCTTTATGAAAGTCTATAATATTAAAGGGTTAAGTTCAACTAAATAAGCCCTTTAACCTAAAAAGCCTAAGAATGATCTTGAGTCATTAGATTATTAATCAATGGCTATGATTAAATCAAGTTGTTGGAGGGTATTTTAGTCATACATACTTTTGTTGATTTTTTATTAAATTCTCCCATATTCTTTAAACATTCATAACTTTTACTTGCGAAGTTATTTTTTGAAAAAAAAAATACCATAAAAACAAGCATTTTTTTTATCTACAAATTAATATAGTTTTTGCTATAGAAAATTTTTGTTTTTTTAACTCATTGTGTCTTTTATACAGGTCATTGTGTCTTTTGTACATGTTATTGTGTATTTTATGTAGGTAATTGTGTCTTTTATGTTTCTGCTCAATGTTGTGCTTTCATGAACAATTTAAGACATAACGATGTTCCATAATACATAATGTCAAGCAAAGACAACACAATAACAAGTATAAATAACACAATAATCTTGAAAAAGTCACAATTACCTGTAAAAAAAGACACAATGACGAGTCATTGTGTCTTTTGTATAGGCATTGTGTCTTTTGAATAAACATTGTGTCTTTTGTGTTTCTCCTCAATATTGTCTTTTGTATATACATTGTGTGTTTTGCATAGGTTATTGTGTCTTTTGTTTAGTGTCACACCCCCAATTTCCCACTCGTGGTGTCAGTCCACGTGTGTGTGACGTGGCCAGAATCACAGCTCAAGGTCATATAGAACACCACTATATGCGTTTACAAATCCCATGTTTGACACACACACATAACAAAATAGTTTTGCAGCGGAATAAAAGTTATCATAGCAACGGAAATAAATATGTTTGAAAGCATGCAGCGGAAATATAAATAGTTTAATACAACATTGTTTAGAACATTAAGAACTAAATTGTTTTCAAAAGAAACAACATAATGCATGCGGTTCCTAAAGCTCATCCCTTAACGTGCATCCTGTTCCATGCGCAGCTAGTTACCTGAGAATACCAGTTAGAAAAAGTGTCAACACGATGGTTGGTGAGTTCACAGATTTTGATATACATATATAGTAATAGAAAGTGTGTCATGTTGTTTATCAATGTTAGTACCGAGCCCTAGGCCCAAAGTGTCAGTGCGTAACTACCGAACTAGACTTGTTTGTCCTTGCCTCCGCTATGCCTCGTATGCATAGCAAGTTAGGTCAGAATTTGCACGGGTTATGACATCCAGTCAACATAGTGCCCCGTGGGGTTAGTCATTCCCTAATGGATCCATCCAAATCTACCACGTTGTTCGTACATTAACGGTAAGACTTTGTGAGGGCTTGTTACGAGTTCAACACTTAATGTTTGTCCAATAAACCAGCATACACAAAAATGTTTGTAATAGTGATAATGTTTGACTCGATGCAACTAGTATTCTCCCCCTATTTAAAAGCGTTTGAAAAAGAGTAAAGAGGGGCCCTAAACTCACCTTAGTGAAATGAATCGAATGTAAGCGTAAGCTCCCGCGTCGTAAGGCGTGTCGGTCACCGTCAACCTATATCGTACACCGTTTGTGAGTTTGTGTAAGTGACAGTGCTATTGTTTGTGTTAGTGCTCGTGTTTGTGTCCAACAACCCTTGGTTCATGTTTGTCCGTGTCGGTCCACATTGACCGTGTTTGACTGTGTTGGTCCACATTGACCGTGTTTGACTGTGTTGGTCCACATTGACTGTGTTTGACCAGAGTTGACCAAAGTTGACCGTGTCAAGTCAACGACCCGTTGGTGATCCTTGTGACGGTTGTGAATCGTGTAGCAATCGTGTAAGTGCTCGTCGTGTGCGAAACGCGCAAGTCGCGTCTATGGACAACTTACTATTTATAGTAAGTTTCCATTTTTGGAAAGTTCACAAAGCATATTGGTTTTAGAGTTCTAGTATGCTTATTAGTCCTACGTGATCATGTTAACACATAGCACATCATCATACGGTTTCACACAAGTCGTTTATAACATGTTAGCACATAAAAGTTTCCTAAAATGGAAAGTTTCCATTTTTAGTATACGTGTTATCGGAAACCATCTAACTTAGCATCTAAACATCATATTATATCATATTAAGTTACTTAGCATGCTCGAATTATACAATGTGTTGACAAATTGGTTTTTGCAACAATAAAGTTACTATAAATAGTAACTTTATGGTTTTTCATGTAAACAAACCATTCTAGCATTTCTAATCCTATTTTTGTGTCACAAGTCATCATAGTAACTCATTTAACATCCTTTAAACATCCTAACATAATCCAATTCATCATCTAGCATTATTTCATCCATAAAAGTTACTAAAATAGAAAGTTATCATTTGTGACTACAATCAAGTTCCAAATCCCATTCCTAAACTTCTAATCATCATAATATCCATCAAACAACATTCTAGTGTTCATGCATGTTCATCATTTTCACCAAATAATCAACTAGTGACTAAAAAGTTACTAAAAATAGTAAGTGTGCCTCTAAATCACATTTTGACCATCATAATCACAATCTAATCTTGAGTAATCCTTCTAATATCATCAATAAACATACCAACATACTCAAGATCATTCCTACCATCATGGATCATGCATGCATGGACATATAACATCATCTATCATCATTTTAAGCAATAAGACTTACACCAAACATCTTGGATCGTCCTAAAACATCATATAACCATCATGGATCATCAAGGAATACATCTAAATCATCAAACCCAGAAAATAAATTCATGCATGTGCATTCAAAGTGTTTGCATGTGTGATTTTTCACTTGCATGTGAGTGTGTGAGTGTCTAGAGAGTGTTTGGACTAAGAGACTACCTTCCAACACTTCTTTGATTGCTAAGATGGTGTTTGAGCAGCTTCCAAGACCCCTGGATTGCTGGTTTCGTCAAGCTCGAGCAAGAAAAGATGAAGCTCAAGCTTGGAAGGTCTTCTCCTTTGAGTTCTCTAAGCTTCCCAAGCTCCAAATGAGGTCTTCAATGGCTTACAGAGGTGTTGCAGGTGTTTAGAGGAAGAAGATGGTCGAGGTGTTGAGTGTGAAGCCGGAGAAATGATGAAATGGGATAGCATAGGCATGATTGTCTTGGTTTTATAAAGATTCTGCGAACTGAGTCTCGTCGCGTAGCGCGACAGATTCAAGGGTTCCCCTCGCGTAACGCGAGAGAGTTCCGCGTTCAAATTTCCCCCGCCACTTGTCGCGTATCGCGACAGTGTCCTTGTGGACCGTCGCGTAGCGCGACAGATCCCCTGGTGAGCCCAATAGGCCCATTTTCATTGGTTTGATCCGTTCGTTGCCGTTTTCACATTTACGAACTTTCGTTTGGCCTTGTTTGAACTTCCAAGTTCAATGTGTGAGTGTTTCGTGAAGTTTCGAGTGTTGTGCTACACAATGTGTTAGACGTTCACCAACATTCGTGTGTTTTGACACGTGTGTGCTGTTTGCCGATAATTCCACGAATTATCTTGTTGTATGTCGGTGTTTGTACTGTCGTGCCACGTGTCACACTAAATTAATCTAATTCTAGTGCCACGTGTATATAAAGCATTTAAATAAACATTTAAATAAATGATAATCTGACCTGGGAATTACGGGGTGTCACATCCTCCCCATGTTAGAAAGAATTTCGTCCCGAAATTCAACTTGCGTTGCCAGTGTTTGTCTGTTCCGCGAACAGGTGTGGGTATTTCTGTTTCATCTGGTCTTCACGTTCCCATGTGAATTCCGGTCCACGCAGCGAATTCCATCGCACCTTCACTATCGGTATTTTACTGAGTTTGAGCTTCTTGGTTTCCCGGTCCATAATCTCCACCGGTTCCTCAACGAAGTTCAATTGTTTGTCGATTTGTATCTCCTCACGAGGAATAACAAGTGTCTCATCAGATAGGCACTTTTTGAGGTTCGAGATGTGGAATACGTTGTGTACACTGCTCAGTTCGGCTGGCAGGTTCAGTTCGTAGGCTACAGGGCCTATTCGTTTTGTAATCTCGAAAGGTCCAATGTAACGAGGGTTCAACTTGCCTCGTTTGCCAAACCGAATGACCCCCTTCCAGGGCGAGACCTTGAGTAACACTCTGTCTCCCACCTGGAACTCTAACGGTTTGCGTCGCTTGTCGGCATAGCTTTTCTGTCGGTCCCGAGCTGCTGCCATTCGCTTGCGTATTTGTACGATCTTTTCAGTCGTTTCGTGCACAAGTTCTGGGCCAGTCAGTTGGCTGTCTCCAACTTCTGCCCAGCAGATGGGTGATCGACACTTACGTCCGTAAAGTGCCTCGAATGGTGCAGCTTGGATGCTTGTGTGGTAGCTGTTATTGTATGAAAACTCAACTAGCGGTAGGTGAGATTCCCAGCTACTCCCAAAGTCAATAACGCATGCTCGGAGCATGTCCTCCAGTGTCTGTATAGTTCGCTCACTTTGCCCGTCCGTCTGCGGGTGGTAAGCGGTACTCATATCCAATCTCGTGCCCAAAACCTTATGCAAGGACTTCCAGAAATGCGACGTAAAGCGACTGTCGCGATCAGAGATTATCGAGATTGGTACTCCGTGTCGAGTGACCACTTCCTTTATATAGATACGAGTGAGTTTGTCTAGCTTGTCAGTCTCCTTGATAGGTAGGAAATGTGCGGACTTTGTCAGTCGGTCTACGATAACCCAGATGGTATCGCAACCATTTGCCGTCTTAGGCAGTTTAGTTATGAAGTCCATGGAGATCTGTTCCCATTTCCACATTGGTAGTTCAGGTTGTTGAAGTAACCCTGATGGCTTCTGGTACTCAACTTTGACTTTTGAGCACGTTAAACACTTACTTACGTAAGTTGCTATTTCAGCTTTCATGTTCGGCCACCAGTAAGTCGTTTTCAGATCATGATACATTTTGTCAGAGCCCGGATGTACGGAATACCGGCTCTTGTGAGCTTCGTCCATCACTACTTCTCTCAATCCTCCGTAGCGTGGAACCCAAATCCGATCCGCTAGGTAATATGCTCCGTCGTCCTTTGTCTTTAGTTGTTTGTCCATACCACGCATGGCTTCGAGGGTGAGATTTTCAGCTTTTAGGGCTTCTTGTTGTGCGATTCGTATCTGATTTGGTAACTCAGAATGAATCGTGAGTTGTAGTGCACGCACGCGTTTTGTTGTTTCCTTCCGGCTCAACGCGTCGGCCACTACATTGGCTTTACCTGGATGATATTTGATGGCGCAATCATAATCACCTATGAGCTCAACCCACCTTCGTTGTCTCAGGTTCAACTCTTTCTGGTCGAAGATGTGTTGTAGGCTCTTATGATCGGTAAAGATTGTACATTTCGTGCCGTACAAGTAGTGTCGCCAGATCTTCAGGGCAAATACTACAGCTCCCAACTCAAGGTCATGAGTTGTGTAGTTCTTCTCATGCACCTTCAGTTGTCGTGAAGCGTATGCTATCACTTTCTCGCGTTGCATCAGCACGCATCCGAGTCCTTGTTTCGAAGCGTCGCAATACACCACGAAGTCATCACATCCTTCCGGTAGGGATAGGATGGGCGCAGTGCATAGTTTCTGTTTCAACAGGTTGAAAGCAGCTTCTTGTTTGTCTCCCCAATCGAACTTCTTATCCTTATGAGTCAAGGAGGTCAGTGATTGAGCAATCTTCGAGAATCCTTCAATGAATCTTCGGTAGTACCCGGCCAGACCTAAGAATTGTCGTACCTCAGTTGGAGTCCTGGGTGCTTCCCAGTTCTTGATGGCTTCGATCTTAGCTGGGTCTACGTGTATCCCCTGTTCATTAACCACGTGTCCAAGGAATTGGACTTCGCGAATCCAAAAGTCGCACTTTGAAAATTTTGCGTACAGTTGCTCTTTCTTTAATAATTCCAAAACTAGCTTCAGATGTTCAGCATGTTCTTCTTGGTTCTTAGAGTAGATCAGGATGTCGTCGATGAACACTATTACGAATTTGTCAAGATAGGGTTTGCACACTCGGTTCATGAGATCTATGAATACAGCTGGTGCATTGGTCAGTCCAAAGGGCATAACCAAGAATTCGTAGTGTCCGTATCGGGTTCTGAAGGCAGTCTTAGGAATATCATCTTCCTGTATCCTCAATTGATGGTAGCCCGATCTTAAATCGATCTTCGAATAGTAGCTTGACCCTTGCAATTGGTCAAACAGATCGTCTATTCGCGGTAAGGGATATCGATTTTTGATCGTCACCTTGTTCAGCTCTCTGTAGTCGATACACATGCGGAATGATCCGTCTTTCTTCTTTACGAACAAGACCGGTGCTCCCCAAGGTGAGAAGCTCGGTCTGATAAATCCCTTGTCTAACAGTTCTTGCAACTGGTTAGACAGTTCCTGCATCTCAGTCGGTGCTAGTCGGTATGGAGCTTTGGCGATCGGTGCTGCTCCTGGTGCGAGGTCTATCTGAAACTCGACTTGTCGTTTCGGAGGTAGTCCAGGTAGATCCTCGGGAAATACTTCGGGAAAATTGCGGACTACAGCGATGTCCTCAATCTTCCTCTCCTTCTTTGGTTGCTCTACGATGAGGGCTAGTATGGCAGCGTATCCCTTTTGTAGATACTTGTTTGCCTTCATGCATGACATGATGTTCAGAGGTACTCCCCGTCGTTCTCCCTGAATCGAGATCTGCTCACCGTTCTGCAACGTCACTCGTACGATCTTCTCATTGCATACGATCTCGGCTTGGTTAACGGATAACCAATCCATTCCAACGACCACATCAAAGCTTCCGAGAGTCACCGGCATCAAATCGATTTCGAGTTCGTGATCCGCCAAAACCATGACGCATCCTCGAAAGATGTGTTGTGTTTCAATCAGTTTGCCATCGGCTAACTCTACAGTATACTTGTAGTCTAGTGGTGTTGGGGTAATATCTAGTAATTTGCTAAACTCACTAGATATAAAGCTCCTATCGGCACCGGTATCAAATAATATGCTAGCATAGGCATTATTTAAAAGAAACCTACCGGTTACGATGTTAGGATCGTCTTTGGCTTCTCCCGAGCCAATCACAAATGCTCGGCCTTTAGCCGTTCCACTTCCTGTTTTCTTTAGCTGAGGGCAGTCCCTCCTCATATGCCCCGGTTTTCCACATTCGTAACACCCTCTGAGAGTGTTCTGATTGTTATTGTTCTGGTTCTGGTTGGGGTTGGGGTTGTTGTTGTTGGTTGGAAATCTTGATCTGAAATCTTTGGCCATATGGCCATGCCTTCCGCACTTCAGGCAACGGTATCGTTCGCATTGCCCGAGGTGATGGTATGAACACCGGTTACACAAGGGGTATTTCCCTTGGTACACACCCTTCCCCTTGTCGTCGGGTTGAGTGGCAGTAAAGGCTCTGGCTGGTGCAGATCTTTGTTGTTGCTGAGGTTGATGAGATTGGTGGTGGCTGGGTTCCCACTTCCTCTTCTGGCTTTCTTGAGGCTTCAGATGTTCGCCTCGTTTGGGTAGCTTGCCTTGTGCTACCGCTTGGTCGGTTAGTTTGTGGGACAGTCGGATCAGTTGTTGGATGGTGGTGAGATCAGAAGCAGTCACCATGCTTTGGATTTGTTCGGGCAGCCCGCTGATGAACTGCTCGATCTTCTTGTATTCCGGCGTCACCATCGCCGGGCATAACTTACACAGCTCATGAAATCGAGTGCAATATTGCTCGATCTCAGACCCCACCATTTTGTGTACCCAGAATTCGGCTTCCAGTTTCCGAATCTCATCACGAGGGCAATACTCCTCCTGCAGTAGTCTGGTGAAATCAGCCCATGGCATGGAGTTGGCACCGTCCAACCCCAGGGTTTGTACATGGGTATTCCACCATGTGAGTGCTGGTCCTTCCAGTGTACCAGTTGCGAACTTCACCCGGTTCTCTTCAGCACATTCGCACATGGCGAATACAGACTCCACTTTCTCCACCCAGCGGAGCATTCCGACAGCTCCCTCAGTTCCCTTGAACTTGTGTGGGTGGCAGTTTAGGAAAGATTTAAAGGAACATCCTTTCCCGTTGCTGCTGTTTGACCCTGTTTGTCAGAAACCAGTGTCGTGTGTTAGTATTGTGTTAGCTACACTATATTAGTCGCGTCAGGCAAGTGTTAGTACCGTTGTTGTTTCCGCTAGTTTCGCTATGCTGGCGACAGGCTTCGTAGTCAGCGATCGCTTTGTTGACCCGACGGTCAACCATCATTTTTATCACGGCGGCATCTAGTGTCCGCTTAGCAGGACGCGCGTACGGTCCTCTTCCCGCCATGTATGGTTCTATACATAAGGGATAGAGTTTTAGTTAGCACATGTTAGAGTGTTAGTCAAATGTCATGTCAGATGTCAGATCAGATGTCATGTTAGCTGTCATGTCAGATGTTATGTTATCAAGCAATCATGGTCAAAATGCAATAAGTAAGACAAAACATAATTCTCATTAATAATAAGCTTGAAGTACAATAATTTCAAAAGGAAATACATAATAAGTTCTTCGAGCACATCCCGCTCGTCTAGGCCAAAATAAGAAAGTATAAAATACAACAGTCCTCTAGTCCGAGTCCATAGAGACGTGCGAAATGTCGCTAGCAGCGTCTCCGTCATCATCATCCTCCTCCGGATCCTCATTAGGATCCTCATCAAAGTCCTCTTCTTCGAGGTCCTCGGCCTCGAATTTAGGACCATCCTCCTGCGGTGGTTCCTCAATAAACTGTGCAGCCCATGCGTTAAGCATGGCGTCGCTGGCCTGAACCATCGCCTGAGTCTCGGCTATGTCTGTCCGGTTCTCAGTGATGCGCCCATCATGCTCCTGCATGATATCGACCATCTGACCATGCTGTGTCATAAGCTGAGACACCTGGAGACGTAGTGTCTCCACCTGCTCCTCTAGGCGATCGTTCCGCTCCTCCAGTCGCTCGTTTCGCCTTTCCAGGCGATCGTTCTTCTCGCGAAGAACTCGAACCTCATCGGATAGCTCGCCACTCCGCCAGATCTCTCGCCGAGTGCAAGCAACGTGGGCCGCGAAGGCCTGCTCCAATGGTACCCCAAGTGGTGGCAGTCGGTGTCCTGGGGTGGTATCACCAGGGAAACGGTATGGAGGTACTCTCTCCCCGATGATCCATCCCTGGATTAGGGTGGGAAGCCATCCCCAATGTCGGGCCCGTGCCGCGTCTCTGGCCCGCCTATCCATCTCGGCGTCCACCTGCGCCACTAGGTCGTGGACTCGTCGGCGGCTCTCTGTCGTCAGATCGTCGGTTGCCGAGCGTCTGCCCGGGTTCCTGCTGGTGTCGTCATTGTTGGCCATCCTGTAAGTCTCAAGTTAGTAAGTAACAGTTTAACATAAGCAATAATATCATCAGTGTGCAAGTTCTACGTGTAGTGTCTAAAGTTGAGCAATGGCTATAGTCTAAGTTTACTACATACAAACCTAGTTCCATATAACCAAGGCTCTGATACCAGTCTGTCACACCCCCAATTTCCCACTCGTGGTGTCAGTCCACGTGGGTGTGACGTGGCCAGAATCACAGCTCAAGGTCATATAGAACACCACTATATGCGTTTACAAATCCCATGTTTGACACACACACATAACAAAATAGTTTTGCAGCGGAATAAAAGTTATCATAGCAACGGAAATAAATATGTTTGAAAGCATGCAGCGGAAATATAAATAGTTTAATACAACATTGTTTAGAACATTAAGAACTAAATTGTTTTCAAAAGAAACAACAGAATGCATGCGGTTCCTAAAGCTCATCCCTTAACGTGCATCCTGTTCCATGCGCAGCTAGTTACCTGAGAATACCAGTTAGAAAAAGTGTCAACACGATGGTTGGTGAGTTCACAGGTTTTGATATACATATATAGTAATAGAAAGTGTGTCATGCTGTTTATCAATGTTAGTACCGAGCCCTAGGCCCAAAGTGTCAGTGCGTCACTACCGAATTAGACTTGTTTGTCCTTGCCTCCGCTATGCCTCGTATGCATAGCAAGTTAGGTCAGAATTTGCACGGGTTATGACATCCAGTCAACATAGTGCCCCGTGGGGTTAGTCATTCCCTAATGGATCCATCCAAATCTACCACGTTGTTCGTACATTAACGGTAAGACTTTGTGAGGGCTTGTTACGAGTTCAACACTTAATGTTTGTCCAATAAACCAGCATACACAAAAATGTTTGTAATAGTGATAATGTTTGACTCGATGCAAATAGTATTCTCCCCCTATTTAAAAGCGTTTGAAAAAGAGTAAAGAGGGGCCGTAAACTCACCTTAGTGAAATGAATCGAATGTAAGCGTAAGCTCCCGCGTCGTAAGGCGTGTCGGTCACCGTCAACCTATATCGTACACCGTTTGTGAGTTTGTGTAAGTAACAAAAAGAAGTGGTAATGGGAGCATTTGTACTATATGTGCAAATCAAAATCGGGCGGATCTTTACCCGGAGTAGAGCATAAACCTAAAAAGATTAACGAGGCCCTAGGGATAACAGGCTGATCTTCCCCAAGAGCTCACATCGACGGGAAGGTTTGGCACCTCGATGTCGGCTCTTCGCCACCTGGGGCTGTAGTATGTTCCAAGGGTTCCCTCAAAAAAAGGAACCTTTGCTCTCCCCAGCCATTTCGGGTTAAGTTAAGAAGATGTCAAAGCGTCTTTATCTCTACTTTATCTCTATAAGAACGGCGCAGTGCTAGTGTTTGTGTTAGTGCTCGTATTTGTGTCCAACAACCCTTGGTTGTTCATGTTTGTCCGTGTCGGTCCACATTGACCGTGTTTGACTGTGTTGGTCCACATTGACCGTGTTTGACTGTGTTGGTCCACATTGACCGTGTTTGACCAGAGTTGACCAAAGTTGACCGTGTCAAGTCAACGACCCGTTGGTGATCCGTGTGACGGTTGTGAATCGTGTAGCAATCGTGTAAGTGCTCGTCGTGTGCGAAACGCGCAAGTCGCGTCTATGGACAACTTACTATTTATAGTAAGTTTCCATTTTTGGAAAGTTCACAAAGCATATTGGTTTTAGAGTTCTAGCATGCTTATTAGTCCTACGTGATCATGTTAACACATAGCACATCATCATACGGTTTCACACAAGTCGTTTATAACATGTTAGCACATAAAAGTTTCCTAAAATGGAAAGTTTCCATTTTTAGTATACGTGTTATCGGAAACCATCTAACTTAGCATCTAAACATCATATTATATCATATTAAGTTACTTAGCATGCTCGAATTATACAATGTGTTGACAAATTGGTTTTTGCAACAATAAAGTTACTATAAATAGTAACTTTATGGTTTTTCATGTAAACAAACCATTCTAGCATTTCTAATCCTATTTTTGTGTCACAAGTCATCATAGTAACTCATTTAACATCCTTTAAAAATCCTAACATAATCCAATTCATCATCTAGCATTATTTCATCCATAAAAGTTACTAAAAATAGAAAGTTATCATTTGTGACTACAATCAAGTTCCAAATCCCATTCCTAAACTTCTAATCATCATAATATCCATCAAACAACATTCTAGTGTTCATGCATGTTCATCATTTTCACCAAATAATCAACTAGTGACTAAAAAGTTACTAAAAATAGTAAGTGTGCCTCTAAATCACATTTTGACCATCATAATCACAATCTAATCTTGAGTAATCCTTCTAATATCATCAATAAACATACCAACATACTCAAGATCATTCCTACCATCATGGATCATGCATGCATGGACATATAACATCATCTATCATCATTTTAAGCAATAAGACTTACACCCAACATCTTGGATCGTCCTAAAACATCATATAACCATCATGGATCATCAAGGAATACATCTAAATCATCAAACCCAGAAAATAAATTCATGCATGTGCATTCAAAGTGTTTGCATGTCACACCCCCAATTTCCCACTCGTGGTGTCAGTCCACGTGGGTGTGACGTGGCCAGAATCACAGCTCAAGGTCATATAGAACACCACTATATGCGTTTACAAATCCCATGTTTGACACACACGCATAACAAAATAGTTTTGCAGCGGAATAAAAGTTATCATAGCAGCGGAAATAAATACGTTTGAAAGCATGCAGCGGAAATGTAAATAGTTTAATACAACATTGTTTAGAACATTAAGAACTAAATTGTTTTCAAAAGAAACAACAGAATGCATGCGGTTCCTAAAGCTCATCCCTTAACGTGCATCCTGTTCCATGCGCAGCTAGTTACCTGAGAATACCAGTTAGAAAAAGTGTCAACACGATGGTTGGTGAGTTCACAGGTTTTTGATATACATATATAGTAATAGAAAGTGTGTCATGTTGTTTATCAATGTTAGTACCGAGCCCTAGGCCCAAAGTGTCAGTGCGTCACTACCGAACTAGACTTGTTTGTCCTTGCCTCCGCTATGCCTCGTATGCATAGCAAGTTAGGTCAGAATTTGCACGGGTTATGACATCCAGTCAACATAGTGCCCCGTGGGGTTAGTCATTCCCTAATGGATCCATCCAAATCTACCACGTTGTTCGTACATTAACGGTAAGACTTTGTGAGGGCTTAATACGAGTTCAACACTTAATGTTTGTCCAATAAACCAGCATACACAAAATGTTTGTATAATAATGAATGTTTGACTCGATGCAACTAGTATTCTCCCCCTATTTAAAAGCGTTTGAAAAAGAGTAAAGAGGGGCCGTAAACTCACCTTAGTGATATGAACGGATGAAAGCGTAAGCTCCTGATGTAGTAGGCACGTCGGTCACCGGCAACCTATATCGTATATCGTTCGTGAGTTCGTGTATGTGACCGTGCTAGTGTTCGTGTATGTGACCGTGCTAGTGTTCGTGTTAGTGCTCGTGTTTGTGCCCAACAACCCTCGGTTGTTCATGTTTGTCCGTGTTGGTCCACATTGACCGTGTTTGCTCGTGTTGGTCCACATTGACCGTGTTTGACCATGTTTGACCGTGTTTGACCAAAGTTGACCGTGTCAAGTCAACGACCCGTTGGTGATCCGTGTGACGGTTGTGAATCGTGTAGCAATCGTGTAAGTGCTCGTCGTGTGCGAAACGCGCAAGTCGCGTCTATGGACAACTTACTATTTATAGTAAGTTTCCATTTTTGGAAAGTTCACAAGGCATAACGGTTTTATAGTTCTAGCATGTTCAATAGTCCTACGGGATCATGTTAACACATAGCACATCATCATACGGATTCTCATAAGTCGTTTATAACATGTTAATGCACAAAAGTTTCCTAAAATGGAAAGTTTCCATTTTTAGTATACGTGACATCGGAAACCATCTAACTTAGCATCTAATCATCATATTACAACATAATAAATCATTTAGCATATTCAAATCATACAAAATGTTCACGAGTCGGTTTTTGTAAAAATAAAGTTACTAAATATAGTAACTTTCTAGTTTGCATAAAAATAACCATTTTAACATTTCTAAACCAATTTCCATATCACCAAACATCTCAATCTATCTTCTAACAACATTTAATCATATCAACATAACCAAATTCATCATCTATCAACATCTTGACCCAAAAAGTTACTAAAAATGGTAATAACACTAAATATGACCATAAACATCATCAAAACCTCTTCTTAACAAATCAAATCATCATATTATCATCCTAACAACAATTCTATATACATGCATGTTCATCATATACACCAAATCATCAACTTGTAACTAAAAAGTTACTATAAATGGAAAGGTTCATAAAAATCATAGTTTTAACCATTTCAACCAAATCTAACCATGAGTAATCATTCTAATATCATTAATAAGCATATCCATATACTCAAAACCATTCTAACCATCATGGATCATACATGCATGCATTCAAAATGCCATAAATCCTCATTTCAATCATAGTCACATGCGTATAACCACTTAGATCATTACAAATCACCATTACAACATCATAAATCATTAATAATCATGCTAAAATCATCAAACCCAGAACATAAACTCGTGCATGTGGGTCATAGGTGTTTGCATGTGCGATCTAGCACATGTATGTGAGCTTGTGAGTGTTTAGAGTGCATATAAACCATAGAACTACCTCAAATGCTCTCCGATCTGATGAAATGTGATGCTACAGCTCCTGGAGTTCTCAAACCTTTTTCCTAGCCGTGAGGATGGTGGTGATAGTGGTGCAAAGCTCCAACAATGGCTTCCTTCAATGTCCTCAAGCTTGAATCTCAACCCAAGCTTCACTATGGTGTCAATGGAGGTCCTTTGAGTGTTTCAGAGGTGTTGTAGGTGTTCTGGAACAGATAAACTCGAGGGGTGGCGTCTGGGTGCGATTAAAATGATGAGGGTAGGAGAAATGATGGATTTTGTGTTGCTCAAGAAGATTTTAAGCTGTCAGAGTGGTCAGGCGTATCGCCTGACGTGGTTGTACATGTTGGTGCGTTACGCGTGGGTTGGAACGGATGGGGCGCTCAATTTCCCATCCGCGCGCATTGCCTGACGTGGGCGCTCCGGGTCTGGCGTACCGCCTGACCCAAATGTAAGGCCCAGTAAGCCTATTTTGTTGTCCTGGGCCCGTTCTCGCCCGTTTCTCGTTCGTAGAACATCGTTCGAGCGTCGTTTGGACTCTATTGGTCAATTATTAGCCATAATTGACTTGTGAAGTGTTTCTGTGCTTAAGTGCTGTGATGTTCACCAACATTCGTGTGTTTTGACACGTGTGTGCTGTTTGCCGATAATTCTACGAATTATCTAGTCATGTGTCAGTGTTCGTACTGTCGTGCCACGTGTCACACTAAATCAATCTAATTCTAGTGCCACGCGTACAATAAGCATTTAAATAAACATTTAAATAAATAGGTTGCTGACCTGGAAATTACGGGGTGTCAATTGCATGTGTGATTTTTCACTTGCATGTGAGTGTGTGAGTGTCTAGAGAGTGTTTGGACTAAGAGACTACCTTCCAATACTTCTTTGATTGCTAAGATGGTGTTTGAGCAGCTTCCAAGACCCCTGGATTGCTGGTTTCGTCAAGCTCGAGCAAGAAAAGATGAAGCTCAAGCTTGGAAGGTCTTCTCCTTTGAGTTCTCTAAGCTTCCCAAGCTCCAAATGAGGTCTTCAATGGCTTACAGAGGTGTTGCAGGTGTTTAGAGGAAGAAGATGGTCGAGGTGTTGAGTGTGAAGCCGGAGAAATGATGAAATGGGATAGCATAGGCATGATTGTCTTGGTTTTATAAAGATTCTGCGAACTGAGTCTCGTCGCGTAGCGCGACAGATTCAAGGGTTCCCCTCGCGTAACGCGAGAGAGTTCCGCGTTCAAATTTCCCCCGCCACTTGTCGCGTATCGCGACAGTGTCCTTGTGGACCGTCGCGTAGCGCGACAGATCCCCTGGTGAGCCCAATAGGCCCATTTTCATTGGTTTGATCCGTTCGTTGCCGTTTTCACATTTACGAACTTTCGTTTGGCCTTGTTTGAACTTCCAAGTTCAATGTGTGAGTGTTTCGTGAAGTTTCGAGTGTTGTGCTACACAATGTGTTAGACGTTCACCAACGTTCGTGTGTTTTGACACGTGTGTGCTGTTTGCCGATAATTCCACGAATTATCTTGTTGTATGTCGGTGTTTGTACTGTCGTGCCACGTGCCACACTAAATTAATCTAATTCTAGTGGCACGTGTATATAAAGCATTTAAATAAACATTTAAATAAATGATAATCTGACCTGGGAATTACGGGGTGTCACGTTTAGACATTGTGTCTTTTGTAAAAAATTGTGTCTTTGTGTTTCTGCTCAATCTTGTGTTTTCTTAAACAATTTAAGACACAATGATGTTGCATAATACATAATGTTAAGCAAGGATGACACAACGACGAGTATAAATAACACATTGATATTTAAAAAAAACACAATTATCTTTAAGAAAAACACAAAAAGATAATTATACACAAACGTTTAAAAAGACACAATGATAATAATTAGACACAATGAGCTGAAAAAATTTATTTTTTTTGTAGAAATATTATGTTCATTTAAAAGATAAAAAAATGATTGTTTTTATGCTATATTTTTTTAAAAAAAATAATATCGTATGTAAAAGTTATGAATGTTTATAAAATGTGGGAGGAAAGTGGTTATGATTAAATTACCCTCTAACAACTTTTTCCTCTAAAATTTTAAATCTTTCCTTTTAAATTTGATCTTATAATCTAATAATCAATAATCTTTCTTAAGCTTTTTAAGATAAAGAAACTATTTAGTAGATCATAATCCTAGTATTAAATTAGCACCCCTGAATAAAAAATCAAATTGTTCCCCCTTTTTTTCCAACTCTTGAACGTGGTTCCTTCCCCTCACCAAAACCATCTGAAAACTGTGCAACAGAAGTCCATCCCTAATTTGTCGTATAAAATTCCCAAAAATCCCTAATTTTCTCGATTCAGTTCTTACAACTCACTCACAATAATGGAATCAAAACGCCAATTGATCGATTCTCTCACATCCCACATATCTCTCTACAATTCCCGTTCACCATCTTCGTCTTCATCATCAAACCCTAACCCTAGATCCTCGATTCTCAGATGGTTCTCATTACTCACACCTCGCCAACGACAATCCCACCTCACCATCGTCGATAAATCATTCACTCAACTTCTAATCCAATTGCAATTCAAACTCAAGAACAATGGACATGGCTCCTTCATCGTTCTACCTGACATCCCTTCTTCCTCATCAAATCCTGATATCCCCAGCTTCTGTTTTCGGAAATCTCATGGCTTGTTAACTAGAATTAGTGAACTTTCGGAGCCCGAGAAGCGAATTCGTGAATCCCTACGACTCTTTGATTCCAAAGAAGGTGAGAATTTTGGTTCTTCTTGTTGCAGTTGTCTGGACTCTGTTACTGTTAGTAGCGACTTTGTTGAAAATGTGGATGCTTTTGTTGAAGCTATGGATGGGGTTTCAAACGGTGAGTTTTTGAGAGGTGAAGATGGTGTGTTTTTGGGATCAATAAAGTGTGTGGAATTAAATTGGTTGAAAGTGAAAGGTTATTACAGTATGGAGGCATTTGTGGCAAATAGATTGGAGTTGGCTTTGAGGCTGTCTTGGTTGCATCTGAACATTGGCAAGAAGAGGGGTGTGAAATTGAAAGAGAAATATGTTTGTGCGGCAGCGGGTGTGGCGGAAAATGTGTTTTGGAGAAAGATCGGATGTGTGGATTGGTGGATGAAGTTGGATCATCAAACAAAGAAGAAAATATCTAGAATACTATTGGGCAAAGCTGCAAGGTCATTGGTACTTTCTGTCAATTCCTTTTTTGCTATCAACTTTTGTGCATGCTTATATAGTAATTTCATTGAAACAATGATCCGTGTCTGAAAACTTAAGTTTTTAATGCTAAATGTTATGTAATATATAGATTAATTTGTGTTGGTACATTTTCAGTAGGCTAGAACTTAGGGTAGTCAACCGGGGTGTGGATTCTCTCATGCTTCTTTTTTTACCCTTAATTTTTTGCGCAAGAATGATATCCTCTTTTTGCAAATTTCAGACTCATGATGTTTTATGTGGAAGAAGCAGTGGCATGGAGGATGAGTTGCAAATCACTTGTGGGATAGGGAAGCAACCCTCGAGATACAACCATCCTAGCTGGCACCAAGAAACCATTGATACCCTAAAAGGAAAAGATTTTGAATCAGGGACAACTCTGTTTATTCCTTCATCTAATAATAAGATGTCTTCAATAGCACATATGTTCAATCACCTGTTAGTTGTTTGTGAGATTTCAACATTGTTACTAGCATGTGACCATGGTCAGTTTAATGAGGATACACTGTTCTTTAGCTTCTTAGAGGCTGTTAGTACAATTTCTGATCGTGTATTAAGGAGATTGCGAGGTTTGCTCATGGTTGTCTCACTTGATTTCACAAAACTTGAGCTCCTTGAAGATCTAAACTCGACAAACTCCGTAAAGAAATCAAAATCAAAACAAAAACCTGTTTCTAATAAGAAAGGGAAATCACATGATGTGAAAAAGCTGATTCCTGCTCAAACATCTGGAAAGACTAGTTCCACTTCAGACAAGCCTACCAAGGTGATATTTCTTCAGCTGTATACTTGTATGTTTGTTTTATTTATTAGGTGTTAATGTCAGCCCTTTTTTTGGTTGATTTGGGTTAATGTTTTTTTTACCAACAATATGTCAAGTTGGTCAAACAAGGCGAACTTGTTTTATGGGTTGAAGTAAAGTGCATTTGAACGCATGCAATCTTCTTATTCTTAAATCCTTTTATATTAGGAAATTTGGACTATTATTGCAATTATATAGTTCTTATAAATAATATTTAACACACTAATAATTTGCTTTTTAAATGGTCTAAAGTGTTTTGGGTCAGCCCAATCCATTATAATTTCTTTTGCCCATTTGACCCAACCATCTACCTACCTGTTTTGTTCCTAACCTCGAATGGGATGTCACTGTCAGGGGATATTTCAGGACGAGGATAAATTGGATATTCAAGGAATGGATTATAAAAGAGAGAGTGTGCCCACATCAGTGGAAATGGTTGTGCTTGCTGTATGTGCAAATTATGGTTCCTATGTTTTATGTTAGTGAATGATTTGTAACTCGTTGATTCTTGTCAGGAACATGGTGATGAAGTAATTAACATGACAGCCCAAAGCACCTTAAAGAAGAATAAGAGAGCAAGAAAGAAACATAAGAAAGATGGCTTCAATAACCAACTCAAGAGTATCATTTCCAAAACCGCCCCTGTGAAAATACCTGGTAGCCTTGAGACCAAAATTACTCCCGATTGTTCAAGTACTGTTGACAACAATATAGGAGAAGCTAATGCATCACCTGCTGTCATACCTACTTTTGAAAGCCAACATGCTGATCTTATTGTCCCCGAGCATACAAAGGAAATGAAGACACAACCTTTAGTTACTAGCAAGGAAAATATAGAACAAAATCCGGTAGTCATTCATGACGGTGGACCTGTGAGCTTTTCAGTTAAACCTTCAAATGAGTGGCCCATTGCATCACCTCAATTATCATTTGTCCACCAATCAGGCTTTGTACATACAGTTGGGCTTTGTACACATGATAATCATTGGGTCAGAGAAGATGATTTTGCAGTTTCCGGATTGGATTATAGCCAGTATTTTGGTGGTGGTGTGATGTATTGGGATTCTTACGATCACCCGGTGGCTAGTTTTTCAAGGCCACCGTCTCTAAGCTCAGATGACAGCTCATGGGCCTGGCAGGAAGCGGATATGAACCGAACTGTTGACGATATGGTTGCGTTTTCATCTTCTTATAGTACAAACGGGCTGGCATCACCATCCTCTACATCGTTCTGCTCACCTTTTGACCCTCTTGGCTATGTCTTACCCGGTGAGGTATCCGGGAAAGTGCTTCATACATCTTCTACAATGAAGGATTTATCAGAAGAAAATGTCTCGGGCTCTATAGCCAATTTCCCAGGTGATATCGAAGCAAAAACCGGTGAATTATTTCCTTATCCTATTTTACGACCTATTATAATACCCAATATCGATAGATCACGGGAGTTTAAACATAATTATGAACATAAAAGCCCGTGTGTTCCTCCTAGCAGACGTGAAGAACCTCGAATTAAAAGACCACCATCACCTGTTGTGCTTTGTGTACCTCCTGTTTCTGATTCCCGAAAACAACGTGGGTTTCCCACAGTTCGATCAGGTAGCTCGAGCCCAAGGCACTGGGGTGTGAAAGGGTGGTTTCATGGAGAAAAAAAGAGTCTTTCAGCTCGTCAATTAAGTCAAACTTTACCTGGAGCTTTGTTGCAGGACCGCTTAATTGCTATCTCGCAATTAACCCGTGATCAAGATTCACATCCTGATTTGTCAATCCCACTTCAATCACGTGAATTACTCGATTGTTCAACGCGGAAAACATCACTTTCTGTGATGCACTGTTTACTAAATGATGAAATTGACTTGTTTTGTAAACAGGTAGCAGGAGTCAACATGACTAGAAAACCATATATTAACTGGGCGGTTAAACGGGTTACCCGCTCACTTCAGGTGTTATGGCCTCGGTCCCGAACAAACATTTTTGGTTCAAATGCAACTGGTTTATCACTTCCAACAAGTGATGTCGATCTTGTGGTTTGTCTTCCACCTGTTCGAAACTTAGAACCCATAAAAGAAGCAGGAATCTTGGAGGGTAGAAATGGAATTAAAGAAACCTGTCTTCAACATGCTGCTAGGTATCTTGCTAATCAAGAATGGGTAAAAAACGATTCTTTAAAAATCGTTGAAAATACTGCTATACCTATCATCATGCTTGTTGTTGAAGTTCCTTGCGATGCCATTGTTTCTGTTGACCAAGAAATTTCTGCACGTGGTGATGGTGGAAAACACACAGATGTGCAGTCGATTAGAATTGACATTAGTTTTAAATCCCCGTCACATACCGGATTACAAACTACTGAACTCGTTAAACAGCTAACCGAACAATTTCCTGCAGCCACACCACTGGCGTTAGTTTTAAAACAGTTTTTAGCCGATCGAAGTCTTGATCAATCTTATTCTGGTGGCTTGAGTTCATATTGTTTAATTTTATTAATCACACGTTTTCTTCAACACGAGCATCACTATGGAAGGTCGATCAGTCAGAACTTTGGAGGTTTATTGATGGATTTCTTTTATTTTTTTGGGAATGTTTTTGATCCACGTCGGATGCGGATATCAGTACAGGGAAGTGGAGTGTATATTGATCGTGAACGGGGGTATAGTATTGATCCGATTTATATCGATGATCCTTTATTTCCTGTAAATAACGTCGGGAGGAATTGTTTTAGGATTCATCAATGTATAAAGGCCTTTGCAGATGCTTATTCTGCTTTGGAAGATCAACTTGATAATTGTGTTTCAAGTAACGGATCGAAATTGCTTCCTTTAATTATTCCTAGTATTGCTCCTCTGTAGATAAAATCATCATCATACATGAATACAATGATAATTTGCAAGGAAAACAAGACCTTGATCAGCCATGGTGACCTATGGAAGGAGCGGATCAACAGCAAGTGTTATGTGAAAAAAAAATTTATCGTACTCAGACTGTTGATCAGTTTCTTGTTTTTAGGATCGGGAAATATATGCTTAAAAGGTATGAAGTTACTTTGGTTTCTAGTGACTGGAGGCCATTGAAACTTATGATCACTCATGGTTTATTCCTTTGGCCCAGTATACAAGATCCATATCTCACAGCTCACATCAGGTGAGTTATTTTATTCAAACAGACAGGTTGGGTAACTGGTAGAGACGTGTGATATATTAACGCAGTTAATACACACTCCAAGATCGTTGATGGGTTCTTCTTCTTCTTTTTTTTTTTTAGTTTCAACTATAATCACCTCATGCCCATGTGTATTAAGTGAGTTTTTAGTCGTTCTGTTTGATGGCTGCAGGCTTTATTAAAGGGTGAGGTATATAAATGGACTTCTTGTAACACGCTTGAAAGGTTATTGTGGATCGGAGCTTTTTACCAAGCTTTATCCCTTTCATCTGAAAAAACTCTGTTATTTAACAGGATCATGCATGTTTGCCTTCAGTATGTTATGATACTAAAGACAATCTTTTAGTTTTAGTGTATAATGATGGAAATATGCTACCGCATATCTCTTTATTCTATTAGAATCTGTGTATATTATTTTACATATTTTCCATTTTTATCTGTTTTTTTTTTAATTTTTTTTACCAATAATGAAATGAATGTTATCTACGTATCACCTAATGAAACTCTCCGTTCATGTTGGTTTTGACAAAGATTATCAGCTTACGCTCAAATAAACACACAATATAAACTTGATTCATTTAGCAAGGGTATTCATTTATCAAGATTCAAATACTCAATTAGCCCCTTTACCCACTAACTTTATACCCATTCAGTGGGCAAATCGGTTTTTTAACTGGTTCTAGTTTTCAAACTTTACCAGGTCAACAAAGTCAAGAATCGGTTTTGGTTTTTAACCGGTTATGGTTCCGGTTTTGTCCGGGTAAAGGTGGTTTTGGCTATGATTTCTTTGAGAACCTGAAACCACCTGTATCCACCATTTAGGTTTCGATTCTAGTTTTTTTTCCCCACCTCTAGCCGGGTAGTTTAATGTTTTTAGTATTCTTGAATTAAATTGATTTTGCTTAAAACTTTTTATGCCTCGCGTCTATTCTGACCCATTATCCGACCTGTGTCTATTTTGCTATGCTTAGTTTTTTGGCATAACAACCTGATTCTTGTAACAATATCTTCGATCAAATGCTCAGTATGAGTTGTAAAGTTGCTCTGATCATCTTAACGGGTAATAGGCTGAGACAGATGATCTATCTTGAAAGGTGATGATGAGTGTTTGATTCAATTTGTAAACGTGTGATGTGCTTTCCTTCCAAAATATTTCTTTGAAATTCTACTGCATCTCTGATGTCGTATTGGCATATTTAACACAATCTCTTATGGTTTTATCCATTTTCATGGTAAGACAACACTTGATCATGGCATCACAACACATCCACCGATCCACGCCTCTTGCTTTTGGCGTCAAGGCCAATCGCTATAATAGTTGTGTGTGAGGCAATCGTTGACTTGCATTTTGCGTTGAGAAGATGATGCATGATTGTAGTAAGGTCGATTGACTTGGTTTATGCATGATGTGAAATTTAATGTTTGATGTAGTTTTGATTAAGCCCACTTAATATCATAAAGATTTATGATAATTAATATATTCCGAGATGTTTAAATACAAAAGTAGGTTTTGATTTTCTTTAGTAACATTAATTCGAATCTCCACGACGTTATAAACCTCACCATCTGAAATTGCATCCGTTTGTTTAATTCATCACCACAAATAAATTTTAAGAAAAATAAATAATTGTGTTTATTCAATTTACATTTTTTGCCCTCTTCTTTCTTTGTTTTTCGTCATATTGCATGTTCTCCTTCAAACTGTAAGTTAACAATATTTAACAGAGGCGGAGGTCTTCTTCTTCACAATCATTTTGAAGTAAACACTCGAATTCGTGTAATTCTTAGGAGGTAATTTCATCTATTAATTCGAATGATATTAAAACAATTCGATATGTAATCAAACTTTTGATTTGCTTTTGGTCATGTTTTTTTTCTGCAAACTCATTAGCTAGCACTAATTAGCGTTTTCATGTTTATTTTTTCTTGGATTGAAATATAATCTAGCTGTTTGCCCTTTTGATTTGATTTTCTGGGCTAGCACTAACTCAGATACCTGCAAAAAAGTCTTGTGATTTCACTTTAGGGTTTATCTGACTTTTTCTTAAACACAAAATTAGTATCATTTAACTATCTTTTTGAGGCAGGCTGGTCAACACAACAAGATTATAACTACATGTGAAGATGATGGTCATGTTTAATTTTACTATTTTTAATTTCCATGTCGTCTCTATTGTGCCATTTGCTGACCTCATGAATCTAAGCTTTTCAAAGTGTTTATTGTGATTTGAAAAATCAAATCAGATCAAGCTAATCTCTGTAACTTATGCTTGAACCAAACATTCAAAACCTTCAACTGTTTTAACTTTTAGTTGCAAACATATGTTTTATTGCACATGCAAAAACTCCTAAGGCTTAAGGCTTAATTGTAGTAGATAATTTAAAACAACCAAATTTGTCTTCTTGAGAAATACATGTCGGATCTGGAAGATGGATTCTTCAAGTCGTGTTGATTCCGTTGTTATAGTATTATTGTCTTCTTGGTAAACAATATGTTGTATATTTTTGATGAGTTGATGATGCTATGTAAATACAACCTAAAAAACCCGTACTTATAGGGACAATCACCAATGCCCCTTACTCAAAAAGGGGTTGCGGAGCAACTAGTTGCCCACTTACTTGCCAGTTATTATAATTCGTCTGAAGTTAATCTGAAAAGAAGTATATCTGTTATAGGGATTTGACCCCACATGATAATTGCTGGGGACAATCACCAATGCTGCTAGGTCATCGGCTGCTATGTTTAATTAGCAAGATGTGTTGAAAGCTTCAATTTATTAAGAGAACATTTTTATCAAAAAGGTGATAAAAAACTTGCAAGATGATCATCGAATTATTGACAACGAAAGCAACTTGGATGAAATTTTGTGTTCTTTTGTGTTTTGGTGTCTTGACACGTTGTTTAAATGGTTTCTTTTTTACTTTCCAGGTAAGCTTTTTACATTCAGGTAAACCATAAAATGGCTTCTGTTGTACGGCCTCCATCTACAATGGCATCAATGGTTCTTTCAAAAATCCATTCTACAAACCACAAAATTTGGAAACCTGCAAACTACAAATCCATTTTTCCTCAGTTAGCCACAAAACATCGTGCTATTTGTTGCGCAAATGCTACCCCATGGGACCCACATGCTGTGAAATATGCCCTAAAAGATGATGCCAACAAAGGCGAGTTCTTGACGGGTTCCACTGCTCTATTTGAAACCCTAACTTCCAATCAAACTAAATCAGCTGAATCTTTAACAACAGACGCGAAACAGGTCTCAAAAGTCGGGTACATTAGATGGCCTATGTGGCTCATGGGCCCGTTGGTTCTTTTGGCCACGGGAATGGTACCAACTCTTTGGTTACCAATTTCTTCAATCTTTTTAGGACCAAATATAGCAAGCCTTTTGTCATTGACAGGGCTTGACTGCATATTCAACCTGGGAGCATCATTGTTTCTGCTTATGGCAGATGCATGCTCACGTCCGAACACAGTGCGTCAAGATCCGTGTCTTAGCCATCCCCCTTTGGGCTACAGGTTCTGGAACATGGTTGCAACCGTCTCTGGTTTCACCTTTCCTTTAATCATGTTATGTGGTTCTCAAAAGGGCCTTTTTCAACCTCAACTCCCTCCAATTTCTTTTGCAATTCTTTTTGGCCCCTATCTTTTGCTTCTTGCTGTACAGATGCTAACAGAGATGCTGACGTGGCACTGGGAATCACCTGTTTGGCTTGTGACCCCTGTTGTGTACGAAACATACCGTGTGTTACAGTTAATGAGGGGTTTAAAGCTTGGGGCTGAGCTTGATGCACCAGTTTGGACGGTTCATGTGATTAGGGGTCTGGTGTGTTGGTGGGTTCTGGTTCTTGGCGTGCAGGTCATGAGGGTCGCTTGGTATGTTGGTTTTACAGCTCAACTTCATCAAAACGGTTCATTAAATGCTAGTGAAGTTGAAATTTCTTCTGGTTGATGCTTAAATCAATGCAAATTTCATATTAGCAATTTGATATTGTTTATAAAGTAAACAATAAGCTATAAATTTGTATATACATGACATAGCAGGTAAATTTTCACTTGTTATAACAGTTTCATGTGGTATTATTATGATGTAATCACCATATGTTTCACAATTTCGATATTTTACAACTTTTTCTATATCAATCACTTTTGTAAATTCATATATTAAAGGGTTCCCATTTCTCATTCAGTGTGTATCACATATAAAGCACATGCTACATATAATAATGTCCATTGAACCCAATAAAATAAAGCAAGTGGACTTTAGAAGTGAATACGTGATACGAAATTGGTCAACTAAAAGATGAATAGTTAATTTACCTCTAACTTTAACAAGGCTATTTGTTTCTAATATTTGATATAACCTTAACTAGTTTTTATTGGCCATTTTGGTCACTTAATTTGTAAAAAAATATCAATTTAGTCATCTTAATTTGTGAAAAGTTATGAATCAAGCCCCTTATTTGTAATAAATTAGCAATGAACTCCCTTAATTTATTGACAAAACCATAAAAAAATAGACAAGAGTGATATACTGATATGATTGACATTTTTTCTATAAATTAAGAGACTAAATAAAAAATAAAAATTACTTAATGAATAAACAATCAAATTTCATATTAATCATTCAACATCATACTCCGTTATATAAATAATTAAGGAATGATTTTGACATCATTTAACAACAATATAGATTTGAGCTCAAAATATAAGTAGTTTATCTTAAATCATAAAATGGTTCGGTTTTTATTTTTAACAGGTGAAAAGGCACATTCATTCAAATTATAAACCAACCTAAACAAAACTATCAATAGCGGTTCAATTTATTGCGATTTTTTACATTTTATTATTAAAAACCGTTAGCTAATAGTTTGGTTTGGTTTGGTTTGGTTTATGATAATGCTCAAAAACCATAAAACACAGGCCGCAAACATCCCTATTTGAGTTTGTTTAACAAGTGATTGTCAACTTGGTTAAAAAAATTTGTTCCTCTTACAAACACGCGTACAAAATCAAAACGCAGATGCTTCGGGAGAAAAAAATCAATATATAAAACGAGATCTCTTTCATCCTCGTTGGATTCTCCGACGCCGGTGACAGGATTTACCTTCTTTTGTTGACTGCCGGAGAAATTCACCGGAGACGGTTTTTAAGTGGTTGAGTTTGGTAAAAGAAATGAGTACCGGTGAACTTCTCATCGTTGAACCTCAGGAGCTTCAGTTTCCGTGTAAGTCATACTATTTCACTACTCTCTCTTCGCTTCTCATTATGATTCTCATTTCAGATTTGTTGCTATATGCTTCAACTGAACTCCGAATTTTTTGATTCCGTAGTTGAATTGAAGAAGCAGATCTCCTGTTCCATGCATTTGACGAACAAGACGAGTAATCATGTAGCATTCAAGGTAATTCTGGTTTTCATCAGTATTAAACACTCAATCTACAGACAAGACATAACATAACCTAACCTAACCTAACCAATCTTAGTTTATAAATTTAGCATTTGAATTAAGTTGTTTTGGAGAATATATCAATGCATCTCCTACGGAATTTTGCTGGTTTTTCCTTAAAACATCAAATCAAAATATAATTTTACATATCACTAAAGCTTCTAACTAACTCGTGAGGAGTAAAAATAATTGAACCAATTTTAAGTAATCAGTCATAAGGGATTCTAATTCGTGAATGAGTAATCTAGCAACGCAATAGTATGTTCCGAGTACATTTTCTTTTCTTTTCTTTTCTTTTCTTTTCTTTTTTTCTTTTCTTTTCTTTTCTTTTCTTTTCAAGTACAATAGTTGGAATTATGTCGTGTAATCAATTTAATAGTACTAGGCATCTATGAGTGTAATATGGGATCGTGAAAGCAGTAAACTATGATTGTTCATTGTTGTATTCTTAGGTTTGGCTGAAAATTTCAGGTGAAAACTACGAATCCAAAGAAGTACTGTGTTCGGCCTAACACTGGGGTGGTGCTGCCTCATTCTACTTGTGAAGTCAAAGGTTCACCTTTTCTCTTTACATTGTATCTTTACCTGTTTAAGTGCTAATTCCTTGGTACTTGCATTGTCTTTGCTGCAAATAACACTTTTTTTTAAAAAAATTGACATTGCTTATAGTTATATATATACACATTTATGTGTGTGTGTGTACAGTTACTATGCAATCTCAAAAAGAGGCTCCTACTGACATGCAATGTAAGGACAAGTTTTTGCTTCAGAGTGCAATTGCAAGTCCTGGAGCCACTCCTAAAGATATTACTCCTGAATTGGTATTTCTTTAAGTTATAAAAATATGATCAAACCTTTGATGTTATGAATGGAAACTTTAAGGTTTACACACAAACACACGCATTTATTTTGCACCAGTTCAACAAGGATTCTGGAAATCAAGTGGAAGAATGCAAATTAAAAGTTAATTTTGTTGCTCCGGCTCAACCACCTTCACCAGTAAGAGAAGGATCAGAGGAAGGCTCCTCTCCAAGGGCATCAATTTCAGAAAATGGGACAGTAAACACATCTGACTCTACTGCTGTAAGACTCCTTTTTCTTTTTTTCTTTTTCTTTTTGTGTGTGTGTGTGCGCGCGCGTCTGCATTATTAAAGCATGTAGACTATTTTTATGGAGCCAACTTATAGAGGCATCAAATTATTTCTGCAGGTTCCAAGAGCATATGCTGAATCTTATGAGAAACCACCAGAGGTTATTTTCTGAGCCATTATTTCAATTTTCTTATATATTTATCAGCTACACCTGTTTGCTTGTTTAATCATCTATATATTCACCTCCTCCCATGGTTTCAGACTGCGGATCTTATTGCTAAGCTAACGGAGGAGAAGAATTTTGCCATTCGACAATCTAACAAGCTTCACCAAGAACTGGTACTTAAAATTCTGATTAGTCTTAGTTGTTGTTACCAAGTGTTCATTGTCTAACAACT
This sequence comes from Mikania micrantha, assembly GCA_009363875.1. Lineage (NCBI taxonomy): Eukaryota > Viridiplantae > Streptophyta > Magnoliopsida > Asterales > Asteraceae > Mikania > Mikania micrantha. The sequence goes on along the minus strand of CM018693.1, from coordinate 5,420,333 downwards.
GCCTACTTGCCGATGACATTTAGTTAAACCATGATATCGGTTTGACCAATTGACCTAAACGGCTAGACCTGACTACTTTCAAAATTTATAATCGGCTATTGGATAACTTAGTGACTATACTCTCTGGCCTAATTAGTGATCCCTCCATTTCTTTTTACTGCATATATTGAGTTTTAAACCGTTTGACATCTCTTGAGTTCATATCCATTAATGGATGTTCCTCTGCAACTATGCCTCAGCTCATGTTGTTCAATTACATTAAAGGTGGTAAAATGGTGTGGGTTGGGCAGGATGGATTACGAATGCTCTTCTAGTGGTGATCAAAACGGGTTGGGTTGACATGCAAATGCTATTATTCCATGTACTATGATTTTTATAATTTTTAATGTTTAAATACAATTACAAATCTGGCATCATCAGATTAATTTTAATAAACTGATTTAAGAATTTTATGGATTTGAATACATTTTGGAATTTTGATCCATTTTCTTATTGGTTTCCTCCTCATATTTGGAATAACCCTAACATTTTTCAATGTCCAAAGAGTACCTAGTGAAGTCTTCGAGTCAACATCATCAATTCTCCTCAAAATCAAATAATTATAAAATACATATCTGTAATGCATAATAACCTTCTTTTATTTGCACAACTTTGAATAAATAAACAGCTCCTTTCCGCCATGATCACCGTTTATTTTTGTTGCAGGAACTGTTGAGGTATCAAGGCCACAAAAGCGGTGGTGGTGTCCCAATGATATATGTTATTCTTATGGGTTTGCTGGGGATTCTATTGGGTTATTTAGTGAAATAAAGTTTCAAATCCATCAACCTGCGTTAGTTTTGATATGAGAGAAGACTATGATCAAAGTGACATATGGTTTTCTATTTTATTTATGTTGTGCAATTTGCATCCGATTGAGAATGAGAATCTAAGATCGTATATGTGAGTTTGGAGAAAGTTGGGTTGAAGCGTTTATCAACTTCCTCCAGTCCAGTGCTAATTTGGTTTCATTTTTCGTCTTCCAGGTTTGCATGATTTTGCCTGTAGTCAAGTATTAACCATGATAGCACACCTTTTTGTTTTGTTTTCTTATATTTCCATTGTATATATCGTGTTGTTTCTATTGGTAACTCTTATCATTTACACATATCATATATGCAAAAAAGATTGTTTTTGTTTACTCTCCTATTTATGTTTGATTTACTTTAATAAATAAACTTAAAATCTAATAACAACAAACAAACAAGCGTAGCTCTTAAACAAACGTAAATTTAGACATACACATAAAACAAGAAAGCGTTATAGATGTATAATAGTGATAAAAAAACAAGACAAAATTACACATTTGAACCTTTATGTTTATAAGAAATAACAAATATGAACCTTTAACTATCTTAATTACGCTAAACAACCTTTAAGTATTAAAGTTGTTTCAACTTTCAACCTTTACAGTAACCATGGTTAGATTTACAAGTTAAATCTAGTCATGTGCAAAAAATGTGATGGGTATTCTAGGTATTTTGATCTTTTGTTATTTTTAAATAGAGTAAACTTCTCTTTTGCTCCCTGTAGTTTGACAAAAGTAACCATTTTCATCCAAATTTTGAAATTTTGCAATTTTCCTCCATTAGTTTCAGAAAATTAACCATTTTAGTCCCTGTGGTTTGACAAAAGTAACCATTTTCATCCAAAGTTTAAATGGACTTTGGATGAAAATAGTTAATTTTCTGAAACTAATGGAGGAAAATTGCAAAATTTCAAAATTTGGATGAAAATGATTACTTTTGTCAAACCACAAGGAGCAAAAGAGAAGTTTACTCTTTTAAATATAAAACCCACTATTCACGTATTATCGTATCTTATTCAATAATTTACTCCAAATTGAGGTGTTCGAAAATTAGGGCTAAAACCCACCCAGAAGTTCACGTGGTTCTTCCATCTTCAATTAGCGTTCGAAACCTAGTATTGTAGTTGGATAGGATTTATCATTGTTACTACTGCCATTGTTACATAATGATAAAAAGAAAAATGATAAATCCTATCCAACTACAACCTTAGGTTTTGAACACTAACTAAAGATGGATGAACCACGTGAACTTCTGGGTGAACACTAACCAAAGAGGGAGGAACCACGTGAACTTCTGGGTGGGTTTTAGCCCTAATTTTCGAACACCTCAATTTGGAGTAAATTATTGAATAAGATACGATAATACGTGAATAGTGAGTTTTATATTTAAAAATAACAAAAGATCAAAATACCTAGAATACCCATCACATTTTTTGCACATGACTAGATTTAACTTGTAAATCTAACCAGGGTTAACGTAAAGGTTGAAAGTTGAAACAACTTAAATACTTAAAGGTTGTTTAGTGTAATTAAGATAGTTAAAGGTTCATATTTGTTATTTCTTACAAACATAAAGGTTCAAATGTGTAATTTTTCCAAAAAACAATGATTTAGATTAATTTTGATGGGTTATCAAAGGTTATCGTCCTAAAAATGAGTTATTATAATTTAAATGAAAATCAAAATTTTGTAAAGAAAAGAAATGAAAGCAGGAATGCTGCTCATTTGCGATTAGTAGCAAGAACAGACGATGTGAGAAGAAAGGAGAAAGGATCGGCTACTACCACAACAAAGACTGAAGAAGACACCCGCGAAAAATGAGTTGTCTGAGCAAGACCGAAGAAAAAGACCGTTTCCAAAGATGAAACGGTGAAAAGAGAAAAAACCGTGGCCTGAAATTATTTTCTAGCGTAGACTGATTAGACTGTTAAGCTGCAAAAGAGACTGGCGTCTAGACTAACATAGACGACCAAAGACCGAAAGGCTTTTGATTCGTATCAAACTAGAAAGAAGCAAGTTAGCAAGGGGATTTAATGTTTGTTGCTTACTATGCAACTTTTATGGGTCACATTTTGGTTAGTTATGTTAAATTATCAAATCTGGCCATTAATATATATATCCAACACATGTGCCTTCAAATGGTGAATCAAGTTAATGATGGGCTTGCTTTCTATTATTGTACTTCGAGTTTGCGCATGGAAATTAAGATTTCGTTTCTTATGTTTTGTATTACAGAAACTCTCATGAAGTAAAGGAGATATATGCTTAATATATGTATATAATGGTTTTAATTATTAAAAAAAATTCTAGCAATTAGAGATTAGGATCACTGCTTTTATTCTCTGTAAACGTAATTTGAGTTTGTTCCACTTCATCTTAAAAATATATTTATGGTTTCTTGTCTATAAGAGATGTTATAAAATTTTCTTATTTGCAAATATTGTTACATGAACATCAATTTTCATGTACACTGTTACACATACTATATATTCTGAATATTGTTTTTAGGATGACAAATCGTCCCGCGAGTTCAACTATATATATATTTTTAAATTATTATTTTGATATGTAATGCTTAATTTCAATTATAAGAAATACAGGTCAATTCGTTAATTACACCTTTTTAATTTTAGCCCATAGAATTGTGAAATATATGGGTCTTTAAACTAAAAGCTTTTTTTTTTTAATAGTAATATAATAATACTTATAAACTACTCTCAAATATTCCATTTGTTTGAATTTGAAACCAAACCTTCTTTAAGCTAATAGTTAATATATTGTTAACATAATAAATTTGATATGAAAGTATATTTTATATAACATCTTTCTTCTAATCCTAATAAAAGAGTAAATCCAATACACATGTCATTTTACTAGCATTTACACATCACTAAATGTCACATGTCACTTTAAAAGTATTGCCACATAAGACTAATGTACAAATGTAATCATCACAATAAAAGTTGAAAATTCTTATTATCATAAAACACAAATTTATTAGCATTAATTGTATCATAAGTTACAATTATTTTAAATTTAAAAATTAAACAATAATAGATTATTACTTTATTAAAAATAATAAGTATAACAACTAAATTATTCAAAGTTTTATTAATTTATTATTAAACAAATTCCTTCAATTTTACATTACTTAAAATATAAAACAAACGTGATAACAAATCCATCTACTTTATGTTTTTTATAAAATTTAAAAAACTTTAACGTATTTTTTTAGTAAAATGACCTCATATTTGCAATGAATACAATTTCATATAATACTAAATCTACATATCATACTATTTTTACATATAATTATTTTTAAGGTTTTCTATAATTTAAATTACGTATAACACATTATAGCAATTTAAAAAATTAACATGCACAATAAATTAAAAAACTTTTAAAATTCTAAAATTCAAATATGAAATAATATAATAAGCAACTTATTTTTTTTTCATTTCTTAACTTTATACTTATTGATTATCATTTCTCTTTTACTATGTCATGCAAAACAATATAGATATGATAGGAATAAAGGGAAAAAATAGTTAATAATTGATTTTATAATGTTTTACGTCAATTGTAATTATATCATTTTATTAAACTGTTTTGTTAATTGTATTTTAACTTTATGTTAACCCGTGTGCTACACGGGTTACTAACCTAGTATATAATAAACAACACTAACATACATAGTAAATTCCAAATGAAGTTAATGAGAAGAAATGAACACAAATCTTACTGATACACTAAAATGTGATATATAAACTGCATCGAAAGAAAACCACGGCTCATAGTTTTGTCTTTATTTTCTATTCCTTTATTTATTTAATTATTATTAATATATATATATATATTAAAAACCAACTGAAAGTAATAGTAAAGTTTTGTTTTTCGATTTTGGTCAACAAAACTTTTATATAATATAAAGTTTTCATTTTTTGATTTTGGCCACTAAAACTTTTAATGTTTTGTTTTATCGATTTTTACCATTAAAACTTTTATATATTATAAGGTTTTATATTTTTTATTTTGCCCACTAAAACTTTTTAAAGTTTTGTTTTTTCGATTTTGGCCACTAAAACTTTTATAGAATATAAAGTTTTGTTTTTTCGGTTTTTGCCACTAAAAGTAAAGTTGTTTTTCGATTTTGGTCACTAAAACTTTTATATAATATAAAGTTTTGTTTTTTCGATTTTGGCCACAAAAACTTTTAAAGTTTTGTTTTTTCGATTTTTGCCACTAAAACTTTAATATAATATAAAGTTTTGTTTTTTCGAATTTGGCCACTAAAACTTTTTAAAGTTTTGTCTTTTCGATTTTGGCCACTAAAACTTTTATATAACATAAAGCTTTGTTTTTTCGATTTTGACCACTAAAACTTGATAGTAAAGTTTTGTTTTTTCGATTTTGGTCACTAAAACTTTTATATAATATAAAGTTTTGTTTTTTCGATTTTGGCCACTAAAACTTTTTAATTTTTTTTTTTGATTTTGGCCACTAAAACTTTTATATAATATAAAGTTTTGTTTTTTCGATTTTGGTCACTAAAACTTTTATATAATATAAAGTTTTGTTTATTTAATTTTGGCCACTAAAACTTTTAAATTTTGTTTTTTCAATTTTGTATAATTTATGTTTCTATATATATATATATATATATATATATATATATATATATATATATAGGATTTGAATCAAATGAAAACTCGATCTTAAAGAGATTACCCTTAAACTCAATCTCAACCCTTAGATCAAACTTATTTTATATTTCAATTAATAAAATAAAAAGGGTATAATGGTATTTTCACTAACTATCATCTTTCTTAATTAATTAACCAGATTCTCTCTCTTCTCTCCTCTTTTTCTTCTTTCTCCTCTATCCTCTCTCCTCTCTCCTCTTTCATCTCTCCTCTCTCCTTTCTCTATATATATAATTTATATATTTTATTTTTCAGAATACTACACATGTGTAGTGTTTTATTTTTTTGGTTAAAAAATATTTTTTAAAATATTACAACTACAAAAATGTATATTTTCATACAAAAAAAAGTCATATTTTTTTTAAAAAACAAAAAATATGCACTAAAACTTGCGCATATTTTATAGGTGTTTTATTTTCTGGTTAAAAAATATTTTTTAAAATATTACAACTATAAAAATGTTTTATTTTTTGGTTAAAAAATATTTTTTAAAATATTACAACTATAAAAATGTATATTTTCATTCAAAAAAAAGCCATATTTCTTTTTAAAAAACAAAAAATATGCACATGTGTATCAACCATATTTTCAACCATAATAAAAGCATTAAACATGTGTATTTTACACATAAAACATACGTTACACATGCGTAATTTTATACAGAATATCAAAATTACCAAAAGCACACTACACATGTGTAAAATAAAAATGTACAAATTTTACAACAAACAATACACTTGATCTAAACACTACTATAAGATCTGAAAAACTACACATGTGTAGTAATAAACATGTACAAGTTTTACTACGTAAAGTACACTTCGTCAAGCAAACATTTATGATATCTGAAAACTACACGTGTATAGTATTAAAAATGTACAAATTTTACTTCCTAAAGCACACCTTGTCAAGCAACACCTATAAAATCTGAAAAAGTACACATGTGTAGTATAAAAAATGTACAACTTTTAGTGCATAAAGTACACCTTGTAAATAAATACCTATAATGCGCATATTTTTTGTTTTTTAATAAAATATGACTTTTTTTGTATGAAAATTATACATTTTTGTAGTTATAATATTTAAAAAAATAATTTTTTAACCAAAAAATAAAACACTACACATGTGTAGTATTCTGGAAAATTAAATATATAAATTATATATATAGAGGAGAGTGGAGAGAGAGGAGAGAGGAGAGAGAAGAGAAAAAAAAAGTCAATTATACCCTTTAAAGGGTAAAAGAGTAAATTTACTCTTAAAAACCCCAATAAAATATTCACCTTTAATTGTGGACCACATGTTTTTTCTGATTAATTAATTAAATTCTAAAATAACTTTGATCTAACGGTCCACGTAGGGTTTAAGGTTTTCTCTTTAAGATCGGGTTTTCAATGGATTCAAACCCTATATATATATATATATATATATATATATATATATATATATATATATATAATTGTATAGAGTTTGTGATGAGAGATTTGATTTTGCTATGTAACTTATGATTTTGCAAATGATATATAATACCCGTTATCGAAAGTGTACTGTGATAATTTGAAACCACTTTTTATTTTGAAAACCATAAAAACCCATGCAAAACATACGTAACAAACGTAAAAAAATTCCGTCAGATCTGACGCAACGTTACGTATGTTTTACAACGTAAAAAAATTTTATAAAATATTTTTTAAAAAAATATTTCTTCTGCGCTTTTTTGATTTCTTTTTATAAAAATATGTCCAATAATGTTACAAACCTGTAAAAAAAATTTTAAAATACATTTTTTTACATGAGTTTTCAAGATTTTCACACCGGTTCATTTATAATTTTGAAAATAAATACGTCATCCATAATAAAAATTTGTTTTTTTATTTAACCCTGATATTTTTATTTTACTTAAATTGGTATCACATATTTATTTTAAAAGCCCATATAAAGTTTAACAGTTTGTTCTTTAAACCACATTAAACTTGATTATTTTATTCAAACCTAATGTTTTTAATCAATTTTAATGTAAACTATATATATACAATTTTCAAAATTTCAAATAGATAATTCTAATTGTGTTTTTTTATTAATAGAAATATAGAATACCTATATATAACAAGGGTACATAAAGTCAAATAACAAAATACCCAAATACCAAGAAAAACAAAAACATATATAACTAACTTAACATACATACCAAACAAATAAACATCAAAAAATACATCTATACAATAATGGTTCCCTATAACTACGACAATAACAAAAACCTAAGACATTTAACATATGTTTTTAAAAAATTCTATAAATCTTTTACATTTATCCTATGTTTTTAACTCTTATTACTGATCATATCTTCAAAAAGATACAATTCTAACAAATCATAATGAATCTGTTCATCTTATGGCAACCTAGATCAACCATTGCACCGAAAGATTTTTTTGTACAATAAGAATCACTACACTTTGCACAAGTGTCTTGAGTTTATTCTCCTCATACGATCCAAACATCTCAACTTCTTTTCTCTTTGTTTGTTTGACAAAAGTTTTTTAAAGACCTTAATTTTTTTACCAAGTATATGATATTTAGTTGTTCAACGCATGTAATACATACACGATATAATCAAATACAATTTATAATATGATTTTTATATCTTTCTCATAATCAGTACAATTCAAACTTATATAATTCAGTAAAAAAAATTTAAATGCATGTCAAATATATAGATGCGTATCATAAAAATATATCATCTATAAAACCTGGATATAAATAATATATAGATGGAAACTAATTAGGGTGTAAACGAATCAAACCGACTCGTGAAATACTTGGGATCGGATCGGTAAAAAGTTCAAACAAACCGAGCCCAAACAAGCTCGAGCTTGAGCCAAAAAAATAAGGCTCGTTTCGTTACAGAGCCTGATCCTAGCCCGAGCTAGCCTTACATACTGAGCTCAAACCGACTCGCAAGCCTAAACAAACTTTCTATTTATTATATTAAGTGTATATTTGTAAAATTAATTATTTTTATGTATAAAACTATGATAAATATATTTAAATAATAAATTTTATGTTAAAATTGTCAATTACAATTATAAATATATATTAAATTAGTAATTAAAATAAATAAATTGAATAATTAAAAAATAAACGAGCCGAGCTCGAGCCTAAAAATTTTCTAACGAGCCGAGATCAAGCCTTAAAAATAAAACTCTTAACAAGTCAAGCTCAAACTCAAGCCTTATTTAGTTAAAACAAGCCGAGCTCAAACCTTAACAAGCTCAAGATCGACTCGTTTCATTTACACCTTGGAAAGATGAACAAATCAAATAATTAACAAACATTAGCACTAGAAAAGCTCTCGATAAAGTGAAGGGTGTGTGGGTAATAAACAAAACTAGGAGGCATTCAAATGTATTGTTCACTATATTAAAAAACTTAAATATTTAAAAAGAATAAAATTTGAAATATTAGTCGCACCTCCTCTGTCCCTTTGACACCCAGCATGCTAGCACTCTACCCCGCCACTGTACGGAACCATCAATTAAACGGCGACCGCCGCGGCATACCCTTCCGGCGGTTTATGGTTGTTTCCGATACCGGCGAATCAATCATCTTACTCGACGCAGCAGGGATTTCAAATTTTGATGTTCTTTTTTTCCGTACAATCTCGGTGGTGGTGGCGTATGCAACTGTCCTCAGAGAAACAAACGGTTCGATAATCGTGTCCGGTGACATCAACCATTCGTCGGAACCCGGTTCCGGCAGCGTTAGAATCTCACACTCGTGTAGGTATTCGGACACCATTCCTTCATTGCTCATGATATGATGAATCTTAATGAAAATATAACAGAAACCAAAGTCAGAAATTAAAATTTCAAAAAAATAATAATAATAATAATTCAAGAATCGAAATCGTGCATACAACATATAGAAAGAATAATTTCAAGATTGTAACAAGAAATTTAAATTTCGTGTGAATTTAAAACAGGAAGTTCAAGATTGTTACAAATCTGATAGATAATGAATTCACAAATATATATATCAAATTGCTGACGGTAAAAAAAAAAGAAAAAAAGAAATTAAACTCAAAATTCATGAATACGAAACAAATATATCGAAAACTTTGCACAATGCTCTAAGAGTTTTCCTCTGGAAAATGTGCCACCTTTGAAGAAAACACAAGTTACCAAGCTAGATCCCATGAAATCTTGGAAATCAATACAAAAAATCAAGAACTTACAGAACTTTAATTTTATTATGTAGATGAATTTTATTTTATATCTTATGAAAGCTAGTAAGTAACAATGTGACACTATCAAAAACCGTTGAAACGCATTGTTCATTCGTATACATCTGTGTGTGCATAGATATATGTATATATTTATTTATTTAAAGCTAGAGTTATATACATACCTTGCAGGCAATTGAGCAGAAATGATATGAATCTTGTAGGCCTCTTTCACAACTTACACAATTGTTACTTAGGTTTCTACAAGCTCTTGTTTGTGGCCTTTGATTCAAGAACACAACTTTTGCACTATTTGTTGTGTAAGCCTATATTTAATAATTCAACGCAAAAATTTAATAACCAGTATTCAATTCGTAATAATTATAATTAATACAAATAGGAATTTAACTAATATCAGGTGAAACTCACTTGAACATAAGAACAGTCCATTAATTTCTCAGCATCTCCAACCCTGATAACATCATGATACACATATCTCCTTATCTGCAAACGAAATTTAAATTAAATTATATTAAATGTCTCCCAAGATTGAAGTGCTTGAACTGTGAATGAATTCACACTTGTAGAAGACGATGAGAATTGTGAATATCGAGACAATGATGGCAGATAGCATCACAACAGTCGACACAAAATATATTCTTCTCGTTCTTTCTGGCGTCTTCATGAATCATGCAAGGGTTGAAGAATTTTTCAGAAAGTAAAGATTCAAGCCACGCAGAAAGTAAAGATTCTACCTGCAAAAGTTGATTGAATCTTGAATAAAATTTGAAATTAAAGATGAATTGATCTGAAGAAATTAGACCATACTAAAAACCTACCATTTTTCTTTTTTGAAAACTTGCTTTGAATTGGGTGATTTTTTTTAAAATTAATTTATTGAAAGGAAGAGAATTCAGAGCTATGCCGTCAATGCCGCCTGAATAATTTACCGGCGCCGGCGGTGAAGGGATTTAGAGAGAAAAGGGCGGCGCTGCTGCACTATAAGGTGGTGGGGGTGTGAGTATAGGTTAGTGGAGCGCAGTTTGTAGTGTAGTGGTGTTACTATTTCGTACGGTGGATATATAGAATTAGTACACATTAATCATAAAAAAAAAATGATATTTAGTTAAACATGTTTAAAATGCCGGTGAATATATCTTAATGATTAGTTTTTTTTTTTTTTTTTATATTTCGTTTTTTTTAATCGGCAATGAGATTTAATAACTAAAAGAAGGCTAACAAGATGGTTAAGCCAAGGCAAAACAAGGTACAAATTGTACATGAAATTAAATTTATATCAAGAATCTCAATCTAACCTATTGATTTTTGTTTTATATCTGAGTCAAAGAAAGCTTACTAATTTACTATCCTGATTTCATTTATTACTTTTTTACTTACATGAATGTTTATTATTTTTGAAGACTTTAATATTTTTTGTTTTCAAAAGACACCATCATGTTACTATAATAGCTTGTATCAACTTGAACTGCTTCTTTTTATAATTTTTTTTTTATATAGCTAAAATGTGATTCATAGTAAGATTATGCATGCAACTAATGACTATTCTAATACTTGCTATTTTATGTCTTTCTCCAAGCTTTTATGTCTCATAAGACCAAATAAACCTATATACTTTGTGTTTATTAGAAAAATTAACTGATTTCCCTCAATATCATTGATATGATCGACACCCTAATAGCATCCTCATATTCTGTTGCCCTTATGAATTGTATATAGGTGCTCTTAGAGCTTTCTAGGACAATGTCACTGTTCTTTACCAATACATCGTGCATTCTATACTTCTTCTTCGATCAATAATAACCCAACTCTCATTACTCCCTCCATACGTGCCTAATTCTTAAATATGTTGATAGTGTCCTCACACTCTCTGGTGATATTTCATGATTGTGACACAAGTTTGTCATGCATTGCTTAATTCAAGAATTAAACACTACCTCACACTTTTGAAAGGTTGTTGCAAATTTTCTCACTTGGGAAGATCATGTTTTCTCAAAGAAGCCACATCAATTCCAAACCTAAAATATCAAAATGCTTTTAATCTGAACTTTTCAAAGCCTAAGAGCTTGTGTAATAGGGCGTGAGTGACATGTCATGTCGTCCCTCCTTATACACCTAACACGAGCCTGGCTTGACCACCCATACGTGATTGTGATCACAAGGATTAAACGCATGAACTAGGCGTTGGATACACACACACAGTATAGTAGTCGCTGGAAAAAAAAATAACTTATAAATAAAATCTCATTTGCACTATTTTTACTTACAAAAATCTCACTACTTCAACAAAAAATTTACCAACCACAAATCTAAAAGTCATATTACAAAATGAGTTGAAAGGAAGAAATAACAAAATCGTCGTCATTTGACTCAAATGGTGAAGTGTTCATGTTTTTTGTGTTGTTCAAGCTACTGTAACAACCGTTGTGTACGCTAATGAAGAAAACTTTACGAAAGTATTGACGTGAAATCGAATAACCTGTGATCGACAAGTTGGTAATAAGCGCCTTGTTGAAAATTATTTCAGTGAAAATCCAACATATAACGACAACTAATTTAAACGTACTTTTCGAATGAGTCACAATTTAGTTACTCGAATAGTAAACGAAAAGGAACAAAGTTTTCAAAATTTTCAACAAAAGGTAGACACAATAGGTTTACAAGGTTTCACGTATGTACAAAGTGTATGAGTGCTATTCAACATGTTGTGTATGACATATGTAGTGATTTTTGGGACGAATATTTAAAGATGTCTGACTAAGCTTCGTGAGATAGTTTTTACAACTTTTGTAAAGGTATTTCTTATTTAATGGTGTAATCGCATTATACTACCCTCGATATTTGACTTGTTAAATTTTTTAAAGGTGTTATTGCATTATACGACACTTGATATTTGAGAAACCGACATGGAAAGATATTGAATAAATATATGTAGTCCATGAAGGTGTTCACAGCTTTGTTTAGATGCTCGGAAGTATCGATTGCACACATTGGTAGTAACAAAACTGACGCAAGGCTTGGCGAGGCTCTCATCAACAAGGTGACTGCCGACATCTTAAATTAATACATAAAGTAGTGGCCTCTTATGATCTTTGAATATGACATGCGTACTTTGGTGTTTCTGAATTTAATATTAACATAAGTGTTTTAAATCAATTTTCGATATCTTAAAACATCTTAGATGGGATTGCACATGTGTCTTCGTTTTATGTTAATGATACACATTACAAGTATGAGTATTATCTTGCATATCGTAAATACCTTAAATATGCTACATTTGTCAAATAATTTGCATGTTTGCATGAAGAAGATGAAAAATGACATTACTTTAAAAAACACAAGAGGCGGTGATAAAACGGCGGTGAATTTACATTTGGTGTATTAAAATAAAGATAGTGTATGATGTCTAACCCATGTATAATTTGGCAGAAAAGTAAAATTCAGGATGTTATATATACACATATATTTATATTATTTTGCAAAACATAATTTTAGAGGACAAAGAAAAAAAACTATTTGGCAAAATTATGAAGATGTTGAAGCATTTGTTGTAGAAGTTGCTCAAAGTGAAAGACTTTAAATACACGACGAGATACGAAGTAAGAAAACCAATGTTTTAAAAACCGGTATTTTATGTGCATCAGATTTGGCTCATAAATGGTTCAACCGGTTGAACCGGATTGTATCGGATGGTTCAACCGGACACACTAATTAACTATAGGATTATATAGAAATACAACTTATACTCAAATAAGTTTCAAAAAAGTATACAAATTCATCCAAAAGCAATTCAAAAGACACTCAAATTCATCCAAAACAATCTAAAATTAAGTACTTAAATTCTAATAATTTTTTAAATAAAAATGCATAATAGTATTATGACATTGGCATGTTAAACACATCAAGTTCACTCGCTTAAAAGTCAAAAATCGCTTAAAAGCCGAAATTTTGTGTTTTTTTTTGAAACCGGAAATACCGGTAAAACCGTATTAAACCGTCGAAACGATCGATCGAAGGAACCTGCATAATACTTGAGGGTTTCGTACCGGATTAGTAAGCGGCACCGGTCACGCTCTCCCCCCATTACATGAACTTGAATCGGAATATATCCTAGGTTTACACTCCTTTTTCCTTTAGGCTATGTGTTGTCGACTGTGATAGAGGCGTGGGGGCACCGGTGACCGATGTCGAAGTATCAGTCAAAAATAAGAGTAAAACTCAAGTCTCAGCTACCTTATTAGATAGGGTAAGTCGGGTGTCGAACCACGAGGAGTATTTGTGGATGGTGAAATTGTTACTTGATTTATGAACTAAACTTAACTAAAAAGAAAATGTAAACTTAGATTAAAGATTTTGGTTGTTAAACTTGAAAATAAATTGCAATTAACTAAAATGGTTTGAAACAATAATGAAAAAGGTGATTCCTCCGAGATTTGGATTCAAAGATAGATAATTAAATTAGTTTTCAATTGGTAATTCACATAGACATGAACGTGTGAATTCATTGATTGTGACGCGCAAGGTGTCACACTCCACGCCGCGTGCGGAATCCACGGCGCATGACGTAATGATTGCATAGCCATAGTTAAAGATTCCCCCTTGATTTCTGGTTTACATAGATACTTGATCCACCGTTCTTAAGCTGGTGGGTGATTTGTAACCTGGAACATGTAGCATAAAGAAAAGTCAACTACAAATAGTTGAGTGAGAATCATAGGTTTTGTTGATGTAAAATGATTGTTCAAACAATGATTTTCATGATATAGTATTCACAAGTGATCAAACAGGTACTTTGAAATTGAATCTACCTGAGCATGCAAACATCAAACCTAATGATAAATGATCGTTAGTAATGATTGTTAGCTCACATGATGAGGTCCAACCCATGGTTGGAGCGATTTGTGATAATGATCTTGTGTTCCCGCATATGATCATATTAGTACCACCAAGGGCTTGATAACAAGTTAATGATGTTCACATAAAGAATGTCCCCAAATAACCTTCACATAACCAAAGTTCACAAGTGATACGATTGTTTTAATGATTTGGTAAAAGATTTACTCGATAATAGTTTGTCATGATTTTCCTGATGAAACCAATATATGATTTCACAGGAGTTGATAAATGCTTATCATCATCCTGATGATACTGTTATATGATTTCACAATATTTGATAAAATATGTTTTGAAAATGCATCTACATGTTCCATCCCGAGTTTTGGAAAACAAAACATTAAAAGGGGAACTATGAAACTCACCTGTTTCAACAAAATGTTTTGATATCGAAGTATCACTCAAGATTCGAAGAGAGTTCTGCAATTTATTAATGTTTTATGAGTTTCTTGCATTTGAATTGGATTATCGAAATAATCCTTGATTTTTTTGATAACAAGGAATCGTAGTTTAAGTCATCAAGCTGATCTTAACCTTAATCAGCCTCCTTAAGTTAATATTACACAAAGTGCGATAAACAAGGAACCTATAATGATTTAGGCTCCTATTAAGGAGTTAATGACTAATTGGATTAATCACAACATTTTCGGATTAATCAAATAGATGTTGGTTGTTGATTATTCACTTAAAACGGTTCCCAGATGAATTTCTGGCTTAGGAATAGTAAATCCTTGTTATTGATCATTTAGGTATCATGAAACATGAGAATGTGATATTAAAATTGGTTTAATAACCATGCTCAATGTACTAATCTGACTGTTATCATAAACATCAGATCCTTATTCCGGTGATTATCTGTATGCTTATCATTAGTTAGAAACACTTGGATGAAACCTAGCATTTCAAGAAATGATCAAGACAATCATAATCATTGTTAAAATCAAATGGTTTAAACCATTTTGATCTACGATATAGTTTCATGAAAACCGGGCATTACAACGGCTCAAAACAAGGATTTAACCATCAACCGGTCGAGTTCTTCGTTTATAATCATTCCTAGCCATCATCTAGGCAATAATCAACAACCCTAACTATACCCTTATGTTCAAAAACAAGATCTGATCAATCAAAGTCAAGCTAGAAGGTTAAAACGAACCGTTACCTAACTAGATGGAGTTTCAACTGCAGAACAACAACGAGAACTCGTAGATACGATCCCTGGTGCGATCCGGACGTTTAGAAGCTTTCAAAATGAAGATTGGATGGTAAAAATATGATCTAGAGGTGTGTTTTAGCGTAAAATGTCGAGATAAGATGAAAAAATGAGGTTTTCACGCGTTCTGATCTTAAAAACTCAATTTGCAGCCGCCACCCCTCCCAGGCGCATCGCCCCAGCTGGGATGCTGGGTTGGGGCGTACCGCGCGGATGCCAGATCGCAGATATTTTGGATTTCCTTCGTTTCGCGATTCCAGGAGCATACGAACTCCGTTTTGCGCACAGTTTTCGCCTACGTTCACGATTTTTCGAGCTCTTTCCAATGGTTATAATTTCAAAACCTGAAAAATTCAAAATATATGATCTATTATTTAACGCTATCTTCAACTCAGCGTATCTTGAAATCGGAGCCTCGTTTCGTGATTTCGCTTACACTCATTTTCTTTATTTCCGAGATATTATTCTAACCTGAAAACTTTGAAGTGTCACACAAGGACCATTTGCTTTGATTGTAAAACAATGGAAGATTATCACAAGAACATCAATTGAATCTAATCAAACCAAAACACAACTTAATATATCCTAATTACTAGAACTCTCAGGAACTGAAAAGCAATAATTAAGGTTTAAATAAAATCCAATCGTTCACAATCAACGAATCAAACAACTAGCAAAAAGCATTGAATGCTTAGATTGCATATCCCAAACAATAATGAAAACTAAATCTAATCATCTACTTACAAGAATCCTCCACCCGGAGGAAACCACGAAGAAATTAGCCTCTCATGACATCAAATTGATCTTCAAAACTTGTTTTGATCTTCATCATGGATGATTATGGATTGATTGGATGGATTAGAATGATGGAAAGACTTCAATTTTTGCATCTAAGGTCGTCCAAAGTCGTCCCAAGTCGAATGGAATGAGTTAGCATCCTCAAAAACCTAATTTTTTAGGCTTAAATACGTGCAGGCTTTTTTACGTGCGTAGGCTACTCCCTGGGCGTAGCCTACTGTTTCAAAGTTCTGTCAAAAGGTAATCCCAGCAGCGTAGCCTACTCTTCCAGCGTAGCCTACTCTTCCAGCGTAGCCTACTCCCACCAGAATCGTCCAAATCTTGTTTTCTTCATAACTTTCTCGTTTCAAGTCCGTTTCTCGCACCGTAAACGCCCGAATTCTCATTGTTCAATCCTCTATCATTCAAGCATGAAATCCATTCATTTCTTATCATCTTTTATTCCTCCAAAATGCTTCCAATCCGTGCGTTTAACCTACAAAACACCCAAATCGCATAGTCATCTAGTTTCAACCAATTACGCACATGAACATGTATAAGTTTAAGCATTAAACACACATAATCATCATTCCAAACCCCATACATCAACCGGTCACGCTCTCCCCCATTACATAGGGACGTGATTGGGCGCTACAAGGGCAGGCGTGAGGGGCATCACCCCGTAATTGTTGGAAGGAAAAGAAAAAAAAATGTGACCATTGGAAAGAAAAAGAATAATAAAATCAAAAAAGCGGTAATATTACCGTTAAAACCATAAAAAATTAAATTAAACACTATATAAACTCATTCAACTATGACACCTCGTACTTTCCAGGTCAGCATTTTATCTATTTTAATAATAAATTATATTATTATTACTTACGTGACGCTAGAATTAGTTAAATTAGTGTGACACGTGACACAACAGTCCAAACATGAACAACAACGCGATAATTCGAGGAATTATCGGAAAACACATGCACGTGACTTCTCTAACGAACGTTGGTGAAATAAACGATCAACAAAATGAATTATGTTATACTAAATAATTGAATGTGGCCCTTATGATTATTTAATTAATAGATCAATTACCTAATTACCCCTAGCAGATATGTAATTATTTGATGGACGTAATTATCCTTACTTATCATAATTAGGGTTTGTCTTTGAGTGTATATAAATAAGAGATTAAAGACTCATAATTACTTCACTCAACATCATCATTTACATTTTCTCCTCACCAATAGAGAATTAGTGAAATCACCGAGTCTCTCCTTCATCCATCCTAATCATACACCCTAAACAGGAACCCAGTCAGATCCAATCAGGAACGATGTCAGGAATCAACAACGTGTTTACTGGATTCACAGGTTTCATCTAATCTCATGTTATTTACTAATTTCGTGTTCATGTTTAAATCTGAAACAAAGGAATCGATCCAACAAATTAAACAATAATTAAACTCTATGGGAACTTAGAATAGGATAAACAACGACAATACGTCACCAAACGATGATCATAAGCGAGAACAATCAAAAAAAGGGCTAAAACAACAAAATTCGGCCAATTGGGCTCATCACGCAGGCCAAGCGGTACGCCTAGAACCTATGTTTGGGCCTGGGCGGTACGCCAGACTTGGGCGGGAAGAATTCAAATTCCCCAAAACACCAGGCGGTACGCCAGGCATGCCACCTCCACTCGTGGCAATGCACGCGGATTAAATAAGCGATATCCGGATTATTTTAATCCAGGCGGTACGCCTGGATTCGAAGGATCCCGTTGGGCGGTACGCCTAGGAGTCGAATCGGAAAAGTCTTTTTAAACCTCTCAAAAATCATTGCTAAGCCTACTACCATCATTTTAAGTTACAGTAACATGTTAATGTTCAAATATGAGCTAGTATGCATGCAAGACTCCTTGCTAGTCCTACTCCATGTGCATCCTAGCATCTTGCTCTTCAGTTACCTGAGAATACATGCGAAAACTTGTCAACAAAAAGTTGATGAGTTCGCAGTATATATCTGCGAAAACGACCACAAGCCTCGTCTTCAACCTATTATAAAGAAACATTGGAGAATATCTCCTCGTCGTTACAAAAATTTGTCGACTTACAAGAGCAAAAACAATACAACAATGATATGAAATTGTTGTTGATTCCAACCGATTACTTAACCGGTCGCGCTCGTGAAATGTCCAAGAAGACGAAGGAACGGATTTTGAAACGATACAATATGGATTTATTTTTTATTGTACTTTTTTATGTAGTTTAATTTTTTTATCATGTAATTTTTTAATTTTCATTTTTAATATTAATTTTTTAATAATATTATGTGTTTTTTTTAATTTAATTTATAAATTGAAAGAATAAAATTCAAATAATAAAATATTGAATAAAGGTGATGGTGATGTAGAATTATGGGGAAGTGATGGATAACACATGAAAAGATGATGCGGAGTGATAAGAGGGTGATGGTGTTGTTTAATTACGTGACGCCTACGTGAAGTGAGGGGGAATGATGCATAACACATAGCCTTATTATTGAGGATATGTGTTACCTTGCGATTGATACAATGAAGGCTGTTATTTTCCAACTTTGGAGATGAGGATACAAAAGATATAGTTATTATCTATAGCTTAAATCGAAACTTTAACCCAATTGAGTTTAGAGTTTATTGAATGCCGTATATATCAACTATTTTTTGTTTATTAATTTAAAACTAGGGTTGTTCCCGCCGCGAGCGGCGGCTTATCACACTACACTCATGAAAACGAATATTATATATCATTTGCAGAAGCATAAATTACATAACAAAATCAAATCTCTAATCACGAATCCTATACAAGTTTCCCATAAAAACATAAAATCTTACAAAACCCATACAAATACATTACGAAAATAATAGAAAAAATTACTCACAAAATCCTTTTATCCATCAACCAATTGGTTGAATTATAAAACACGCAAATCTTTAAGCAAACACCGATTTTATATGAGAACAAATAAATCACCGTTACATTCTCTGAACGCCACCGAAACTTATAAAAACTACTGTTTTTTTTCACTGCATATATAATAGCTACTATTTAAATTAATATATTGCCATATAATAGATATATATATATATATATATAGTATATTGTATATTAATAGTCAAAGAAAAAACAAAAAAATATTACTATTTCTTTTGGTTGTCTTTAATTATATAGTATAATTCAACAAGCAATTGTGTGTGGGTTAAAATAGTATTGTTCATCTGTAGCGCATGTTAGCTCAAAATTTCAAAATAAAACTTTAATAATTAAAAATAATTCCTTTAATTTTTAGTGTTTCAATTTGACCTCATATCATTTCGAGAGAAAATTACCAAAATGACCATTTTGACCAAGATTCGCCCCAAAATATCCATTTGACTTTCTTCTTCCAAAAATGTCCACACCTTAGCAGGCGCCGGCGCCTGTTTATAAGCGGGCGGACACCTGTTAAAGACCCAATGAAAAAAATGTCATCTGGCGCATACGGGCGTGGGTGCCTGTTAACTCTGACGCGCGTCCGTAATTTCAAGAATCTTGTCACGGGCGTTGGGTCCACTCTGACACACTTGTCACGGGCGGCTGCCCGTTAAGGAAAAAAAATTTAACGGTCGTCATTGGATGGAAAATTTTCGGAATAGGCGGGCGTAGAGGTGGCCATCCAACCCAGTTCCAGGACCCGAACCGGACCCGAACTGGTTCCTACCCGGTAACCCCAAGAACCGGTTGGTACCCGGTAGTACCCGAAAGATAGTAACCGGTTCCATACTTTTCCAATTAGATCGGTTAGTACCCGGACCCGAACCGGAACCGGTTCCTACCCGGAACCGGTTTGGAACCGGTTATAGCCGTTGGAATGGATATGAACGTTGGAGACTGATTTCTAGCCGTTTTTTGACCGATTGGAGCTTGAATCTAGCCGTTTTTAACACCTTAAACTAGTATAAATAGGTATTGGGTGGTATGAAGTGATCACATAACTCAAAACGCAATCCCGAACGCGAAAAAACGCAAAAAACGCTCTTTATACGTGCTTGTTTAGTCTCCATCTCTCGTTTTGGTTTTTCGTTTTCTTGTTTCCTACTCTCAAAGTCTCAATACTCTTTATACATTTCCCTTTGTTATCATGAATGGTTCACATTCTTCGGTCGGTCAAGGTTCCAACACCAAACCATCATTTTTTCGTATTATTGAACACAATCGGAACCCGGAGATATGGTGCAATTGGGATTTGGTCGAGCTCAGCTTAGTGATGGGTCTATAAAAGCTCGTTTTGTGGAATATATTTAGGGAAAGAATCGAATTCGAATTTGAAGAAACACATCACCAAACCGTTTTGCAAGGCGTTGAGAAAGGATCCCGAGTCCCAACAAACACAAATGGATTTTCAAGGTGGAATATTTAATTATGAACTTGATCGGGTTCGGGATCGAATGGCGAAGTTCGTGATTCAAGAGGCGTTGCCGTTTAGCCATTTCGACAACCCTCGGTTAACAAACATGATTCGGGAGACGCTTCAACCACGCTGCACCCACGTAAGTCGACAAACTCTTAGACGTTATTGTTTAAAGATGTGGAAAAATGCCAAACAAGAACTAGTTACATATTTTGAAAATTTAAATACGGGGGTTAACTTAACTAGTGATGTTTGGTCGGCTCCACATAATCTACCAGAATCCTACCTTTGCGTCACTGCTCATTGGGTAGAACAGTCATCATGGATAATGATGAAACGCACCATTGTTTTTTAACTTTTCCGTATCCACATACCGATGACCTTTTATTTCAAATTTTAGATTATGTAATAAGGTCGTTTAAGTTAGAAAATAAAATATTTTCAATGGCATTTGATAACGCTTCAAACAATACGACGGCGGTTGATAAATTAAAACTAAAATATTTGCCGTTATGTAATGGTGTATTTTTTCACTCAAGATGTGTTGCACATATAATAAATTTAAGAGTAAACCTCTCTTTTGCTCACTGTGGTTTGACAATATTAACCATTTTGCTCCAAAACTTTCAAAATGATCATTATGCTCCCTGTGGTTTGACATTTTAATCATTTTGCTCCCTGTGGTTTGACAATTATAACCCTTTTGCTCCCTGTGGTTTCGAAAAAAATGGAGTATAATGTAGATATATTGGAAAAGTTTGGAGCAAAATGATTAAAATGTCAAACCACAGGGAGCATAATGATCATTTTGAAAGTTTTGGAGCAAAATGGTTAATATTGTCAAACCACAGGGAGCAAAAGAGAAGTTTACTCTAAATTTAATTGTGCAAGACGGTATTGGCACTGATGATGTTACAACATTTATAAACGGTTGTAGACAAATGCTACATGATATTTTTAAAAAGAGTAGGAAACGACATATGACATATAGGAAATTTTGTAAAGAAACGGGGAGGGTTGCTTTGGGTGCAAATTGGGATGTACCTCATAGATGGAATTCCACTTGCCTAATGCTTGAAAGTGCTTTACGACAAAAAGATACTTTGCAAATGTTTCACCATAGTCTTTCCGACCGGGGAATGGTCGACGCGTTTTTGGATAGTTCTTGGGATAATATCCAATTATTATCTGAATTTCTTGAAGTTTTTAAATCATCAACTAATAAACTATGCGAAATAAATTACTAAAGTATTTTCTTGACTTACTACCCGTTTTTACTTGCGCGGCCGCTTTAAACCCAATTTTAAATGTTACGGGGGTGGAATGCTTGATAGACGAAATTTATGACGGTCTTGACATACACGAGATATACCCAAGCTTTTCAGCCGAAGCAAAAAATGTTTTTACTAATAATTTAAAATCTATGTATGACTTTTATTTGATTAAATATGGTTCCAACATACATATGCCCACCCCTGGTTCCTCGTCAAGTTCGAGTGCTTCTCGAGCACGAGATCCGATGGTTAACCTATTGAACACGGTTCGAAACGTCACAGCTAAACGTCAAAGGGGTAATGCCCCTTCAAGCGAACTCGGCCGGTATAGTGGTACGGATTACTCATCTGATATGACGGCCGAGTCATATCGCAATTTTGATATTTTGGCTTGGTGGAAAGCAAAGGAATCCGAGTTTCCAATTCTTGCCGCCATGGCCCGTGATTTACTAACTGTCCAAGCTTCCACGGTACCTTCGGAATCTGCATTTTCTCTTAGTGGCAGGGTCTTGTAGTTAAGAAGAACAAAACTCACTCCCGAGTCGGTTGAAATGTGCATATGTTTAAAGGATCATTTGGACTCGATCGATCGTATTCAAGATCAAACAACCCTCGAAGATGAAACATCCATTGAAGTAAAAGTACATGACGTAGAAGTTGAAGAAGGCTTATCACCCGGCCTATCCGACAAAGAACTCGCATTTGAAGCTAACATCGGTCGTTCGCAACAAAACGACACAAATTTTTGATTTTAATGTTTTATTAGTTGTTTGTAACTTTTCTTTTGTTTTTAAACTACTTAAAATAATTAATGAATTTATGTTTGTTTTTAACATTTGTTATTATTAACCAATTCATAACTTTTAATACAAAAAACAATTTAATTAATAAAACCCTAATAAAACCTTAAACAAATCAAACCTAATAAAAAACTAATCAAACCTTTAACTAATAATTAATTAAACCCTAATAAAACCTTAAGCAAATCAAACCTAAACCTTAAACAAATCAAACCTAATAAAACCTTAAAATTATCAAACATTTAACTAATAATTAATTAATAAACCCTAATTAAACCTTAAACAAATCAAACCTAAACCTTAAACTAATCAAACCTAACACTATTAATTAATAAAACCCTAATAAAACTTTAAACTAATCAAATTAAAAATAGTTTAAGGTTTTATTTGTTTAAGGTTTTATGTTTGATTGGTTTAAGGTTTTATTAGGGTTTATTAATTATTAGTTTAAGGTTTTATTAGGGTTTATAAATTATTAGTTTAAGGTTTTATTAGGGTTTAGTAATTATTAGTTTAAGTTTTAATTAGTTTAATGTTTTATTAGGGATTTAAGGTTTTACTAATTATTATTTTAAGGTTTGATTAGTTTAAGGTTTTATTAGGATTTTGTTCACGTCTAACGGTCAACGAGGTAAAAAAAAAAGTGGAACCAGTTCTTAAACAGAAACCGAAACCGGAACCGGAACCGGACCCTACCCTAACCGGGTACACCGAATAGGGTTATTTGTGAGTGGAACCGGGTCGGGTTCTGGGTGGAACCGGTTTGGGGGAACCGACGGGCATTAGGAACCGGTTCCGGTTCTTGAAAAAAAACCGGTTTGGCCACCTCTAGGCGGGCGCCTGTTTGCTTTTCGAGAGTTTTTCAAACGGGCGGGGGTCTGTTTGCTTTTCGAGGGTTTTTTAACAGGCGGCTATAAGAATGAAGACCGTTTATTTTTTTTCTTAACGGGCGGCCGTCCGTGACGAGTGTGTCAGAGTGGACCTTGACATCCATGACAAGATTTTTAAAATTACGGGCGTGCGTCAGAGCACGGATGCCCACGCCCGTATAAGCCAGATGTCACTTTTTCATTGGATCTTAAACAGGCGTACGCCCGCTTATAAACAGGCGTCGACGCCTGCTAAGGTGTGGACATTTCTGGAATGAGAAAGTCGAATGAACATTTTGAGGCAATTATGGGTCAAAATGGTCATTTTAAGAATTTTCCCTTATTTCTAATATATGTTTTAATCTATTTAGTTTCCCTCAATAATAGATAAATAGTAGTTTTTTGACGTCTATGAGTTTGAAGTCTCTTGAAAAGAGGTCATTTTATTCAATGGCGTAAACAAATTAAGCCGTCTCGTAAAATATTCAGAATCAGATCGATAGAAAGTTTGAACGAGCCGAGCTTAAATTGAGCCTGAGTCCAAAAATATGGCTCGTTTACTTATCGAGCCTAAGTCCAAGCCTTACATGCATCTCGGGCTTGAGCTAGCTCGCGAGCCTAAAGTAGCTTTTTATTTATATAATTTTTAATTATTATATTAAGTATGTATTGACAAAATTAATTATTTGTATATATAAAATTATGATAAATTATATGTTTTAAGTTAAAAATAGAGAGTATAATTATAAATATACATTAAATTAGTAATCAAAATACATAAATTTAATAGTTAAAATATAATGAGCTGAGCTCGGGTTTAAAAATTTTTTAAAGAGCCAAGCTCGAACGTTGAAAATGCAGCTTTTAACGAGTCAAACTCGAGCCCGAGCCTTATTTAGTTTAAACGAGTCGAGCAAGAGCCTTAATAAGCTAGGGATCGACTCGGCTTATTTACACCCCTTATTTTATCCCAATGTGATAAAGGTATAATTGACTTCGTCCTATCCTTAGAGCCTACGGAATATGAGACTTTACTGTGTTTCTTTTTTGTTTGTTATTTTTTTATTAATAACTTTTGTTTGTTATTATTAAAAAAATATGATTCTCTTTAAAAAAAACTTTCCCAAAATTGTTAAAAATTAAGTTGTGTTCAAAATTAAATTTATTTTCAGGTTATCATAGATTATTATGATCTGACGATAATGTACCGATAGCATAAATAATAAGATCGATGATATCTTAAAGATAACGCTGCTATTGTAACTAAGTTTGAATCTCTGTAATCAAGTACCTTAAAAGATATATAAAAGCCTTTCTTTTTCTATTATGTATTTTTTTGAACGGTAAAGGTCTCAATCGTGTGAACCCACTGTTTTCAGGTTATGTCACCAAGGTCTAGTTACCTAGACCTCTCATGAGCCACCACAACCACTCCAGAAGGAAACCCCACTTAGAAAACCCCTTGACCCCCCTCATACCCTTATTTCGCTGCGAGAAAAGATTTGAAACTAAGACCTTCCATTTGGAAGAATCTTGAAGTATTATTGAGGCAATGCCTCCTTGGTTCTTAACATACTTTTTGGATTTACGTTAAAATCTTTGCCATAATTGTATTAAGTCAAAACTCATCATTTTTTTTTTTTAATAAAAGCCCGGTTACTAATGTAGAGAGAATTGGAGAAATATATTAGTTCTCAAAATTAACGATGTAGTTTTTTGTGATTCATTGTTATCGGATGCTTCAATTAGATATAACTGTAAATAAAAATATATGAGTTGGTTTGACGGTAAAAGTCTTCGAAGCTTCATCACATAATAATAGCGTGATATATATTAAATCAAAATAATTAAAAAAAATCAAAATAACACACGCTCGTCCGGACCAAATGAGGATCAAGGGGGTTGCGCCCAGTGACGTACCCACATACACCACAAGGGGGCAGCCGCCCACCTTGAAAAAAAAAATTTTAGTAGTATATATATGTTAAAATCCTGATCGCCCCCCGTAAAATTTTGCAATCGCCCCCATTAAACTTTTGATTTATAAGTGTTAATTAATAAAATAAGTTGAAAAATGGCCAACTAATAATTTCAACCCAATGTAAAATCAAGTTTAGTATTAATTATAATAAGTTAAATCACCACTAAACTAGTTAAAAACCGAATTCAATCGAATATATTAATTAAAAATGAATAAACAAATCCAAATAAACCAAATTCAACCTTATATATTATAAAGAAAACAAATTTAAATTTGAATTCTCTTTAATCGGTTAACCAAACACGCTGAATTCAAAAAAAATGGAACCGATAACAATTCTGAAATCAAAATTCGGATACAGTTAGGAACCAACTTTGAAATTAGGATACAATTAGGAACCAAGCCGAATTGCTTATGAGAATTTAAGCGATAATTGTATTTGTTTTATACATAAAGAGTTGCTTAGAAATGTCTTCTTATACGTTGTTTTGAATATATATATATAATCACTTAGTGAACAACTTTAGATATATTGTATTTTCATTATGTCTTTATATATGAAATTTAGTTTTATTGTCGTTTTTTAACATGACCTGACCCGATCTGCCAACTCAACTTGAACACCAACGACTCTAAAAATTTTCCGCCCCCCATGAAAAAAATTTCTGGGTCTGCCACTGGTTGCGCCCCTTTGCGAGTCCTAGGTTCAGCGCCCCTGGAGGGGTCCTAGAAACAACATCCCAAAACCTAAACGAATTTGCTATGTTTATATAATTGGAATTAATCTGACCTGTGAACTTATTTGTCAATACCTCTCATTTCTCTTGTTCATATATCACAGAGAGAAAAGCGACGGAAGAACTTACTGATAATCCATTGATTCGGAAAGTGTTTTTTTAACACGATCCTATCATTAATTAACGAAAATACACTAAAGAATATCACTTACCATATTAAAGTTGTCAAACTGTCAGAAAAATTTTCTTAAGAACTCACCTTAAAAATATTAATGGGTTTGTCTTACCTTATAAACCTATAAAAAAAATAATAAAAAAAATCATCCGGAATCTGAAAAAAACGGTGGTTCTCGTGAATCCACTCCTAATACTATGCATCCAGTTATGGATGTATAGCTCAGCTTGTATCGGTGGATGGAGAGAAAGATGGCATAGGATTAAATATGGAAAATGCAGAAATAAAAGTGGAAGGGCTAAAGATGGTGAGGTCGTAAGAAGAGAATAGATAAGATGCATGAGTCTTTATCAATCAACTGCATGTGGATTCCTGCACCTATATACAAGTAGCCAGGGACTGCCAAATAGTACTTCGGAACTATGATCCTACCCTATAAATTGGTTTAGTCGTCATCAATAATAAACACCTGTAACTGTAAAAGTACATTTCCAGTTCTATATATATAGGGGCCCGTTATTTGGACACCCCATAAGGATCAGTCAACACCTACCCTCATCTATACGAGCCGTAAAGGGCTTTACGGGCCGTAAAGAGGTCAAAGTGTGTCAGAAAATGTCAGTGAGATGTCTGGCGGGTGAAAACTGGATACGAGCCGTAAAGGCCTATACAACTCGTTTTTAAACCTGAAAATTTATAAGTTTTGTTTTTCCACCCGATATACGTACGTGTTTAACTTATTTGTAACATTGTAATTGTCTAACTGTTTTAAATGGTTAAAACATATATTTTAACGTAATTATATTTAATCGCTATACGTACATTTTTAACGTTATATATTAAACATATGATATATATATTATTATATACGTGTTATAAAACCCGCACGTTGTCTGAATTCCGGTATACGTACGCGTTTAACGTTAATTGTTATATCATATCGTCTAGTTATTTAATTTTTAAGTTATAAATAATATCTGTTTATAATAGCGTATAATCGTACTTTGTTTTGAAATCCGGTATTTGTTAAATGCAACACGTACGGTACGTGTTTAAGTAACTTATAATATCGTTTAATTGTTCGAAAAAAAACGTAACCATTTTTAATCGTTTTGTTGTAAAATAATAAGTATTTTAACGTTATTATTTAATTATTTTGCCTATTTGTTTTGTTTGAAAAATATTTTAACATCGTGACGTTTAAATATACATAACAATTTTTTTAACATAATTAGTTATGATTTTTGTAAATTTAAATGTTTTGTTTGAAAATTATTTTAACGTAATCGTGTTTAATGATTTTAAAACAATAGTTATCAGAATATAAATAACGTTAAACGGTTTTAAGAAAAATTGTTAACTATCTATTATTCATTTCACAATCACGCACATTTTTTAATTATATAATAAAAGATAAAACAAACAATCACGCCATACACAACATATATACAAAATAAAAATACATACATCGAATGCTAAAGTAGTGTCCATACATCAAAATCCAAAAAAGAAAAGACAAAATAAAAAAAAATAACTAAGCATGACCACCAGGATCCTGCGGATCCTGATGATGTCCCGGTCCTGGAAAGACGGGAATATCCATGCCAGCAGATGCCGCCATACGCTCCGTCATCCACCGCATCATCCCCTCCAAGCGATCAACGCGTCCAGAAAGGTCGCGTACGCTTCCAGAAAGGTCGCGTACGCTTCCAACAAGGTCGCGTAAGATCGCCGTGTCAGCCGGATGCAGTCGTGGCTGACGAACAACGACATGATGTGCTGGTGGCGGTGGCTGGTCTGCTTGATCCTGGTCTGCTGAGGGCTCCTGTACGTGCGGTTGTGCCCCCGGCTGCTGCTGTGGACCAGGGACTGGCGGCACCCACTCTGTGCGCCGATCCAGCGACCATCGCAGATCCACACGGGGTAAGTCGGCCGCTATACCCATTAGCATGACCGTGTTACGCCCCAGCAGTGTCGAGGCGTAAGTCACGGTCATGCTATCTCTAATATCGGCCGAAAAACGACCGATACGTCGAGCTATACGTGTGATAAAAGAGCCACACGTAATAGCTCCAGTAGCCTTACGGCTAATAAAGCCAGCAAAATAATCAGCTAGCAACCATGCAAGGTTGCAGCTGCGCCCAGTGATAAGGCAATACATGAAGAATAGGTCCTTCTGTGTGACCCACTCCTGGCTCAATCGGCGACCGGTGATGGTGCAGGCGATGCACCGATGTAGGTATCGGTGCAGCGGATCACGAATGCTACTGGCACGAGCCTTGTTAACGAAAGGCTCGTCACCAATCACCGGCCACCAGTCTACGAGGACGGCCGCGTCCTCCTCTATCGCGGCATCTACGAATAGAGGTGTAGTAACCTCATCTCGGGTATAAAACCCAGTAGCAATCCCCCACTGAGTGAGGGACATTTGAACATCCTGTCCACATAAAGTGAACGAGATAGCAGGCAGCTGATCAAGAGCCTCCATGCCACCTGCCTGCAGTGGATGGAACTCGAATGTGGACAGGAACTCGAGAACGATCTCTCGATAAGCCGGGAGGCCGCCCATCTCCATCATGTGTCGCCACGGACCCGACGCTCCGATAATCGCTGTGGCGCGCTCAGTCGCGCCAAGCGTGGCTAAAATACTCCAATCTATCGTCCGCGGCTCGACGATCTCCATACCAATGAAGCGTTTGAGGCGCGTGTGCGCCTCAGTACCCGGTGGGAACTGCAGCAACATGTGGGGATCCAGGATCATATCTGGATCCTCCTCGGATGAACTAGAACTCGACGGCTCACGAGGTCGTCTACGCGGAGGCATAATCTGCAAAGTTAGACAAATAATAATAACAATAATAATCATTAACAACAATAATAATAATAATAATAATAATAATGATAATAATAATAATACTAATAATAATAATAATAATAATAATAATAATAATATTTATTATTAAAAAATAAATTTAAAAAAACAATTCAAGAACTATACGACCCGTAAAGCCCTTAACGGGCCGTATAGTTCTTCGAGAAAACCAGTTCATCTTCTCTGTTAGAACTTTACGGCTCGTAAAGACCTTAACGGGCCGTATAGTTCTTGAAATTTTGAAAAAAACTAAATCTGAAGCAACGAAACCCAATCCTACATCTAAATCACTATCTATTACTACAAAAACCTAAAAAACTACTTTACTATTAAAGATTTCTACGAAGAAAACTTCAAAAAGTTTTAAAACTTACGGTTTCGAGTTGTGATGGGTCCAAATCCGAGCTCTACAAGCGTGGTGACCGTGTATCCGAGTGTGGCGAGCTTAGATCGTCGAGAGGGTTGCGAAAACCGGCTTTACGAGTTGTGTGGGTTGGGATACGAGTTGTGAGCGGTTGTGTGTTTATATAGTTAAACCCTATACGACTCGTAAAGGAGGATACGAGTCGTATAGTTTTTTAAATAAATATAAAAATTCAATATTTTCAGTAATTTTTAATATTATTATTAATATTAAAAATATTTATTATTATTATTATTTATTATTATTATTATTATTATGAGAATTTATTATTTATTATTATTATTATTATTTATTATTATTATTATTAGTATTATTATTATGAGAATTATTATTATTATTATTATTTATTATTTATTATTATTATTATTATTTATTATTATTATTTATTATTATTATTTATTATTTATTATTATTATTATTATTATTATTATTTTATTATTATATTATTATTATTATTATTTATTATTATTATTATTATTATTTATTATAGAGAACAACAAAATGATTAAATACATATATTTGCGAGTTACAATCCGTACTTGTCTAAATCTACAAAACCCGGTGGTTTTCGACGGCTTTCCAACCAATTGGTATACGTATCAAGGCGTTGCTTGTACCACATTACCAGGCTGAGACGTCTTGACTCTTGAATCTTGACCAATACCAACTTGGTGTCGGCATTGGATAATCTCCGGTAAGTTCAACCATTACAAAGTGGTTATCGTTAACAAATACGAATGACACAATACGATGTGGTTGGAGAAATTCAGGCGACGTCCATAGCGGGAAAATCGTTACACAAGCGCCCAAGCTTATAAAAACCACAATCACACCAAACGCATTTGCAATCAAAAGTCCGGTCTCCGGCATTTGCATCGAATAACGCCTTGGAGCAAATTCAGGTTTTGACCATTTCAAGGATTCTTGAATTTCGTCAAAAACACCAAGGAGGACGTTAATGTACACGTTTGCATTTTGGATACTCTTAGTCAGGAGTGCATGACGAATAGTTAACCATTCTGTTTCCAGAAGTCCTAATGCAACAGCCAGAGATCGAAAGCCACAGTTTCCGTCTGGAACAACGTCTTGTATTCTTGATATGTATGGGTGGAAGATGTCAGGAATGTGATCCTTAAACCGGTTAAAATTGTAAAGTTTGTTATCAGTTAAATGTACCGGGATGTCAAATGCTGGTTGCGATAACCCAACAGTTGGTTGCGAAAACCCGTCTTGTGGTTGAGAAAGCCCGGAAAAATCGTGCATTCTTGTCGTTGAAGAATACGAATTAGCACGCTGCAATTGACTATCGTGAGTGACCGTTGAATCATCCTGCTTGTTTTTCTTTGGCTTTGTGAATGAACTATGTCGGGCAGGCTCTTGTTTTTTTTGTTGTGTCTTTAAACTTGGTCGCCCTCGAGTGTTAGTTTGCACGACGGGTTCTTTTTTCATTGATTTAAATGGGAAAACCGCACTAAAAACCTTTGACATCATACTCTTTTTAACTGGATTTGGTTGAAGCTTGATATGTTGTATGACTCGATCCAATTGCGCATCAATATCAGCACCTTCATCCTCGTTAACTAACGACGGGTTTAAATCAAGCTTACGCCAAAACAAGTCTACCTCATCCAGTGTAACTTTAGCATCTGTTTTAAAAGAATAAAAATAATATTTATGATTATACATAAATAATAGGTAAATATATAATTAAATTTAATTAATTCATACTATTCAATAGACGACAAGCACATGGCAATCCACAACTCGTGAAGAGATGGCAACCGCAAGATCAATTTGATGCTATCAACATCTGAATTTTTGCCTTCTCACCAACCAACAGATCTAAAGCTACATGAGATACATTCCCTTTTAACAATTCAAATTGATCATCGTTGTGATGTGCCATACGAAATATTTTGCTTCTTTCAAAGCTTTCGTTTATAGCTTCTGCTTGCGATTTAACAATTTGAATGACATGCCCAACAATGTTGTCTAACGTGTTGTTGGTTGCATGGAGACTTTTCTTTAATAGAGAATGTTGACTTTCAACTCTGTTGGTGGTTCGTTGACCAAAATTCCGGTTTTTGTCTATCCACGCAGACACAAACATTTCCTTGTATTTTGGCAACCATGTTACTTGCAAATATCCGATAACCCCTAAAAAACAAACACATATTAATACGTTTCATACAACTCAAATACAATTAAAAATGAGAAATAGAACATTACTCTGATGAGATGTCCATAACCATTCATGTAGTCGGCTATAATTATACTCGTAGATATCAGGAGTTGCAGATTCAATCACAACCGACCACATATATCCAAACTTTTGCCAGTCTGATTGCGAAAAACTAGGCCTGCAGTGTTTGGATATGTTTTCAAAAATGTGCCACCTACATAGTAATTGGGCAGCACTAGGAAATATTCTTCTACATGCGTTTATAAGAGCCAATTCTCTATCGGTTACAATAACGCGTGGTTCCATACACTGTTGAAGTGTATCTTTTAGGTTTTGTAACACCCAGACAAAATTCTCTTCACGTTCCTTACTTATAAACGCATGTGCAACACTAAATGTCTTGTGTGTTGATGTGACACCAACTATTTGAACAAATGGCATGTTGTATTTGTTCGTTTTATAAGTAGTGTCAATTAACAAGACATGAGGAAATGCTCGCCAAATATTATAAGATGTCTGGTGGATAAAAAAAATCTGTTCCACTACATCTGTCGACGCATCGTCTTGCGTTTGGTAAATAAAATTATTTCTTTGCAATGTGCTAAAAAGGACCTGAATTGGAGTTTCCCCCGTGTTTTGTCCAATACGAGACTTCCGTCGCGCATTGTAAATATTTCTGAGGTTGGAAACATTATCGGGGTTTTGGTCCTTTACAGCTGCAAGTATATCACGGGGCAACATGTTTTGGTTTGACAGTTGCTCAACTAAACGGGTTTCATTTTCATTTAATCTCATCGCATATGGATGACCGCCTAGTTGTTCAGCCGCTAGGTGGTTGTGTTCATTATTGACCACACGCAACTTCCAACCACCACAACTTCTCTCGTATCTACCAATCAGCTCAAATTCACACCCAGTCTTCTTCGAACCAGTACGTCTAACTTTTGGTTCACCGTGATACACGCCACCGCGATCGCATTTAAGCCACACTTTTATAACTACACCGGTTGCATTAGTTTTGCTTCGTCGTCTAACTAGCACATAACCATTTTCACGCCCTCTAGCAATCGCCCAATCAACAAGTTCATCAACACCGGCAAAAACCTAAAAAAAATGTATAAGATTTTATAAACTAACAACCGTTAAACGAATAAGTTTGTTACCTGATCAGTTTCATAGACACACATATATTCATCACCGAAGTTGTTGCCTCCCATCGACATTGTTAAACCTTTACGAGTTTGAATTTGTTAAAGAACCCCAAAACCTAATTGTTTAGAAAATCAAATTGTTCCTGTCTGCGTTTTATTTTTTGATTCAAGTATTGCATTATAACGTATGCCATGAAGATATATATCAAACGATTAATTTACGCATACATCTATTACGTTAAATCAAATAATTTGCGCTGCTCAAATTATTGGCGTTCAATACGGGCCGTAAAGGGCTTTACGGCCCGTATGTACTGCGTGTCAGCCTGCGTCAGCCCTATCATTTGACGTGTCAGATTTTGTCAGAAATATTCGTTTCAATACGACCCGTAAAGGGCTTTACGGGCCGTATTGAGGGTGTCCGAGGATCCAGTCGGGTGTCTCCCTAAGAGGCCCCATATATATATATATATATATATATATATATATATATATAGGGCATGGAATTTTTGATAACCCTCATCTTTTGTTACAACCCATTAACCATCATCCAATGGTTACTTGAAAAAGGTAAATGTATAGGATCGTGCCATGTGTCAATTCCTTTGTCTTTAGTATGAAGGGTATTTAGGACATTTGTTATTTATATAAAGTTTACCCCTTTTTTTTTTAAACATTCATAACTTTTTTATACTATATTATTTTTTCAAAAAAATTGCACCATTATATTTGTCTCATTTTTCTCTTTAATTTCGTTATAGTCTCGACTAGTTTTTTTTTATTTTTTTATGTCATGTATTTACATCATTGTAACGAGCTTAACGATAGCAAATTAATTAGAAATTTTTTTCTAACAATGGTAAATTACAGTAATGTAACACAAAATGAAGTAATTTACAATGACATAATTAACGGTGACGTAACACATTATTTACAGTGATGTAATTTTCTATTTAATTCTCGTTATAATGTTGACTAGTTTTTTTTTAATTTTTTTTCTCATTGCCCATTATTAACATCGATATAACGAGCATAAATATAACACATTATTTTAAATTTTTTTCTAACAATGATAAATTACAGTGATGTAATTAATATAACACATTATTTTACTTTTTCTCTAACAATGATAATTACAATGATAAATTACAGTGATGTAATATAACACATTATTTTGATTTTTTTTCTCTAACAATAATAATTATAGTGACGTAATTTATCATTGTTCGAAAACAATTCAAACTAATTTATTGTATTTAGGCTCGTTACAAATTAGGGATGAGCAAAAAGCCAAAAAAAAACCGAACCGAAACCGAATTAACCGAAAAAACCGAACCGGAACCAAATTAACCGAAAAAACCGAAACCAAATTTTACGTCAATGTAAATTACATCACAATAAATTACGTCAATGTAAATTACATCACTGTAATTTATCATTTTTAAAAAAGTTTCAATTAAATTTGTTATATTTAAGCTCGTTACAATGATGTAAATATAGGGCATCTAAAAAAAGTAAAAAAAATTAGTCGAGACTATAACGGAATTAAAGAGAAAAATGAGACGAATATAATGGTGCAATTTTTTTTAAAAAATAATATATTATAAAAAAATTATTAATGTTTAAAAAAGATGGGGAGAAAAACTTATAAAGGTAAAATGACTGGGATGCCCTTTTTAATATTTTAATGAAAAGCTTATGTGTAAGTTTATGATTGGTTGAAATGGGTTATGTAGTTGTAGCAAAAGATGAGGGTTATTTTTTATACCCTTCCCTATATATATATATATATATATATATATATATATATATAGGGGAAGGTTCCATTGTTAACCCTCCCTTATAGCGTTAACCGCTTAACCCTAGCGTTTTTTGCCCGAATCTTAAATTTTTTTTTTCATGGTTTTTATTTGCAAAAATAAGGGGGTTTCTTTTTTGTGTTTTTGCTAATTCATCACCGTTTAGAAGTTATTGTAAGTGTAAGTTACTTACACTTACTTACAATCCGGGCAAAAAAGAAACCCCTCCTATTTTTACATAATAAAAACCATGAAAATTTTTTTTTTAAGATTCGGGCAAAAAACGCTAGGGTTAAGCGGTTAACGCTATAAGGGAGGGTTAACATTTGAACCTCTCCCTATATATATATATATAGGATTTGGTTCAAATAAGAACACTGTCTAATTACGGTAACCAGTGAACTTTGAAAAAAAATGCCCGAATCTTTGAGGTTTTTTTTCATGATCTTTATTATACATATTTAAGGGGAGTTTCTTTTTTGTGTTTTGGTTAATTCGCAATGCAAATTGAATTTGCATCGGTGTCAAATTTTTGCACTTTTCTAAATGTTGCGAAATGCAACTCGAATTTACACCGAGGCAAATTCGATTTGCATTGCGAATTAGCCAAACCAAAGATTCGGACATTTTTTGTCAAAGTTCACTGGGTTACCACAATCACAGTGGGTTAAGAACGGAACCTTCCCCTATATATATATATATATTGGTTGTTAAAATTCCCCTCAAAGCTTATAGGTTGAAGAATGATGTCTTGTTATATTTGTAAGATAGAGTACGAGAGAAGTAATAAAAGACCCAGGTTATGGGTTCGATTCTTGATCACACCCGGTTTTACCGGCCTTTCCTCGTCGTGCATTTGAGTGGGTGCTTGGGCTGGGTTTCCCAGGAATTGGTGGCTGGTGGGCTAGGGGTTCCGTCCGTCTGAACTAGTGGCAAGCTTAGACATCCTTTAGCCATTAGGGGTCGTGTTGGGTTTGTCAACACTAGCCGAATAGGTTACCGGCCGTAAGAATATTAGATTGGTTAAACAAACAAAACAAAAGGACGAAACTTTATATCTTCTGTCATCTTACCACCCATCAACAACATAAGACTATCCGTAAAACTAAGAGGGTGTATTTACCACATGCATCCTAATCAGCATACCACATCAGCTTTTTAGCAATTCTTCTAACAAACACATTTTACCTTCAACCCATCCTTTCCACATGCACCACATTTTATATCAATTATATATATTTGTGATGTGAGTTGAAAAAAAAAACTAAATGCAAAGCACGTAGCTACGTGCCTCACAACAAATGCAGCCTCAAATGTTTCCTTCTTCACTGCGCCCTCCCAACTTGCAGGTGCCACCTCACCCACGTGCAGCCTCTTTAAGGGCGCACTATGGGAAGCCTAAGTGAAATGCTTACTCCATGTGTAGTAATCAAATACTTGTCACTTCACGTATGTGTCACATAAACTTTACATATTAGTTAGGTCATGTACAGTGGTGATATATTTATAGTCTGTAGAAGTTTTTTAAAAATTGAAATTTTTTAATATTTTTTGAGAGATTATTTAGTGTTTTTTGTTGCGGGTTAAGAGTTTATATATATGTTTGAAAATTGATTTTTTTATTTGAACGGTAATATAGCCGTTATTTTTAATTTTTCTTCCCTTCAAACGGTCGACACCTCTGTGACCACAATCATGCAGCCCCTCATCAAGTAACGGTCAGGCCCCTATGTAGTGAGGGAAGGGGGCCAAGAGGGTATGACTGGCCCCTCTCATGCCTCTCTCACCTACCAAAACACATGATCTTATGCTTTTGATTCATAAAAAATAAATAATGTATATTTAAGGCAACAACCTCAACGTAAATTTAAACATAATTTTTTTTTGTAACTTTTTAACATTTAATTTAAAAAAAATAAAAGGCAAATTGGATTTAAATATTCCAAACTTTGATCAATTGGCCACTGCCGGTCCCAACTATGAAAATTCCTAACGACAGTCCGAACTTTCGACATAATTACCAGTGGCGGACCGCCGTCAAAAAAACACTAACGGCATTAACTTTTATTCGAGTTTTCAACGGATTGTTGAGAGATTTTGTTCAGATGGAGAATACGAGTCAAATGACATATAAGTTACCTCGAAACGTTGTTCCAAATTTCTCAATTTGATGATTTCTTTGATGAATTGAAAGTTTAAACATCAAAATTGAGAAATTTGAAGCAACGTTTCGTAGTAAGTTATACGTCATTCGATTTGTATTCTGCATTTGAACAAAAACTCTAAAAAATCTGTTCGAAACTCGAAAAGAAGTTAACGTCATTAGGTTTTTTTTATGGATGTCCGTCACAGGTAAATATGTCGAAAATTCGGACGTTATTGGGGATTTTTATAGTTGGAACCAGCTGCTAATTGATCAAAGTTTGGATTACTAAAAGTCAAATTGACAATTTAAAAACACAAACTTTTTTAAGTTTTTGAACAATTCGGCATAAATTATTTTAAAAACTGACTTATTTAAACAAAGTGTTTTGCAAAATTAAAAAATTATTTTTTTCAAAGTAAAAATTAATATTTTAACATTATAAAAATAATTATAAATCATATTTATATGATAAAAATCGGGTTAGTTTGGGTTGTTAATGTGGATGAAAAGGGGCAAATTATTTTTTATTTTTTAATTAATATCTAGGTTGTGTTTGGTTGTTAATGAACTATGTCATATGTTGCTTGTGTATCCCATAGTCATCCGTGTAATCATATATTATCTATAGAGTAAATTATCAAGATGGTACATATGGTTTGCTATTATTTCATTCACTGTTGCAAAAGTCAGTCTCTAAGGCCGAGTACTCACCGAGTACTTGCTCCAATGAGTTGTTCCGAGGCATAGTATTTTCTGAGTATTACCCGAGTACTCACGTTTAGGGCCGAGTACTGCCCGATTACTCGCTTCAAGGAGCTATTCCGGCCTAGGAATGCCTATGGACTTTTGCAACCTTGATTTTCACTCTTAGTTCATATGTTTCATAAGCTATCCTTATGATTCCAAACTTTAAACATGTGTAACACATACAATCCTTATATGAGGATAATTTGATGACTATATGTGTTACAAGTGTCTAAAATTTAGGACCATATGGTAATTTATGAAACCTAGAAATCAAAAGTGAAATATTAACAAACCATAAGGACCATATTACTAATTTATTCTTAACTATATATATAAACATAATATTTTTTCTAATTCTTAATAAACTATTACAGTAAACCCTATAAATAATTAAATACGATAAACATATAATTAAACGACCCAACTATATTAAAAGCAAAATGCCATTTCATTATATGTATGTATGAATGTATGATGTAATACAGTAATAATATCAAGTTAAAATTAAGGGAAAATTACACATTTGAACCTTTATGTTTGTAAGAAATAACAAATATGAACCTTTAACTATCTTAATTACGCTAAACAACCTTTAAGTATTTAAGTTGTTTCAACTTTCAACCAACCCTGGTTAGATTTACAAGTTAGATCTAGTCATGTGCAAAAAATGTGATGGGTATTCTAGGTATTTTGATCTTTTGTTATTTTTAAATATAAAATCCACTATTCACGTATTATCGTATTTTATTTAATAATTTACTCCAAATTGGGGTGTTCGAAAATTATGGCTAAAACCCACCCAGAAGTTCACGTGGTTCATCCATCTTCAGTTAGTGTTCAAAACCTAGTGTTGTAGTTGGATAGGATTTATCATTGTTACTACTGCCATTGTTACATAATTATAAAAAGAAAAATGATAAATCCTATCCAACTACAACCTTAGGTTTCGAACACTAACTGAAGATGGATGAACCACGTGAATTTTTGGGTGAAACTAACCGAAGAGGGAGGAACCACGTGAACTTCTGGGTGAGTTTTAGCCCTAATTTTCGAACACCCCAATTTGAAGTAAATTATTAAATAAGATACGATAATACGTGAATAGTGTGTTTTATATTTAAAAATAACAAAAGATCAAAATACCTAGAATACCCATCACATTTTTTGCACATGACTATATTTAACTTGTAAATCTAACCAGGGTTAATGTAAAGGTTGAAAGTTGAAACAACTTAAATACTTAAAGGTTGTTTAGCGTAATTAAGATAGTTAAAGGTTCATATTTGTTATTTCTTACAAACATAAAGGTTCAAATGTGTAATTTTTCCTAAAATTAATTAAGGTAAGATCATATAACGAAACAATTCAACTCCTTTTAATAAAGAGTTAATTAATAAAGGGTTTTGTTATTCCTACCCTCACCTCACACACCCCACACCCACGATACGTCTCGTATAGGTATATTAGTATATATGAGACGTATATGGTGTCAATCATTGGGTGTCATAATTTGTCAGTGTCAATGATTAGACTCATATATGAGGCGTATAGGTCTTATACGCGGCTCTATATGTGATCAATTGTTTGGTGCCAGTGCTAATGATTAGACTCTTATACGAGGCGTAATACGTGGGGCTATACGTCACGTATAAACTTATACGAGACGTATAGGTCGGTGATGTGTTAAAATAAAAAGTTGAGTTTGTGAATAACCTCATTTAATTTTATGTCATATATTAAATTAATTAGAAAATAATATGCGAAGACTAAATCTGGATTTTTTTAATTTGTATTTAGGAAAAAAAAAAGTATGGTTTAAGTTAATAAAATAGTAAAAGTGGGTGTATTGTAAACCTAAATAAAATACGTAAACCAATTGAATACAACTACGTGCAAGTGAAAAGTATGATAAATTTGAGATTTCCTTTGATTACAATTGCTTTACAAATAGAATAAACTTTATTCTTTCTCAAAACTTCATATTAACATATAATGACATTGACACACAAACATATACATATAACATCCATAAAAGATAAATATTAATCAACCAATTAATAATCAACCACCTGAAACTAAGTTAACATTACAAATATATATTTTCAACATGAAATCTATTACATGAGAGTCTAGGTGGCTAGTTAGGGGTTCTTGATGGCCCGAGAAGCACGATGCCTTGCTGTAAATCGATTGAGCAACGCAAGAGAGTTGCTAGCAAGCTGTTTGACGTTCAAAAACCTTGTTTTAATCATACCTTTTTCCTTGCTCCCAAATTTATCCCCCGGAAATCCATCCATACATGACGTTACGTCCGTTAAGGTGGCACCTACCCAACTTTGCACGTTACTCTCGTGCCACACAAACTTCTCTTCACCGTCTTTGCCCATTTGTTGTAATTCCTTGATTGATTGTGCTATTTGATTCACACCGTTGTTGATTTGTCGCAAGCAGTCTTCCAAGGCTTGATACTCTCTTGGGTTCTTCGTTTTGTTTAATTGTTTTGCTACCATATCAACGTAAGCCTTTGTGAACCGAGCTTTGGCTAGACATGTGGTTAGTGTAATTTGAGCTATTTTTTGTGGGCTTGGTAGCTCGTTTTTGTTAGCATAGGGCAACAGGGTTCTTACACATAGATCGGAGTATAATGTTGAACGACATTGTGCCTCAAGGTATGTCCTTGCACGTGAGGCTGACTCGATCGTGCCAAGATTAAGACTTAAGATTGTGAGAGAAAGGACCAACATTGAGAATGTCATTTGTGTCATATTTGTAGTAATATGGTTTTTGTGTTGTTAATTTGTGTGTATGTGTGTTAGGGTTGTGAAATTAAACAGCAAGAGCGGAGGGGTTATATAGAAAGCTTGTCACATGCGTTCCAATTGGATTGCACATGCAACTTTGCTAAAAACGCAAGTGAAATAATTCCATCTTTATTATTGAACATATTTAAATGCTACATTTGAGCAGGATGGAGTAATTAGGAAATCCAGGTAACTTTTTATTTATTTATTTATTTATTTATTTATTTATTATCAGACCAGGACCGTCCACTTTGTAAAAATTAATGTAAAAGAATATTGTATAGTTGACTTTTAAACTAATCCACAAATTCGTTGAATTTTTTTTAAAGGAAAATATAATCACTAGTTTATAACGACACATGGCTAGATATATATGGACATACGAAATACACACACATATATAACTAATATTGTTTATGGATTTTTGTTTTCCTCAATGATGCCGGCCAGTATATTATATGATACGCTAAGATAAGATAAGGTATGTCGAAAATAAAGTTAAATATTATACACACATATAGCCAGCTTAGCTAGCTAGGAGATCTAGGGACAAACATGAAACTAATACATTAGAAAACAATCAAAATTTCTGCCAAAATATTTATCGTTTTTGAATTTTAATCGCACATCTAACTATATAAATATATATAGAGAGATCCTGTTTGCAAAAGATTAATGAGTAAACCCTAAGGGTTGACCATGACATTGTACAAGCAATATATTGCAAAAGATTGCCATGAGACAAGGTGCTGGTCTTAAGCCAGCCAACACATTGCTTAACCAACACAATTAAGAATATAATTAAAAGTAAATATGCTAACAATATATATATATATATATATATATATATATATATAAGTCTCGTATAAATTAAAACTAGACGAAGTAAATTTAATTGGTCGACTCTTACACGTTTAGGTATATTTTACGACAAATTAAATAAAATCTAAGGGCACTAGTTAATTAATTAATGGAATAATGAAACCTTCTCATCATTGTATTGATGTACGTGTTGCTATTTCTCCCTGTTAGGCCATTCGGAGTCGTCCTATTTTTCCCTATTGCCACATCAGCGTCACATCACTTTTCCCCGTTTTGCATGGTGTCGTCCCATTTTTTCCCACTTTTCCCCACATTTTTTCCCCACTTATCCTCACATTTTTCCCACTTTTCCACTCTCAAATGGTTTCTCCCACGCTTGGCAAGATTCGGCTTCTTCTCCCCGTTTTTCCCCTAGCCGAAACCGGCGGCGCGGTGT
This sequence comes from Mikania micrantha, assembly GCA_009363875.1. Taxonomy (NCBI): domain Eukaryota; kingdom Viridiplantae; phylum Streptophyta; class Magnoliopsida; order Asterales; family Asteraceae; genus Mikania; species Mikania micrantha. The sequence goes on along the minus strand of CM018693.1, from coordinate 5,378,023 downwards.
TCCCGGCCGGCCCCAGTTCGGTGATGGAACATAATTGTTTCCCCGGCCTCTCACTCCGAGTGGCCTTACATTTTAATTATGCAAACTGATAATTGTCTATACAAATTACCTTAAAAAATGTAACAAGTTTAATTACATAAAATTAATTATCATCATCTCAAATGAATTTTAATTTTTAATTTTAGTGTAACAAACTTCAAATCTACTCACCATTTAATGTAATTTATCCGCGCGTAAAAGAATGATTTGATTAAATTAACCTGTACGTGCAATTGGTGGATAATGTACGTGGCATTTTCTTCAAAAAAAAATGCGTTATTTCTATTTTTTTTACTTTTATTTATATTTTTTCTAATGTCAAACAAATGCCTCTTGCTAATATACTCTTAAATAAAATTACAGTAAATACACATCTTTGCTATGAATTATAACCCTATTTCAAGCATTAACTATAAATATAATCATATCAAATAAGAAAGTTTTATAGGAGAAAGTATGATATATATATGAAACAAGTTCCATGAAATTGTGACGTTGATTCAAAATATTATTATAATATATAATATATATGCATATCAAGTTGGTTAAATAACTACTCATGCTGGTAAACCAGACTCTCGTGTGAGCAGGTCGAATTTGAGTAAATCTTGTTGGGTTATGTGTGAAGGCTCGATTGGTATTGGAATCGATTCACTTGAATTACACTATTAGTGGCAAAGGATTAGAAGGTTAGACAGCCTGGTTTTAATTTAAATTCTAGTCTATTTGTGTTTTGTATCCGATAACAAAAGTTTCGTAAGGGTATGAGAGGAGCTACTATAAGACAAAAAATCTATAATCATAAATAGACGGATTCAGATAAAATTTCTTATCATGAGTTGGTAAAAATAGAAAGCATGCAATTCATAGACGCAGGTTATGACGAAACCATGTTTTTATCTTGTGTTTGTTTTCCCACTGTTGCAAAATTGTTTGTGTTTGTGTATTTTGGAATACTTCAATTCTTAACAAATGATATCAGAACTTACCTTCTTTTTTTTTTTTTTTGTCAGTATGGTTGGTTTTTCTTTTTGTGTATGCTCAATATGATTTTACCGACCTTTCACCGTCGTGTCTTTGGGCGGTTGCTTGGGTCGGGTTTTCCTTAGGAGTTGGTGGCTGTTGGCTAGGGGCTCCGTCCGTCTGGACTAGTGGCCAGCTTGACCATCCTTTAGCCATTGAGGGCCACGTACAAAGTATCCGTTAGTTGATTAGTTTACCGTTCAAACAAAAAAAAAGTATTGATCGCTATTATCCGGTCCATGAGCATGGGTTATAACATTCGAACAATTCCAATATGAAATCTTTTCACCGCACAATCCAGAATCCCCGCCGTCTCCTCCGGCCATCCACCACCGTCGATCTCAAACTTCCGGCACCACGACGTTTCACCATGTCAATCTCTTCTTCCTCAACACAACAAAACTCAGAGCAATTGCTAACCCAAGTACTAACTTATCACAATCAAACCAAACACTCATTCACAAAATACGCCAGAGGCCCTCGAGGCCTCGATTGGGAGAACCAGCCAAACCCTTTCCGCCGCTACATCTCCGCCCCGCTTCGCCCTCTTCTCCACCCTCGAAATTCCGACGACTCCGTTCTTTATCAATCCCTATTCAATTCACTTCCTCCTCCCAAACCCATCTCCTTAACCACCATTTCTGACTTCTTTTACGATTCCCTTGCGTTATCCGCTTGGAAATCAACCGGATTTTCCACCTGGTCGCTCAGAGTGAACCCAAGCAGCGGCAATTTACACCCAACTGAAGCTTACATCATATCCCCACCGATTGAATCCGTTTCTGATTCGGCTTTTGTAGCCCATTACACTCCAAAGGAACATTCTTTGGAGATTAGGACTCAAATTCCATCCGGGTTTGATTTTTTTCCCGTTTTATTCCCAAATGGTTCGTTTCTGATTGGGTTTTCTTCCATTTTCTGGCGGGAAGCTTGGAAATACGGTGAGAGGGCTTTCCGGTACTGTAACCACGACGTGGGTCATGCCATCGCGTCGGTCTCCATGGCAGCAGCCGGACTCGGGTGGGATGTAAAGGTGCTTGATGGATTGGGGCATGAGGAATTGAAGAAACTTGTGGGGCTTGAAGTTTATCCAGAGTTCAAAATTCCTTCAAGAACAGTAAAAGGCAAGTTTGAAGATATTGAATTTGAGTATCCTGATTGTTTGCTTCTTGTTTTTCCCAATGGGATTGATAAATTTGATGTCAATTACAAGGATTTGAGCTTATCAATTTCACAGTTTTCAAATCTAGATTGGAAAGGCGAGCCTAATTCACTTAGCAAAGAACATATATGTTGGGATATAATATACACGACATCAGGGATAGTAAAAAAACCATTAACATTAGAAAAAAGGTTTGTTATCGATTCATATGAAAAGAGTGTGACTTGTAGCGAGAATGCATATTATCATCTAAAGTTAAGGGATCTCGTAAGAAAGCGTAGGAGTGCAGTTGATATGGATGGAGTTACATCAATTGAAAGAAACACATTTTATCAGATGTTGCTACATTGTCTTCCCTCAGGTTTTCAAGAAAAGCAAAAAAGACAATTGGGATTACCGTTTCGAGTCATGGATTGGGATAGTGAAGTACATTGTGTGTTGTTTGTGCATAGAGTTGTTGGCTTGCCAAAAGGGCTGTATTTTCTAGTTAGAAATGAAGAGCATTATGATGTTCTTAAGAAGGCCATGAGGTCGGATTTTAAGTGGGAGAAACCTGAGGGTTGCCCGCCAGAATTGCCATTATATGAATTAGCAAGAACTGATTGTATGAAGCTCTCAAAACATCTTTCGTGCCATCAGGTACTTGTTTTTTGTTCAAAACCTTTTAATTGAGATAGAAATTTCGAAATTGTTTACTTAGGGAGGTCTAATTTGTATTATATCATACATGATGCATCTGATAGATAACGTTACACTTTAAAAAATAACATTTAAAAATGTAACATGTCAAATGGTTTGAAAATGAACACAAGTCTATGTAATAATGCAAATGCTTACAACATCTTAAATCTCTTTCTTCAAAATATTTCGATTAACATCTTAGTACTATAGTTATTTTATATATTACTTGCATGTAAAGTTCAAGAGAGTTGAACAAAATAATGGTGACACATCCACTAAGTTGCCTATCAAAACATTACCCAACATGCTCATTTGGCCATTTCAGCCTTTTATGATATTAACACACTAATTGATTCACCAGTGGTATTAGTGTGAGATCCAAATTTGCACCTTTATAGTTTATTCTGAAATAGTTTGAACCTGTTGAGCATGTCCAGTTGGCTTTCAGGCTTGAATTCCACATTAAATTGATCCTCTTTTGTTTTCAATTATGATATTTTTATATAAAAGAGGTTCTTGAATGTGTGTTTTGTGAAGTGATTTGATACCTGAAATTATTGAATTGTAACTCAAACAAAAGATTACACGATTGACCAGATACTGAGATAGGCAGTCTTCGATTACAAGATATAAACCTGTACAAAATTAATCAAACTAGTATACAACCCTAAAATTAAGAACACAAGTAAACTAAATTAAATGGCCTGATCACTCTTTGTTATGAACCTGGACAAAAATTAACCTGACAACCCTAAAACTAAGAACATGAGTAATTTAAACAGAAATACTTGCAATTACAACCCTCCCCTTTATTCAACCCTATCAACCCATGAATTTCCCTCTTGATTTCCCCCCTTGATTTCCATGATTAGAGTTTGGTGTCAGATGGCATTTGTATCCTGATTATATGATATTTAATTATTCAGAACTTTTCGTATCATATGACCTTTGGATAAAATAACCCAAAAGAAGGGTAAACAGTAATTTTTTTTTTCAAACTTTTGTGTAATGATTGTTATTGGTGTAGGATATAGCAAGTGATGGTTGCTTTAGCTTGGGTATGGTGGCACGTGTTGAACCGGTATTACGAGACAAGGGTGTTTGGATGTATCCTAGGTTGTTTTGGGAAACAGGGGTTATTGGTCAGGTTTTGTACCTTGAAGCACACGCGCTTGGCATTTCTGCAACTGGCATTGGTTGCTTTTTTGATGATCCTGGTATGCAATCTTACTTCTTGTTGGTAGTCCAGTTTGTAACTTTTAATGAAGAAATTGTGGTAAGAAAACAAGTTAGATTATAACTATATTTTACTGTTGTTATTGTGAATTTGTAATTATCCTTTGATCCTAAGAATAGGATTCAAGTACCCTTTAGTTTTTAATACCCATAAATTGATGAATGTAGGATGGTTGCAATTTGTGACCAAGAGGGATAAAAAAAAGCCAAAATGTGGAAGTTGTATGTGCATCTCGAAAGGAGACAAGTTGCTCATCTTTTATTTTTTTGAGATTTTGTAATAGTTAATGTCTTAATTATAAAAACTGTGTTTTTTTTTTCTTTGAATAAAACATTTTAGGACCCATTTTGACATGTTTATATTTAAGACCTCATAATCCACTGATTTCCTTTTCGTTGTATTGCAGTACATGAAGTTGTAGGGTTGGCTGGGTCAAACTTTCAAAGCCTTTATCATTTTACAGTTGGTGGGCCTGTAATCGACAAGCGGATAATGAGCCTCCCTGCATATCCAGGCCCGGGTGTTGATGTGTAACATTCTTGGTTTAGCCTGGTTTCAAAAGAGGGTTTTATACGTTCTGTTCTTCTAAGTCTACATGATGGCCAAACCTAGTTTCTGTTTACAAAAGTACAAGTATTTACTATGAATATGTTCAAGTTGGAGTTTATGTTTGGGCTCTTGGTTATGATGTAGTAAGGGAGATGGTTTTTTAATGATCATCAATATGGTGTGTTAATGAGTCATGAGGGAAGAGAGGTGTGTTTTGGAGGCACCAAATCGGTTCAGGTTGGTTGGTAGGAGTTTCATGTTGCTTTGAAAGGACTGGACAAACGAAAGTAGGGAAGATTGGCTGGGTGCTGTCAGATTATTTAAAAGTACAATAACCATCTCCACACCAACCAAAATTTAAGAGTTCTAATGCTGCTAATTGCTTTCCACAAGTACTCATTCTTGAAGTATATTGCTAATGCTGAGTTTTGAAGCATCTAAAAACAAAAGAATGGTATGTTCAATCCTATTATGATTTGAAAATAGCTTGGAATGTAAAGTGTTCTGATGTTATGATAAAGATGATGTTTTATTGTAAATGTTGGACAAAAATAGATAATTTGTGGAAAAGTTGAAAGAAGAATCTGCCGGGCTGTTAAGAATGGAAGTTGGTTGAATCAGGAGTCGTGTGTTATAAGAGTTGAAGGCAAGTTCTTGTTTTTGTATTTTGTTTATATGTCCTTGTGTTGTTGGGGTACTTAAATATCCTGAAAATGAAGATGATTCTAAATTTAAGAAGTTTCAAAAATCTTGATGATTATATGAAAAGATTTTTTCATAAAATCTTAGCCTAGAAAACCGAAGAGATAAAGTAACCAATATCTCACATGTTGACGTTATTAGATTTTTTTGATTTGATTGTTCTAAAATAAAACTAACACATGACAAATCGGTTTAATTGGTTGGGTAAACTCTAATTTGTATGAAGGCAAAAATTCTCTCTTAATTTGAATTGTATAGTAGATCTTGCTTACTAATGGAATGCTAAAAACAAGAAAACATTTTTTCTTATTTTTTGATCTGTTGTAGATTAGATTATTGAAGCATTATTTATTTATTTACAATCATGCGAACTATGCACTTGAATTTTAAGATATGCTAATCGACTAGACCCTACTTTTAAATAGGATTTCACTGGATATGTTATGTTACTTCTTAAACTGAAAAAAGCTTATAAAATTATCACCGACCATCAAATTTTTTCTTTTCATGACTTTTAATTGTATGATTATAAATGTAATAATTAAAAGATAAAATAAAAATGTGTAGTTTAGGAAGTTACTATACATATATGTAACTTACAAAATTTTGTATGTAACTCGTAAAATTACATACATATAACTCATACAATTTACATATATGTAATAAGGTGAGTTATATGTGTGTGTATTATGTTTTTAACCTTATAACAAAAAACAAAAAAAAAATTAATTAAAAATAGTTGTGATTAGTTTTCCAAGTGTTCTCCAAAATGATAGTTAATTTTCTCTTAAAAAAATAAAGAGTTTGATTGATTTTTGACATGTTATCAAAGATTATCTTTGTAATAGTATCATGTGAAATATATATATATAGGGAGAGGATCAAATGTTAACCTTCCTTTATAGAGTTAACCCGTTAACCTTGGCAAAAAATGCCCGGATCTTTGATTTTTTTTTCATGGCCTTTATTATACATGAATAGGGGGCTTCTTTTTTGTGTTTTTCCTAATTCATCACCGTTTAGAATTTAAAACAATTGTAAGTTTGAGTTACCCAAAGTAATAAGATGTAGTTATTCGGTTATCGCAATAAGGAAAAGTTAACATTCGAACCATTCCCTGTATATATGTGTGTGTGTAGTCAAAAGATCAATCAAATTCTTTATTTTTTTTTTCAGATTATCTGTTACATATGTACAACATTTTATTTTTTGTATAAATTTTAAGTTCGTTTAGGAGTTTAACATAGGTGTAAGGTTTTAGATTTACATCAATAAAATTTTTTAGATAAAAAATTACACTGTTGTTAACACCTAAATAAAGGTGATTTATGCATACACATAAAACAAGAAAAGCTTTCCATGTATAACAATGATATTCCAAAAAAAAAAACAAAGATTTAGATTGAATGTTGGTTATCAAATGTAATCGTTGTAAAAGTGAGTTATTAAAACTAATCAAAATAATTTTAAGTGTAAAAATGATGAGAGATTATAAGTTGACATGTTAAATTTAGTTAATATTTATAAAAGAGCATTTTGTTTATTGCATTTTATGTTTTATTTGCATTTTATGTTTTAGGTCAATGTGTAATATGTTTTTATTATTATGTTTTATATTTTAGCTTCTCCTGTATTTTTTTTTGTCATTATTTTTTGTACAACTAAGATCACACCTTATTTTGAAAATATTTATAACCACAATAAATCTGCAACACCCCGACCAGTGGCGGAATCATCGATGCGTTCACGAAGTGTAGATTGTTCAAAAACACAACGTTTATGATAACATTAAAAGAAATTCAGACTTTTTTTTTTTTTTTATCAATGTTATATCCATTAAATTTCTAACCAATATGGATCCAATTACAATAGAAAGGCAGGTAAGCGAGCAACAAGCTGCGCCGCCACCCCCTTTTGAATGGCAAATCCGATCCTACTGAAAACAAAGTTAGCGTTCTTCGGTGTCAATGAATTACTGTGCACGACCTGCTGAACTCTTTTCAGAAATGTAGCAGCATCGGGGGCAAGAGACCCAAAAGTATCGAAAGCAAACGGAATGAAGGCATGTTGATTCTCGGCACACGCCTTCTCGTGCTTAGCAATTTTTCCCAATTCTGCCTTTAACACGGCCTGCCTAGCGACAAACCCGGTGTCCCTAAGCCCAACAAGGGGGGACACCCTCAGACTTAATAATTCAATAAACTTCAACCATTCATAAGTCATTACATCATTAAAGGAAATACTAAATTCAACATTTAAAGTCTAAACATAATAAGGAAACTATTAATCTAAATCAAATCTCTTAGTAATACTTAAGCTGCATCTCCACCTGAAACATGTTTAAAACAAATGTCAACTATAAAGTTGGTGAGCTTCACAGGTTTAAGCACACACACCAAAAATAATTTGAGAAATGATAAGTTGTCACATGTGATAATAAGCTAATATGAAATAAAACATGTAAGTAAACCATACGCAGATCAAAAGTTAAGTTTGTGACCAAGCATCCTAACAATGCCGAAGTAGTACCCTATCACCACAGATTTACCACAAAGGCAAACCCAGCCTGGGTGGGATGGTCAATCCAATATATCTATCATAGTTTATTAAAGTTATGATCAATGCAAGCTCAAGCTAAGTTCATTACAGTTTATGTCATAAAGCAAAGTTCACATGGAATAAAATTAAAAGAAAAGTTCATAAGTTGACATGTTTCACTCCTAAAACTTTAAAACAAGTAAAAAGATGGGCTATGAAGACTCACCTTGTTTGGTGACTAGTCTTTGATGTCAAATGTAGTTTAAGCAATGTCCAACACGATCTAGTTAACCTATAATTTCAATCCCACATAACTAAAATAACTTGACTTTGCATAGAATTTCCATAATGTGTTTGTGTTCCATATGTTTATAATCAAATTCATAAGTAAAGTTTAAAATATTTATTAAAAAAAATTCATAATGATAATACTATTATTAATACATTCAATATTATCAATAATAATAACCATATTAATAATGATAATAGCGATAAGAAGATAGTAGTAATAGTAATAATAATAATAATAATAATAATAATAATAATAACTCTTTTTTTTTACAACCACGATAATAATAATAACACCAATACTATTAATAATATCAATAAAAGTGATAGTAATAATCGTAATATTAATATCATTAATATTGGTAATAATAATTGATAATATCATGATGATAATAGTAATAATGATGATAATAATAATTGTATTAATAATATTAGTAATATTAATAATATTAATAATGGTGATTGTATTATTAATATTAATAATAATAATAGATATAATAATCATAATGTTATTAATAATAGGAATAATGATAATAATAACAATATTTCTTTTTCTTTGTTATTTTTAATATATATATATATATATATATATATATATATATAGCGAAAAGATCAAATAAAAAGTTTATTTTGCCTAAGAAGGCTAAAAAGGAATTTCAAAACCTTCAAAACCGACTCAAACGAACTCCGATTGAACTCATTTCGATGGCATTGGAACCGTCTCATCGAACCCTACAATATTAGCTTTTAAATTTTAGATTTAACAATTAGTTTAAGAATTTAGATTTTAGGGCTTGATTTTTAGTTTTTAAGTTTTATCTTTAGGTTTAGAGTTTGTATTTAAAGTTTTGGTTTTAGTATTAGGGTTTATTTTTTATAATTTAAGGTTCGGGTTTTAGAGTTCGACAAGACGGTTCCAATGATGCAAAAATGAATTTAATCGGAGCTTGTTTGGGTCGGTTTTTGAGTTTTTAGAAATCTTTCTTAGCCTTCTTAGGCAAAATAGACTTTTTAGGGGAACCCTCCCCTATATATATATATATATATATATTTATTTATTTTATTTTTATTTTTGGGTTTTTTCTGTTTTATAATGATATTTTTATTTTATAAAATTTTTTGGTGAAATCAGAAGTTTAACAAAAAAAATGGTCCAACCAGGCTGGAACCCGGATTGAACACGCGACCTTACGATTGAATCACCCGGGTCTTAACCAGTTAGTCTAGGGATTAGCCGCGATATTTCTTCTGTTTCTGTTACTTAAAACCCGGCTTTTTCGTCTTCCCCCAATTCTGATTATCAAGAACTCGAACGAGCCCTAGTTTCCAATTTCATAAAATTCGTTCAGATATGGTTCCGATTGCAACTAAAATCATAGGGCTATTGTTTCTGATCATAAAAAGAAGCTAATTATGTAAATATTACTAACCTTTGTGTTCGATTTACTGGATTTCGACCTGTGGTTCTGAAACTCGATCGGCCGAAGCTTTGTGCTTCTGTTTCGTGATTAAATCAATATGTGTGTGTTGTTTGGTTGCCCAGACTGATTCTTAGACCTCAGATGTGTGTGTGTATCGATTTAATTTCATTATCATGTTTGTTTATATAGATTTCAACAATCCCGATCGAGTACGAGTATTTTGGCTATAATTTCGTATAAATTTGACTTTGAATCAATAAATTCGGGATTGATATCAATCCCTTATGGTTCGTAGTTGTTTAAATTTCGAAACTTGATACATTTTATCTGCTAAATCGAGCTAGAACCGGTAAGGGTCGAAGGTGGGTATCCATGGATGCCATACGGGTTGGAGAAGATGATGACTTTGGGTATTTGACATAAACAGTCCCTCCTTGTTTTCCTTTTTATTTTTAACTTCTTTTTTTTGACAATAATAGTCCCCCAAGTCTTAAAACCCTTTATAAACTTAAATCAAATAATAATAATAATAATAATGATAATAATATTATTACTACTAATATTATTACTAATGATAATAATAATAATAATAATAATAATAATAATGATAATAATAATATTATTATTACTAATATTATTAATATTGTTGTTATATATATATATATATTTATATATTTATAAAACTTCACTTAAAACTTGAAATTGTTATGATTATTATTATTTAATAATATATATATTCGAAATTTACGAATTTTCAGTAATAATTTATTATTATATAAATTTTCAAAACGTTACAAAATCACTTGTTATATCTAAACATGCTTCAGTTGATGGTTTCATAGTTAAGTTTGGGGACATGGTAAACCAATTTCTAGTAGGATTATATTGAGTTGTGATTAGTGTTTTTTTTTCTTGTCTCCTATTAAGCTAATGTAATTGTCTTGCTTTGCGATGCTGCGCAATCTAATTACTTGTGCAAATTGTGTGGTCTTAATTCTGTTGTATAATGAGATTGGTGATAAATATTTTGATTAACATCCCACGTAATTGGATCAACTAACGGTTAGGTTAGTGTTACACCGGTATATCAATGACATTGTTTTTTTAAAAAAAAATATGTACGAGTAAAACACTAAAAGTATCTCTCTCTCTCTCTCTATATATATATATATCTATCTATACTAATAAATCAAAATAATTGTGGACACTTGTCACAATTCTACATCACCTATATTTTGGTTTTCCCGCTTCTCTCTCCTATTTAATTATGTATATTTATTATTTAGTTAAGAATTAGGAATTAAGGATTATAATAATTAGGAATTAAAGATTATAATAATTAATATACTATGAATTAATTATATTTAAAATAAAATCAATTATGATGAACTTATTTTTTATTTAACAACTTTAGTTCTTTAAATATAATCAAATTCAAATGATATTTTTTAAAATATTTATTACTATAAAAATAATTTTACTAATTTTTTATAATTTCTTTTAAAAATTTTTAAACATTTAATATGATTGGAATATTTGAATGATAAAAGTATATTATATTGAAATATAAAAAGTAAGTAATTTTTAAAAATCCAAGTTATATATATATATATATATATATTGATATAAATTTTAGTTAAAGTTAAATTAATGTCATAAAAGGAGAATAAATATACTTTAATAAATTATTTAAGAATTACATTACATAAAAATATTAACACATTGTTAAAAAAAATAAAATTAAATCCTAATTTATAATTATCACATCAAATATTTTAAACATATTTTGAAGACTTTATGCTTTAAAAATATCATATTTTATTCAACCTTAGTAAACATAATTTTAGTAAAACTTTGCAATGGACATGCTTTTTAATTACATAACTTTTTGTCAATAGATCTGTATATATAACATATTATTTTTTTCAACCCGTGTAATACACGGGATTTTAACTTAGTATATATATATATATACACATACTAGGTTAAAACTCATGTATTACATGGGTTTAACATATATAATTTGTTAAAATTGTTACTTTTTCTCGACATTATACGGGTTGAATAAATATAAATTTTAAAGATTCTATTTATACATTTTATTATTATTTCACTTTCTTTTAACTTTTTTTTACTTTTGATTATATTTTTATTTTAACTTTAGTTTTTATTTATTTAAGTAGACAATTTTATTATTTTAAATATAATTATTCATTATTTAATAAGAGGATAACATTAATTGAAAATAGTGAGGCTAGAAAATCACAAGTTAATTTTACCAAAGAATGACATTTGGCTAAAAACACGTTTATTTATTATAATACATCGATATATATGTATGGATTATGTTCAACTAAATAGACTCTTTATCCTAAAAAGTCTAAGAAATATTATTAATCATTAGATTATGAGATCAAATTTAAGAGGAAAAATTTAAAATTTTAGAGGGAAAAGTTGTTAGAGGGTAATTTAGTCATAATAACTTCCCTCACAATTTTTAAACGTTCATAACTTTTATATACGATATTATTTTTTCAAAAAAAATATATTATAAAAACGAACATTTTTTTATCTTTAAAATTAATATAATGTTGCTACAAAAAATTAAATTTTTTCGGTTCATTGTGTTTAATTATCGTCATTGTGTCTTTTTAAACGTTTGTGTATAGTTATCTTTTTGTGTTGTTCTTACAGATAATTGTGTCTTTTTTTTAAATATCAATGTGTTATTTATACTTGTCGTTGTGTCATCCATGCTTAACATTATGTATTTTGCATCATAATTGTGTCTTAATTGTTTTGGAAAACACAATATTGAGCAGAAACACAAAAGACACAATGATATATACAAAGACATAATGCCTATACAAAATACACAATGACTTGTACAAAAGACACAATGTATATAAAAAAACACAATGACATGTACAAAATTGTTCATACTCATCATTGTGTCTTTTAGATAATTGTGTCTTTTTTAAAGATCATTGTGTTATTTATACTCGTCATTATGTCATCTTTGCTTGACATTATGTATTATACAACATCATTGTGTCTTAAATTGTTCACGAAAACCCAACATTGATCGGAAACACAAAAGACACAATAACCTGCACAAAAGACACAATAAACTAAAAAAACAATTTTTTTTCTATAGCAAAACTATACTAATTTTAATGATAAAAAAATGATCGTTTTTATGGTATATTTTTTTCAAAAAATAATTCGTATGTAAAATTTATGAACATTTAAAGAATATGAGAAATCTGATAAAAAGTCAACAAAAGTAGGCATGATTAAAAGACCCTCCAACAACTTGATTTAATCATTGTCATTGATTAATGATCTAATGACTGAAAATCTTTTTTAGACTTTTTATGTTAAGAGACTTATTTTGTTTAACTTAACCCATATATGTATATAATCTTTCACCCTTTTTAACACTTTAATATAAATCATTTATTTTAAATTAAATGGAAAAGATCTCTTTACTTTATTTTCAGTTAAAAAAACATTTTTAGAAAATCAAACTCTCTCTCTCTCACTCACACACATATATAGAGTTTGTATAATATGAAAATGTAATTTCAGATAGAAAACACTTTTTTCATATCTGAGCCTTATATTTAAAATCTTAAAAATAAACATGAGGTCAATATTAAAATTGATTTATTTATTTGCATATCAATTTTTTATTTAAATTTAATGTAAACAAATATTAATTTTAAGATTTCAAATAAATGACCCAGATAAAGTATTCTCTTTAAGATTATTTTTTTCATATTATATATATATATATATATATATATATATATGGTGTGTGTATGTATGTATATATTAAATTACTATATATACATTTAGAAAAGTTAATCATTAATAACATTTAAATATTTAAGTTAAATATTCGGTTTTAAAACAAACCGTCCTAAAAGACAGAGGCAGTCGCTTAAAAAAGACTTTAAAATGTCTTTTTTTATTCATATAAGAACCGCTTCAAAAAAATTATTTTTGCTTTCTTACCGCTGTAAAAGCCCACTTTTGAATATATATATTTTTAACCATTGTGAAAGGCGAATATATTTTATTTCGACCGCTGTTAAAAGGCTTCATCTTTTTTAAATAATATAATAATTAAATTATATTTTTTTTTAACAGTTGTAAATGCCCTCCTCTCTAATTTATTTTTTTGAATTGAATATTGGTTTTTTTTTACTGCTGTTAAAAGTCTCTTTTTTTTTCCCGAATAATAAGTTCTTTTTCGGCTGTGAAAGCTCACTCTAATTTTTTTGTAATATGGATTCAATAGTAGTGATACTCACTAGCGGAGCTTCAAGTAATTGTTAGGGGGACAAAAATTTAGGTAATCTAATTTTTTTCCAGCTAAAAATATAAGCAATAAAAATTAGAGATTGGTTGAGTCAGGTCAAGTCGGGTCAAACAATAAAAATATAAGCATCTAACAATTATCATGCGTGAAAAAAGAGTATCTGAAAAAGAAAAATTACAATTCAACTCGACAACCTTTGAGATTGGATTTCCTACGTTTATCTTGTCTTTGCATCAACAACATTTTTTTTTTGAAAAATGAATCAATAGTTTTCACCTTTTCTATGATATATTGTTTCAAAAATTATGCAGCAATTCAACATTTCAACCAAAGTACAACATAAACACTAAAATCTGCAACAATTAAAATTACTAAATAATTAACTAAATCTACAACAAATAATTAACTAAAATCACCAATTCAACTAATTAAATGTGACGGTGGACTAGTGGGGTGGTATGGATGGGATTTGCAAAAGAAAAGCCCTGCGATCAAGAAGGAAAAAAAATAAAGAATTTAGGGTAGGAAGTAGGGGAAAGAAGTCATGGGGGAGGAGAGACTGAAATATTTAGGGGAGTAAATTACGGTATTGGCCCCTGTGGTTTAAATGTTTTAACTATTTCAACCTAAAATATAATCTTTTATCAATGAAACCTATGTAGTTTAAAAAACTAATGATTTTGGCCTCTAACTATAGTTAGGTTTGGGGATCAAAATCGTTAGAATAGTCAAGTTTAGGGGCCAAAATCATTCATTGTTTAAACCACAAGAGCTGTAATGATAGGAGATTCTATTTTGGGTTGAAATAATAAAAATACTTAATCCACAAAGGCAAAAACCGTAATTTACTCTATTTAGGGTAAATGAAGGCAAACAAAAATAATTACGGATTTTAATATGTGGGTAACTTTTAAAGTTAATTTTTTATTTAGTAATTACAAAAAAAAAAATTTAGAATAGATGGCAATATAATTTTTTTAAATGAGGGGGCAAAATCATTTTTTTAAAAAAAATTAATCGTTCGGCCCGAAATTTAACACTACTTACAAAAAAAAGAGCCTTCAAACCTTCGCCCATGATGATACTAATAATTAAATAATAATTGTATTTAAATAATAATAGTTGTTAAATAATATAGATTTTTTCTATTTTGTTTCGGATCAATTTTTGGTATGCATTTTTATATTCGTGATGTAATCGTGACACGATGGTATGACTCAAACTTTTAATTTTTAGTTAAAAAATAAAATGGACGATACATATATTTTAATAATAATAATAATAAATACAATAATAATACAACTAAATAATAATAATAATAATAATAATAATAATAATAATAATAATTATATAATGCTATTATTAATTAAAAAAATACGTAAAACAAATTGACAGTTGTTGCTGTCAGTATTTGGTATGCGTTTTGATATTTGTAATGTTTTCATCGCTATCATGAATGAATACTTATATCGGTATGCTAAATATTACAACTAAACACAATATTTGTTATGGTATGACATATATGTTTATGACAGCTAAACTTTATGGTTTTACATCAGAACAACAATGAACAATCGTAACATATTTGCATTTTCATTATATGATCGTGTCTACGTTTTGATATTTGAAATCATGGCAAAATTCTCGCCGTAACATACGGGAAAACCCACTAATTATAAAACAAAAGGAATCTAGCAAGGCGCTCGAGAGTAGAGATCATTTAAATCAGCAGGGTTGCATGAAACAGAAATTACATTGTAGTCTTAAAATACGTAGGTATTTTAATTTAGATATTTTCACAATACTTCTTCAAATGGTTATTTTTATATTACTCTTTGTTAATGAATTTAAATAATGTTTTTATTTGAGATTCATTTAATAAAGAGTTTCTCTCGACTCAAACCGTTTATAACTACGCAAGTCAAAATTGCAACTTCTAATGACTTGTTTATGAGATCAAATTGTTTTTTTTTTAAAATTAAATACATCATTATTTACTTTTAAATTATTTCAAACTAAATTACTTTTTATCTGAAGACATGTGACTACCTATTCTAAGAGAGAAGCTAGAGTTTATTTCGTTTGCGTGTTTAAAAACTCCTTCCATATAAAATACTAATGTCAAGAATTAAGAATCATCGTGATTGATACATATGACTAAACTTATAAGAAACATGAGGTCAATGATCAAATTGAAAATTACTTAATATAATTATATATCTATTTTTTTTCTTCTATATATCAACATATAATTTTTGTTGTTTTACCACCCCTTGGGTGGACCAAAAGCCAATTATGGTATGTAATCCTTGAATGATGATAGTAATTAATTATAACATTTGTGTTTTCCTTTTTATCAGCAAACATGCAAATGTATTATGCATACATATTGTAAAATATATTTTTATTCTACATAATTTTTTTAAGAAAACAAAAGATATAGTTATCTTTTTTCCAAATGTGTTCTCTACTTCTCTTTATAGTTTCGTTAGAAAAACCTTACACCTCTAGCCATGTAATTCACAGACATTTGTTTAGTATCTGCTTCTGCGCTTGTATTGCCAAGGGAACATCCAGATGATGTATTGCACAACCAACTGGTTGTAGGTTCAAAATTTGTGAAGTCCAGGTGATGGACTACGATTAGGTGTAGACTAGAAAGTGTGTTCATCGGCACATATATCTATATCTATACTACTATATAATACTTATTAGAAGGACAAAATAATAATTTACTTAAATCTCTTAAAATTAAGAGTTTACAACTCTTATAGCATATACTACAACTTTTTAAATCTAATCTAAAAGTATTTTTCTACTTTCACTCTGTTTCACATTGATAGCTTATAATAATTTAAGTGAGATAGATTGATTATAAAAGAAAACCCCTCAAAACAAATGAAACACATCTTGACATTTTTGGTACATTTGACATTTTATTTTAGGAGTACTAAGTGTAGCACCCGCACGATGCAGCGGGAAACACAACACTTTTAAATTGGTGATTTTTAAGGTTTGCATTGCCGAAACAGAGTGATCCGGTTATGACGTTATCATTTACCACTTAATGCCCCCCAGAGGATCATGCCAAACTAATCTTGAGAGGCCTTGATGTCCCCCCCTTGTCTTTTCTTTTTTTGCAATAAATAGCGAAAGCGAGACGATAGTTCTCTGTCGGGTGAGAGAAGAGATAGAGCACGGTATTCTCACGGGCGGTACGTGAGCTGGGTTCAGAACGTCGTGAGACAGTTCGGTCCATATCTGGTGTGGGCGTTAGAGCATTGAGAGGACATTTCCCTAAGACGAGAGGACCGGGAAGGACGCACCTCTGGTGTACCAGTTATCGTGCCCACGGTAAACGCTGGGTAGCCAAGTGCGGAGCGGATAACTGCTGAAAGCATCCACCTCCTGGTTGTCATCGCTCGATCACTTCCTTTTCCACTAAGTGATTGCTTAGGGACCTTAGCGTACGATCTGGGCTGTTTCCCTCTCGACTTTGGATCTTAGCACCCAAAAAGTCTGTCTGTACAAACGATCTAGGCCTGTATTCGGAGTTTCCTTGGGGTTGGTAAGGCGAAATGGGGCCACCCTAGCCCATTGAGTGCTCTACCTCGGATGGTTCGAAAGTGCTTTCAAAGATTCTTCGCATCCCCAGAGAGAGACATTGTTTCCATTGTGACTTGGTCGTCAAAAGGGGCACTACTAGTGTTGTGTACTTTTCATTGGAGCACACCTTTCGCTAGGAAGGGATCAGTTACGAGTACGAAATGCTTTTCACATACAAGTCGGATAGCGCGATAAGGCCTTTTCTTATCTTCTTCCCGCCCTAGGAGTAGGAGTAGCACAAAAAGAGGGATTAGCATTATGGACCATAAACCACTAACGCCTTCCTCGTTGGGGCTCCGTGCACTGGGAAAAGGCTCTAGCGACGGGAAACCGCCAATATCCGCTAATCGTTGTTTCCAGATACGGTTGCCGGTTGACATCTCTTCTAATTCGTCGATACGAGAAGCAAATTGTTGTGTGGAGGAATCAATATCTCGACATAAGCCAAGAGGCAGATCTTGTGCCATGGTTTGTTTTTGAGTCATAACCACAATAAAAACAATTTTTTTAACTTAGTACTCCTAACATAAAAAGCCAAATGCCAAAAATATCTAAGAGGTGATTAATTTGTTTTAAGTGGTTTTCTTTTGTAATCACTCTATCTCACATAAATTATTATAAACTACTAATGTGGGACAAAGTGAAAGTAGAAAAAACTTTTAGATTAAATTTAAAAAGTTGTATCATATGTTATAAGAGTTGTAAAACTCTTAATTTTAAGAGATTTAAGTAAATTACTCTTTTATTCTTCTAATATGTATTTTATATATATATATATATATATAGGGAAAGGTTTCAACACACTTCTATTACGGAAACTCAAATAACTCTGACAATATCAACCCAAATCTTTGGGGGCTTTTTCATGACATTTGTTATACATGTATAGATGTGCAAGATTATATTTTTTATGTGTATTAGTTAATTCACAAACGTTTAGGATTTACAACAAGTTTAAGTTTAGATTACATTGCCAACTTTTATTTAACGTAATGACAACTTACACGGATGTAAGGTATTAAACAAAAAAACTTGCACAAACATATAAAAGAACGTAATCTTGTACGTGTATAATAAAGGTCATGATAATAAAAAACCAAAGATTTGGGTTCTTCTTGTCGGAGTTATTTGGCTTTCCACAATAAAAGTAATTTATTATTTGATTCATTCCCTATATATGTATGCCTTTATTTTGACATATAATATAACCCATAAATTCTACAAACTGAAAAAATAAATTGATCTTAATTTCTAATATTTATATTACTCTTTTTTAGTGACGAGGAGATCATACATTAATATACTCCAAAACTATATCAAGTTTACCTCTAGCTGGAAAGTGAACCCAAAACCTCCACTTTAATAGACATAAACCAATGACAAGCATGCTAGCAAATTTTATGATAGGCTTATATATGAAAGTTAAACAAACTTATATATGATCTAGGATCCCAAAACCCTAAGCTAATTTTTTATACAATGAACTGGTTTTGAGTAATATACATACATACATACATAATTTTTTTTTTATCAAATAAGGATATTTATCAATATTGTATTTCATTCATTTTAGATTCTATAAATGTTATATGTACTTTAATTATATATGGTGATAGTAATAATTCGTGTTATAAAATATATTTTCGCGTATTATATATTCTTTTTCATTTATCAAAACCAATGGTTCACTGTATAATATTTCTTTCTAAAATAGCATCCTTTTTAGAATATAAAAAATATGATGCCTTATGCCATATTATGTGCCATTTAATTCTCTTTAAATTATGTCCTCTCGTTATTTAAAAGGGAATATTTTAGAGTGGTGCTCTTCAATTGAGATTAGCTTGATCAATTATTCTTTTATCTAATCCGCTTACATGTAGTTTTCAAATATCATCATTTTCATTTATATGATACTTGCAATACACACACAAGTGTACTTTATACACAATCCTCTTAATGAAAAATTGAAAAAACCCAATTAAAGTTGACCCTCCTCAAATATATAACTAATATCAGGATGATAAATTACGTGGACGCAAAATAATCATATGTTAGATTGGATAGTTTAAATTAATTTATCTATAAGTTGTGTTCTAGATTGACATGTATGATCTATTTAATTAACGAGAATGTCTCTTAACACTTTAAAGTTGTAAGATATCTTAAATAAGGTTTATGTTAAAAGCTAAACTGACTAATCAGTAAACCTGAGATAATTTACTTTTATTTAACCGTAAACAGTTCCTTTCACTAATTTACTCTTTAAGTAAAATAAATAGACCTTGTCTTTAAAATACAGATGCCTCAATCAAATGGCATTGTTCAAGACCACCTGCACACAAGCTAGGAAAAAGAGGCCATGATCCCACCTAAAGTTCACACTAGTTTCAATCAGTAACAGTACCTAAGATCAAACCAGAAGAGGTCTTCAGCTAAATTGACCTATCATCATACCATTAGGTGGTGATTAACTCACAAGTAGCTTTCAGCTATGTGGATGTCCCTACTTGAGATGATTTAGTAGCTTTCACCAATGTACAAATAATCTTTTTTTTTTTTTTAACGGCAATTGATCTCAACGTGTGAACCACTGATTTCCAGGCCACATCACCAAGGTCTAGTTACCATGACCTCCGTTGAAACCCCACCACCACCCCGGGAGAAAACCACACCAGAAAACCCCCTGACCTCCCAAGGACCCCTATTTCGCCTTGGGAGGGATTTGAACCCGTGACCTCCCACAGGGAAGCCAAAGGGGTAACCATTAGGCAAGAAGCCCTTGGTTCAATGTACCAATAATCTAACCCTCAGGTAAAACTCAAAATCCAGATAGATAATGAAATACGATGGAAAAAGAAAAAAATAAATAAACCCCTGTTTTATTCTCACACCCACATGTATAATTTCACACTTCCATCTATCTATATAGGGCTTACAGAAATGTATGGGCAGTACAACACCCCATGTACAAACTTGTTTGTTTCGTATTATACCCTGAATTTCCTTCGTAGTTTGACCCCCACAACATGTATGCTCAATAAACCTATATACCCCGTGTAATGTCATAATGGATGTGTTATACATGCCATAAAACCTTGTATGGATCAATACAAGGGAGGACTCAAGTCTCGTAAGAGACAAGGATTCAAACCTCAGTTGGTGTATTTCCTTGGATATCTAGGTAACTAGGTAAGGTATTAAATATAAGCTTTAATTGTAAGTTCGACCATAATAAGAGGCAAGTGTTTACATATTTCAAAGAGTTTTTGCGGGGGCATATAACTTACCTATACTCGATGGGTTGTTAAAACAATATATATATGTGGTATATAAAACTAAAAAGAATTAGAACCATAAATAAATGAAAGAGTTGACTAAAAGATGCCTGACATCACATTATGCGCCATTTAATTCTGGTAACAGTTAATTACACTACCGCATGTTTTTAAAAAGGTTACATAACAACCTCATTCATTGTGGAAAACGTTTCTAATTAATTATCATCTTTTGATCCCCATGGAGTCCAATAACCATCAATCCCCACCGCAAACCACCACCTCGCTGACCAAAAAGCTGAAAGAGAATTTGGTTTTCCGGTCAAAATGGGCGGAGCTTAATGGCGCAATGGGCGACTTAGGGACGTACATACCAATCGTCTTAGCGTTGACGCTTGCTAGCGACCTTGATTTGGGCACCACGTTGATCTTCACAGGGGTGTACAATTTTGTAACCGGTGCGATCTATGGAGTTCCGATGCCGGTTCAACCCATGAAATCGATCGCAGCGGTGGCCATATCTGACCGTGATTTTGGGATTCCGGAAGTGATGGCGGCTGGTATATGCACGGGCGTGATCTTATTCGTACTGGGTGTGACCGGACTTATGCGTCTAGCTTACCGGGTGATCCCGCTGCCAGTTGTTAGGGGAATACAACTGGCACAAGGTCTGTCGTTTGCCATGACTGCGGTCAAGTACATACGAAAAGATCAAGACTTTTCGAAATCAAAGTCTAAGGGAAATAGAGAATGGTTGGGTCTTGATGGGTTGATGTTGGCAATTGTTTGCATTTGTTTCATTATGATAGTGAATGGTGCGGGTGATGATGATGATCAACATGCAGATGAAACCCAAAACGTACAAAATCGTGGAAGAAGATGGAGAAGAATTGTGTCTGCATGTTTACCCTCAGCATTCATTGTATTCATGGTTGGGGTGATTTTGGCAATTATAAGAGAGCCAAAGGTGGTCAAAGGATTCAAATTTGGGCCATCTTCTATACAAGTTGTTAAAATCCCCAAAACCGCTTGGAAGAAGGGATTTATCAAGGGTACAATTCCACAATTACCCTTGTCAATCCTTAACTCGGTTATCGCGGTATGCAAGCTATCGACCGATCTTTTCCCAGATAAAACTGTAACGGTGACCTCAGTTTCCATAACAGTCGGGTTGATGAACCTAGCCGGATGTTGGTTCGGTGCGATGCCATGTTGCCATGGGGCTGGCGGGCTGGCTGGTCAGTACAAGTTTGGAGGGAGGAGTGGCGGGTGTGTGGC
Source organism: Mikania micrantha (assembly GCA_009363875.1). Taxonomy (NCBI): domain Eukaryota; kingdom Viridiplantae; phylum Streptophyta; class Magnoliopsida; order Asterales; family Asteraceae; genus Mikania; species Mikania micrantha. The sequence goes on along the minus strand of CM018693.1, from coordinate 5,355,894 downwards.
CCTACTCGGTGCAACCAAATTGGTACTAGGATTGCTACTAGGCGGCTCCATCGTTAAGATTTTAAGTGCATTTCCCGTTGGGGTTTTAGGGGTTTTGTTGTTGTTTGCTGGTATTGAGCTAGCCATGTGTGCCAGGGACATGAAGTCAAAACATGAGTCGTTTGTTGTGCTCGTTTGCACCGCAGTCTCGCTTGTTGGGTCGAGTGCTGCCCTAGGATTTGTGACGGGCATGATAGCCCATCTCCTTCTTAGGCTTCGAGAACTGGGCGGCTCCAAAAAAATCGAATCTATTTCGTCCTTTTGGATGCATAACCCATAAAAATCATCATCCTTTTGTGTAAGGATGGTGTATATATATATTACCAACGTCTTTTTTTTTTTTTTAATTTACCTTGAAGTTTGTATGGAATACAATAATAAATAATTAAATACCCCTTTGTTGTAAAAGTACAATAAAAATCTTGTAAACTTTTTTTCTTTCTTTTTTTTAATTGTGTGTGAATAAAAAGTTTGCATGTGCTGAATGTGTTTAAGGTGTTTTAGTATACGATAGTTTGAGACATGAGGTTATCAACTTTTAATTTTACCCTTGGATATATATATATATATATATATATATATATATATATATATATATATATATATATATAGGGGAGAGATATTCTACAAAGAGATAAAAGCTTAAAAAGTGTAAGAAGCCACAAAATATTGACACGTGGATTTGGAGGCAAAGGGTAAACATGTCAAAACAAAAAATTAACCTACACATGCAAGTCACATGCAATTTTCTCTCATTTTTTTTAAACGTTCATAAATTTTGTATAAGTTTATATTTTCTAAAAAAAATTACACCATAAAATCAAGCGTTTTTTTATCTTTCTAATGGGTATAATATTAATATATTTTTTTAAAAAAATTAAAATAGCGTCTTAAGTTTTATGGCGTTTTTTTCGAATATTAATCAAACTAAACTTTTATGGTGTTTTTTTAGACGCATATGTACGTTTTATGGTGTTCACGTTTTATGGTGTTTTTCGAAATATATTATGGTGTTAATATTTTATGGTGTTTATGGTGTTCGGGTATAAATGAAACTAAAATAGGGCATTTCATGGTGATTTTAAAAAACTAAAAACACTGTAAACTCTTAAAGTGTGTATATTGTGTTTTTAACTTAGTTTTATGGTGCTTTTTCTAGATGTTTTATTGTGTTTATAGTGTTCACGTTTTATGGTGTTTTTTCAATTTATTTTATTGTGTTTATGGTGTTAACATTTTATGGTGTTTATGGCGTTCGAATATTTTTGAAACTGACCTGGGTAGTTTATGAAGTTTATGAAAACTAAAAACACCATAAACACTTAAGTTTGTAAATGGTGTTTCCGAATTAAACAATTTCATATATGAACACAAAAACACCATTATATTTTACCCTTTTGTTTATTTAGAGGAAAAAACACCATAAAATGTTCAGTTTTATGAACTTTCGAAAAAACAATATGAAATGCTCAGTTTCATGAACATCTGGAAAACATAAAAAAGTCACCATAAACGATTGTTATCCTTTTTTTTATTCAGTGAAAAACACCATAAAATGTTCAGTTTCATGCATTTATGAAAAAACACCATAAAACGCAAGATTCATATACACCAATTTAGGTCGTTTTTTTTATATAACAATATTATACTCGTTGAAAAGATAAAAAAATGCTGAATTTTATGGTGTAATTTTTTTTAAAAATAATGACGTACAAAAAAGTTATAAACGTTTAAAAACAGCAGGTGGAAGTTATTAAAAAGTCAACAATGGCTACAATACCCATTATACCTCTCCAACCACTTAAATTCCCCCTTAATTCTCCCCAATGAGGTGGCACCCTTACAACCATTCATCTTAAAAATCAATGGCTAAGATTTCTTCTTATACTTTTTAAGGTTTTAACCCTTTTTAGCCTAACCTTATATATATATATATATATAGAGAGAGAGAGAGAGAGAGAGGAATGTTCATAAGAAAACCATTCAATTCTAAGAAAACTAAGAAAACTCACTTCAACCAATCACATAATTAATAATTAATTTTTAATTATTTTTATTCAAGGGTTAATTGGGTAAAAGTACACGGCATTATTTTAGGTAATTATTTATTTTGGGTATAAAATCCCTTTATTTTCTTTATTGTATTAATTATTTTTTATTTGCAATGATTTGAATTTTTTGACGAAGCTTCCTGTTTTTGTAAGTCCTCTTCATCCCTTCATTCTTATCCAGAGCAGGGGTTTAACAAAACAATCAAATCTAACTTTCAATCCGAAACGGTTTGACGAATCCTTCGAAGATAATGCGAAAGAGACTGGAGATCAGCCCATGGGATTTGTCAGAGGAGCCGGCCAGAGAAGAATCATCGTTGGATGTAACGCAATCAACTCGTGAACACAAGATAAGCATAAATTTTTATCTGCTCCTATCTTTATATTATTCAATTCATCTCCATAAACGTCAAAATGATTAGTAGCGGTGATAGTCGGTGGTGTTCACCGGTGGTGCTAATTGTAGCCGGCTGATGGAATGTAAGTGATTTACTAAAATTGTGAAACCCATAGTGTATCATGAGGAATTATGAAGTGTTGGATATTTTAGAAGATTTCAAAAGTGATTTGCTAAAGTGTCATAAATGTGTTTTATGCCATGTTGAATCATTAGCATTAACATCGTTAATTTTGGTTTTCTAGTTTTTTTCTTTAACAATTGTATTAACCAATCTTCAGTTATGGTTATTTTCTTCAATTGATTGTTGGTTTCAAGTTAGAAAGAAACAATAATGGCGGTTCAAGGAGGTGTTGATGGTTCGGCTACATTACCTCCTGATTCAAAACTTTTTTTATTTAATATTTAACAATGCAATTTATAGAGCCACAAAAGAGAGGAGCATATTAATTATTTTACGTATATATGCATAATGTTATTCATTGTTATTACATATGCGTAAGCAACTTTACATAATCACAATAATGTTAATTGTTCTTTTCCCCCAAGCATATGATATATATGTATGATTACATATATGTAAGTGGGTTTCCATGATTACAAATACCAAGTTACGTGCTTGCATAACGTAATCAGGTTTACGTGTATGCTTACGTATTCGTAATCAGATTTACTTGTGTGCTTACGTATACGTAATCCGGTTTACTTGTATGCTTACGTATATGTAATCTTGTTTACGAACATGATGATAAACAAGTCTTATTTTATATTAATATGTGTATGTTTTGTGGTTACATATATGTAATTTGATGATATATATGAACATTGTTACTTGATTGGTTACAACATGCATGATTACGTATACGTAATCGGGTTACATATATGCTAATATTTTTCGGTTTGATCGATTACATATATGTAATTTTATCGAGATAATCAATTTGATATTAATACATTTCTCTCCATATTTTTCAATTAAAATTTTTCAATAACACATTCAGATTATTTGATATTATTTTTTTAATGAAAAAAATCCTCATTTTTTTGAATTAATTTTTTTCTTAAATTGAGAGAGAGAAAAGATGAAAGAGATGAGTTATTTTAGGATGCAATTAATTTTCAGGAGAGAGAAAAAATTAATTTAGACTAATATATCTTTATACTATCATATTTAAATCCTTTTATTACCACTTATTTACAATCTTGCCATCATATCATCTCAACCATTGATTACATTAATCAATGGTGGATCATGGGTTTTCTTAGTTTTCTACAAAACGACGGTTTTCTGTGGAACCTCCCTCTATATATATATATATATATATATATATATATATATATATGATTCGCATCTTATAATAACCCACCTTAATTGAGGAAACCTGAATAACTCTGACAAGATCAAACCAAATCATTGTTTTTTTCTTCCATTATCTTTATTATACATGTACAAAAATATATTATTTTATGTGTTTGTGCAAATTCATCACCGTTTGAGATCTTACGTCAATGTAAGTGGGCGTTACTTTAAATAAATATTTACAGTGTAATGCAAACTTACACTTGCTTTAAATCTCAAACGGTAATGAATTTGCCAAAACACATAAAATAACATAGTCTTGTACATGTATAATAAAGATCATGAAAACGAAAAACCAAAGATTTGGCTTGATCTTATCGAAGTTAATCGGGTTTCCTCAATTAAGGTGGGTTAACAACCGATCCTTACCATACATACATATATATATATATATAGGACTGTGATCTAATTATAATCCTCCCTTAGAGCAATAACCCGATAACTTTAAACATTCAATCTAAAAGTGACACATGACATTATTCAAAAAATCTTATGAGGGTAGATTAGTAATTTGTTTTATGTACTAACTTACCCCTTTTTTTTTCATACATCAATAACTTTTTTATACTATAATATTTTTTATGAAAATTGCACCATTTTACCTGTCTTATTTTTCTCTTTAATTCCGTTATAGTCTTGACTAGGTTTTTTTTATTTTTTTTTCGGATGTTCATATTTACACCAATGTAACAAGTATAAAAATAACAAATTATTTGTAACGAGTTGTAACGAATTGGGGTTTACATTGTTGTAGAATAAATAGGGGTTACGTTTAAGAGCGTAAACGAGCCAAGCATATACCTGTTAATAAACATTTTTGTATGTTTTCATATGTGATAATACGTGTTATTAGTATATGTTAGCATAAATCAACACATATACATAATTATATGCCTGAAACAATCTTTTTTGTTTGTTTTGCTATGTGTTAATATGTGTTATTAGCACATGATAGAATATCTTCAGTCGGTTCGTCCATTTGTACGTACTCATCCATCGAATTTTGCAAATGCAATTCAAAAACTCAATGCCTGCGAATTTTTTTTTATTCGTATCTGAGATTACGAATTTGTTTTTTTTATGATAATACGTGATATAATGTTAATTTTTGGAATAGATTAATCATTAAACTGATTACCCACTTTCCTATTTTAATGCAAAATTTAAAAATCATTTAAATACAAATTGCCTATATTACCCTTTTATATTAATTAATTAAAATGCCACATGTCAATACTTTATTAGTTCCTACCATTTTTATAAAAAACTGTATTTGTATGTGAACCTACTCCTATATACATATATGCAAAGATTGTATCTGGTGCTTGAAAATCCAATGTTAGAGAAAAAGAAAAGTTCCCTAAGATTTTGGAATGAATGTATACAAGTAGCACCATACATTAATATATATATTAACTAGGTTAAAACCCATGTATTACATGGGTTTAATTTATATAATTTTTTAAAATCGTTAATCTTTTTCTCTTATTATATAGATTGAATAAATATTAGTTTTTAACTTTCTATTTATATATTGTTAATTTTTTTCTCTTATTATATAGATTGAATAAATATTAGTTTTTAACTTTCTATTTATATATTTTATTATTATTTTACTTTCATTTAATTTTTTTTTCTTTTGATCATTTTTTATTTTAACTTATTTATAGGAAGACAATTTTATTATTTTAAATATATTATTCAATTTTCATTATCTAATATATAAAGACATTAAAGGAAGAGAGAGAGGCGGGAAATTCATAAATTGATTTAACCAAAGACTGACACGTGGCAAAATAAAACTTTAATTTATTATAATACATAGATTAGCAAAACTTTTTTGTGTGTAAAAATCACTATTCATCTTTGTACATTTTTTATATGCATTTACAACTAAGTCATGCTTATAGTTATTATCACTGTTTTGAAAACCGGACCGGACCGGCCGGTCGGACCGGGAACCGGTGGGTGGACCCGTCCGGTTAAGGGTCTTGAACCGTTTTTGGGTGAACCGGCCGGTCGGACCGGTGGTTGAACCGGTTTTTTGATTTTTTTTTTGATTTTTTTTTTGATTTTATATATATATTTATAAAATGTTTATAAAATCATCCGGTTCGTCCGACCTCTGACCGGTAACGAGACCGGTTCGGCGTCCGGTCCGGTTATGAAAACATTGGTTATTATCTATCCATCACAGCCTCTCTCTTCTATATAATATAAGCCAAATCATAAGCATCAATGTTTTCAGAACCGAATCGTACCGGACGTCGAACCGGTCTCCTTACTGGTCAGAGGTCCGACCGTTCGAACCGGATTTAAGAACCGGATGATTTTATAAACATTTTATAAATATATATATATATATATATATATATATATATATATTTTTTTTTAAAAATAAAAAAAAATAAAAAAGATAAAAAAAATTAAAAAAACCGGTTCAACCACCGGTTCGACCACCGGTTTTCCAGTCCGGTCCGGTTTTCAAAACATTGTAAGCATACCACCACTCAACAATTGCCGTTCCAGCCACCATCAAGCTCATCTCAGGCCTCCTTTTCGCCACTACATCACCCACCACAACCATGTTTGACCCATAGATAAATAGTTTACGAAGTAGCAGCCAATAGTCTGAGCCTTTTAAGAAATCGGTATTAGTTAGTATGACCACTGCGATGCGCGGGTCCTAAACACTAGTTATAAACAAACACGATGCCCTCAAAGGTTATTGGAAATAAGACCACATTCGAGTGTAGTTGGTCGTTTATACTTGTAAGCTTTTAATGTGTTTTATGTAGTAAAGTATAAAACTAGTTCCGTATAGATTTATATATATAAACTTTTTTTTGTCTTTTATAACTATAAAATATATATTTGTATTGTCAACCATGCAAGCCATTGCTGTCTCTTTCCCACGACGGATCACTTTTCGAGTCTTTGAACCTTTCTTTTTGGTGCTTTTCAAGCTGAAAAAAATTAGAGCACATGATTCCTCTTCCCATAAGTTTACAGACAAAAACACAAAAGACAAAAACTGAAACCAAAAGAAAATAAATTGGTTGAATTTCTTTTGTTCGGATGTCTAATTGTGTGTTTAATAAAAGGAAAGAAAATATTCACTTTAATTTTTTTAATGCCCATGTCAGATATAAATAAAACACATAATTAAATGTATGAAATACATATGTCAATTCAACTCTACTTTTCAAACATATTATTTATGGTTTGGTGTTATACTTACACCCTGCTTTTTTAAAATTACACAACGTGTATGGGCGGTATATGTTAATACGACCATTCTCACTCATCGTACCAGACATTCTCTGACATGATAACACAATGATTGGAGGCAAGAAGTTCTGTACTACCCTTTACGGCCTGTCCTGCTTTTTGCTATCAGGCGCTGCTGACATCTTGGGGCAATGATTGGGTACAATACGAGCCGTATTGGGCTATGGACAATATTAGTTATTTCATAAAATTCAACCTCAACTATTAAATGTTCGAACAATTCAAATGAATAATTGTCTTTCAAACATATGTTTTTGGTATCAAATTCAAATAATTAACGTTTTCATTTTATGATGGGAGTTTTTTCAGCGATTATAACAACATTTCATACGTGCCAAAAATCAATAATGAGGTACAGAGCCTACCAAATTTGAATAAATAGCCTCCTGTTGACTATTCTTACGGCCCAATAGATCTGAACGTGGAACCTCATGCAGATATCGGTTTCGAAAATCAAGCTAGACATCTATATGAAAGGAATCAGGATACCATTGTCGAAAGTCAAGCAACATACGAGAAACAAAGCGATTATGGGTTTATATATTCCAATCTTCAATAAAGCAATTCAGAAGTGACTTATGCAGAAAAACATATCCATTCACATTTGGATTGGAAAGCAAACGAGGTACACCTAAATTAAGTATATATATATATATATTTATGAGTGTATTTAATAATTATTAGTTACGTATTTGTTATTATTATCTTTTAGGAATTTATGTCTGAAGAGGCACCGGTAGGTTGAGTGAAAAGTAGAGCACTAGACAACGGTTACATTGTAATTAAAAGAAAATGAAAAAAATCAAAGACAACAGGCAATGTCATTAATATCTGACTCATTTGTGATTGTGGTGGCGAGCATAATGGCACATTCATCTTTAGATGGTTAGAAAGGAAAAAAAAATTGGGTGCCCATTTAAACTAATAGGTTTATCCAACGAAGATTGTGACTGTTAGAAATTACAATCAAGTAATGACAATCACAATCATGAACTTGCTCAAAATCTAGAGGGCTATCCATATGTTAGAGGATTTACTTAAGAGGAACAAGATATGGTAGAGAATCTAACCGAACAACACATGGATATTCTTAACATTTTGTCAAACATAAAGAAACATAACCCTGTAAGCGTACTCATCTCTAGAAATGTGCACAATTTGCAACAAAAAATGAAAAATAAAAAGAAAGTCGTTGATACTCTGATGCAAGTTTTGAAAACCTACTTCATACCCAGGGTTACATTTAACATTCTCGGGAAGATCCTGAAACAAACGTTGTGAAAGATATTTTCTTTTGTCACCCGAAATTGTATTGCTGGTGACGTGCATTTTCGCACGTACTGATGATGTACGCTGTCACACCCCGAGCCGGCGGGCCTGTCACACCCCCAATTTTCAACTAACGGAATCACACCGTTTGGGACGTGACAAACCAGGATCTCAGATCATTAGACATAACGAAGACCTCTATATGATATTCAAACATACTTTGGTCTAAAGCTGTAATATCAAAGTTTCAATGTTTGCGGAAGCGTTTTAAAAAAACCAATAACAAAACGTAATGGTTTGAAAATGTAAAATACAAATCCAATAGCATTCAATGTCTTAATTGATTAAATCTAAAACACTTGAACTGAAATGTATGCATGAGACTCAATATCCTAGTCCCTGCTTGTCCTTGCTTGTGCCTTAGTGTCCTGAGAAAACATGTAAATCAAGTCAACACAAAGGTTGGTGCATAACACAGGTTTAAGCATTCACAAATGTTGAAACCACAGTTTGAATATAAAGTTTACAGATAACATAATCACACATGCATAGTCATGATAGCTAGTCATTTGTACTATTTACATAAGTGGTCGACACCGAAGCTGACGATTGCCATGCTATAGCATGTTTTTGCCTTGACACTATTGTCTAGCACGGACAATAGTAATGTGTGTTTGGTCAGTCAAACACCTGCGTAGATCCCATCTACCAAGTGAGGTTTGTCAAACCCAATAGATCTATCTTCAACTACCACGCTTTGCACTACGGCAAACTAAACGGTTCGAAATGGAAGGCTTTGTAATGCTATGTTTGCACTTCATGTAAACAGCTAACTCATGCAAGTGATATGTATCTAAAAGTGTTTGTTGCACATGTTTTCTCCCCCAAAACAGTTAAAATAAGAAAGGGGTCGTGTACGCACCTGATAATGCGAATTGAATGATCAACTGTTCATGAGTTCGCGTAGACAACCCTCTACGGAAAATCTGTGTCATTACAATAACGTCACGTTATTCGTAATGTCAAATCGTGTTTGTGGTCACATACATGTCAACACACGTATGTTGTATTGTTTGAAATGTACATACAAAAGTATGTACACCCTCGAGTTTGTTTGTTTAAATCGTATACGTACGTACGATTATACTTACACACGCATAATTATATGCGATCATGTTTTTGGATTAAAAGTATAATTTTTATTGTTTCATCTTGTTCGTAATTCCATTTCTGTCACACCCCGGGCCGGCGGGAACGGATCGGGTCTTCCCGTCGGGCGGAAGGTTCCCGGGGCGCGATATCTTGTGTGATAATCGAAATGATCAGATTGTTTACATGGCACATGATAAATAATGAGAAATGCTAACATGACATATAATATAGAATTACAAAGTTAAAATACACAGTACGTGTTCATAATTTAACTAAGTAAATCTAATCACAAAGAATCAATGAGTTTATATCTTGTATCTGTACAAGATATACAAAAGTGATTCACTGTGTCATCCCAAAAGTATGCAATCAAAAATAAGCTAGGTCTTCTAAAAGTCCATTAGCTTAATACTTGCATCTATGTATCTACACCTGTCCGTCACCTGAGAAAACATGCATTTAAACAAAGTCAACACTAGGTTGGTGAGTTCATAAGTTTTGTAATTGAAAACCATTGAATTTATGTCAATTATGTTCATAATGTTTCACACAAATTGTGTTGATAATTGAATCCCATGTTCACACAATGTCCTCTCCATGGTTGGATGTACAGATAATGTATCATCCAGTCAAGCATGCTTATATATAGGGGCATACGAAAAGGTCAAGCCCAGACGCCACCCCACCACATGCTTAACTGCACTCGACACTATCTGTAATACAACGATGGATACCCATTTCCTTTCACCCATGATTTCCCGGTATGTTGATCTACTCAGTAGTAGGAAAGAGATATAATTATCTCTGTTAACCATTCCTTATGGAAAAGCCGGCATGTAAAATAACCCAACGAATAAAATAAGAGATGTAATCATCCCTGTTAACTAATCCTTACGAATTAGCCGATATGTAAATAAACCAATGATGGAGTAAAGAGACATAAAATCTCTGTTAGCTATTCCTTCCGGATTAGCCCGGCAGGTATGATATAGACCCACAAACAAAGTAAGAGACATAATCGTCTCTGTTAGCTATTCCTTACGGATTAGCCCGGCAGGTATGATAAACTAACAAACAAGTAAGAGACATAATCATCTCTGTTAGCTATTCCTTACGGATTAGCCCGGCATGTAATGTAAACCAGTAAATCAAGTAAGAGACATAATAGTCTCTGTTAGCTATTCCTTACGGATTAGCCCGGCAGGTATGATAGCACCGCTCGTGCCCGGTAGGTATGATAGCACCGCTCGTGCCCGGTAGGTATGATAGCACCGCTCGTGCCCGGTAGGTATGATAGCACCGCTCGTGCCCGGTAGTTATGATAGCACCACTCGTGCCCGGTAGGTATGATAGCACCACTCGTGCCCGGTAGGTATGATAGCACCGCTCGTGCCCGGTAATAGTTAACTAGATTACCTCTAGCTTTGGTGGTTTAAAGTTCATGATTTACTTGAATGTGTTATGGTTAGTATAACCGGCACACTCTAACGGTTATAGAATATACTCTAAATAGAGTCTTAGTATATAGAATAGTATAGGTGTAGGGAATGCCATCCCAGATGTGTGTGCTCGTAATATCCTCCTCGATATCACAGGTGATTGTCTCAGCTGTTATCTCTATATGAAATGTTCTTAATGACTATAACAAGGTGTTATAAGAACTTGTCTTATAACTCGATGTTAGAACTGAGTGAATGATTTCGTTATCATGAAGTTTTGTTATCATGATGATCATTCGGGGTGTTTCTAACTGTAATCAGTAGGTTATCCCTTGGTTTTTCCCGTGGTTCTATCGTGTAAGAATAATAATCAGTCGTAGGATATATTCTTAACGACTTATTTTATTCTATGGTGTTAATGGATCCTGATTCTAAAATAGCATGTAACATCCTAGCTATTTTGGTATGATAAAGTCAATCAATCAAGCATGTAATGATAAATGATAATAACGATAAACAATTATTATCTAAATCATAAAATAAGCAATATGTTAATGAAAACTTTTAAGTAAATAAAAGTTTAGCATGTTTCTCAGCCCCGAGCTTTGAAATCAGTAAAGATTAAAAGAAAAGGGGCATATGAACTCACCTTATAGTTGTAGGGTTGACTTAGCTTAAAAGAAGAATGCACGCGCTCCTTGATTGTATTTGTTGTGTTCACGTTCCTGTGTTGATTTCACATGTGTTCATCTTACGAGCATTTATTGTAATTTAGTTATGTGCGTGCGAATGTGTTATCCTTAGAGTTGACTTCCATTCGTGAGTCTCTGTCATCCTTCGGCCCGAATTCATTCGTTAGAGATATTGCTAACACTTAACCCATTTTAATTATTTAACACATCATATTATTTAAGTTTTGTAAATGAATTATGTACGATCTTGTTCTGACTGTTTTATTACCATGAAATCATGTCTCATTGTTTTCAAAAGGCAAGTTTCTAAACCTTATGAATATCATTAGAAAAATTCCCTTATCACCTTTGTAATAATAGTTCATGATTCCCATATCCATGCATGGTCTTACAATGTATTTAAACAAAGTGTTTGTGTTTACTAAACCATGTGTTCCAATGATGTGGACCGAAACAGTCCATTGGGCCGAAAGGTATGTGGGCCGGATAACTACTTGGGCCGATGTGTGTGTGGGCCGCTTAGGTTGGGCTTGGTCCAATTACAATTGTCATGGCCTTAAGATTTTCGTGTGGGCCTAATATATGATATTGGGCTGCTTATAATTTCGGCCAACATAAAATGAATACGTGAGTGTGCATGTGGGCCGAATCAAACAATCTGTTGGGCTAAGTGGGTTTATTTTGGGCCGTAGGGATTTGACCACATGCAACCAGTTGGGCTGATCTTAATTCGATGGTTCTTGGGCCAAGCAATAACCGAAATTTGGGCCATTTATTTGGGCCTGTTCTATCTTGTGGGGTGGGCTGCCAAGATGAGCCAACTAAATATCCTTGGGCTAAGCCAATGCTGTTGGGCCGATTATAGTCATAATGGGCTGCTTCGTTTGGGTTTGTTCTAGAAAATGGCCGACTAGGCTGTAACACTTGATGGACCGAACACTAAGGCCCAATGGTTGTAAGGTGGTCGGCCGATTAGGGTGGTTACTAATGCATTCCAGCGAACCTTTATGGTTTATGGAGCTAAGGTTCGCGTCCAGCAGCTAGGGTTCGTGGGTGGATGGTTTGTGATCAAGGGTTCGTGAGCAGTCATGGGGTTCGCCGGAGTGCAGGGCTCGTGGAGGGTTCGGTGGTGTGCTAAGTTCGGCTCTCAGAAGGCAACTGAAGGAGGTTCGGCTATGTCCACGAACATGTATTCGTTCATTGTCTCCTTCACCCAACACCATGGTTCTAAGACTAGTTGCATGATAGGTCATGCGATTCATGGTTTACAAAGTTGTACAGGTTGTGAGGGTGGATCTAAAACCGAATAGAAATCATAGTTGAACTAAGTGATAGAAAACCCTATTTTTCGTTTTCTTTGAAGCATCATACCTCGTTTTCAGCTGGTTAATCTCTCAGATCCACTGTACTTTCTTGTAGAGGAGGTCGAGGGCTACGCGTGGACACCAAGAACGCGCGATTTGGCCCACAAACGAGTGAGATATGAGACTTTGAAGGTGGTTTGTGGTGGTGGGAAGGTGGTAGCCGGGTTTGAGAGAGAGAGGGAGGTTGAAGATGATAAAATGAGTAGAATGGTTTCATTTTAGGGTTTTTATACCCCGTGTGGTGTCCGGGTCCGTTTCGGTTGCTCGGTTCGTAACTCGGTCGCGTATCCGGAAAATTACGCGTAATTTATAATAAATAATAAAAAAAAATTATTTTAATTAATTTGATGAGTTTCAAAATTGTAAAAATGTTAATTATTTTATTTTATTAAATTTATTTTCGTTCGTGTCGTGTTTCGTTTCCGTTTCGTCAGATCGCGTCACTTACGCGCGTCTTCGTACAGAGCGCTAACTGTACGAACACGATCGTAGGTTTTACTTTCTGATTTGGTTTTCTAATTATCAGTTATCATTCAGAACGTTAAACTCACAGATATGTTTGTGTGGATCGTCACCCACGCAACCACGCTGTCAGTTTATTATTCTAAAACGACACTGAAATATGATTTGAATTGTGTTTCCTCACTTTCGGACTCAACTAGACATCCTGTTATCGTGCTGCTTTCACACTGATTTGTCGGTCATCTGATTCCTGTCATCTATGGACATCAGATCGCAACCGATTTGTTTTCGTTATTCGTTTGTACACTGTTGTTTCTCTTGAGTTGTTGTATTTACTGTATTTAAGTTTTCACTTAAACCCATACAACGGTGGTTTGTTTTCTGAGTTCTGTTATCGTACGACTGTTCCTGTACTGTATTTACACACAGTATAAGGTGAAAGTACACACACCGTACGGACTTGCCGGACGGTTCAGTACTAGTTGTCACAGTCTCCCCTTGTTAAAGAAATTTCGTCCCGAAATTTACATATCATTGTCGGGCACTACTTTTTCTTTGCCTAGGTGGAGATGCTTTGATATCCTGTGTTCTAATGTTCTCATGCTTATGCAAAGTTGTGTTTAGTGTTTTCCCGAGCATGTTCGATGTGATACGGATTCGTTTTCAGTCTATCGACCGTACTATCCGAAATGTTTATGTTCCTTGTGAGAACATTGTTCATATGTGACCTAGTCTTCCTTAGGGAACCTAAGCCTTGGTGTATAGCTATATAATGTGTAGACTTGGTTTCATTGTTCCCCTCAATTTAGGAACATCAAGTCTACTAGAAGTGTAAGGTAGTTTGGCATCGCGTGCCATAGCTATTTGTATACACTCCCATGGTTGTATCTCATGATGTTGCATAATTTCATGATCTATAACGTTCACTATGATTCTTATGCTCACGTGTTATTCCTGTTAGGAGAAACCTATCGTTTCTCCCCTTGTTAGGATGGACTCGTATATCGTCTGATAAGACAACATTGACGAACCCATTACTAAGATTTATGAATGTATCTCTGTCGTTTATTGTAATGACATGAAAAGGTCTTATCGGATTAGATGACCCCATCCCCGTCAGGGACAAAGCATCCGTTCCGATGATGATATTGACACCACTCGTGTCCATCACTTTGAATTCTAGGGCATGTGTTTGTTCACTAAAGGTAAGTGAACGCTGAGTTCATGTCATTTGGTGTGAGAGATATCCTAGTGTTGCCTGTGTGCGAGTAAGTTCTAAACTAACTCTAAGGAGGCAATGATAATCTATGCTAGTATTAAACATACAACTGCACAGATTGAAATGATAAGCGTACCCGTGTTGGTGTCAGTGTTTTGGTCGGTTGCTACTGCTCCTACCCTGCATGCACGTCCCCTCGGTGCTTGCCCTCTCGGTAGCACCCTTTTTGGACAGTCTTTCGCGTAGTGCCCTGGTTCTCCGCAGGTGTAACAGGAAATGCGATCAAGGTGTGCAGCGGTCTGTGCCACTGCCTGGTTTGCTCTGTGTTGAGCTGCTTGGTTTTTGCAAAATTGGACCCAGTGTCCTAGCTTCCCACAAGAAGTACATTGTCTGCACCTTGCGTCTGGTTGATGATGATAATTGCATTTACCGCAAAATGGAGCCGTGCCTGAGTATGTTTGGTGGTTCCGTGGTGGTTGTGTGGGCACAGCTGGTTTAGTAGTAGTGGTCGTTGCGAAATTCTTAACGACCTTTCGTTTCTTAGCAAGGTGTTGTTCTGGCTCATCAGCATTACCAGACTCCTTCTTTAACATGCCTGAAGCAACCATCACGTCAGTTAGTGTAGCTGACAGTGTGACAGCCATCTCAAGTGTGGTTGGGCGTGCGGCAATCACATGCCCTTGCATGCAAGGCGGTAGTCCCCTGACATACCGTTCAATCCTTTTCTCTAGTGTGGGCACAATATCCGGTGCCAAGGTTGCCAGTTCGTGGAATCTGGTAATGAAGGCCAGATGGTCAGCTCCGATCATAACAAGGTTGAGTAGCTCGGTTTCAACCTTTTTCAGTTCGTTTCTCGGGCAAAACTCACCCCTCATCAATAGCTTGAAATCCTCCCAAGGCATAGCCAATGCCTCGTCCCTTCCTCGGGTTTGGACCTGAGCGTTCCACCAGGTTAGTGCTCGTTTCTCAAGTGATCCCGCAGCATACCTCACACGGTGTTGATCAGGACAGCCGCTAATGTCAAGAGTCGTTTCCATCTTCTCGATCCATTGGATCAAGCCGACGGCTCCCTCAGTGCCACTGAATGCTGGTGGCTTGCATCCTACAAAATTCTTGTAGGAGTAGTCTTGACTTTGCCGTGTGTTACCACTGCCTTCCCCAGTTGAGTTGGCAGCGTTGTTACTGTTGTTACTATTGATTCTGTTCATCATCTCGGGAATCACATCCCTCAGTTGGCTTGTCAGCAGAGTCGCCAGTGCTATAGTAGCAGGATCTAGTATCTGAACATTGCTTGAGCCAGGTGGTGGCGAGTGTGGAGGAGGAGGAGGTGGTAGATGTGGAGGAGAGTCAGGTGGTGTCGGTGTAGAAGAGTGAGGAGCAGAGTCCTGTGGTGGTAGAGGCAATAGACCAGGTGGTTGTCTTCTCGGCGGCATTCTGATCATAACCGAAAGAAAATCGGTTAGTGCAGTGATCAGAAGCAGAAGACACATGCAAATGAAATCCTATGTCACATGATCTCTACATGAGGGTCCCTAGGTTATAGTCTAGGCCAAACCGTTTAAGTAATATGACCTATATTTCTCTATAACCATGGCTCTGATACCAATCTGTCACACCCCGGGCCGGCGGGAACGGATCGGGTTTTCCCGTCGGGCGGAAGGTTCCCGGGGCGCGATATCTTGTGTGATAATCGAAATGATCAGATTGTTTACATGGCACATGATAAATAATGAGAAATGCTAACATGACATATAATATAGAATTACAAAGTTAAATTACACAGTACGTGTTCATAATTTAACTAAGTAAATCTAATCACAAAGAATCAATGAGTTTATATCTTGTATCTGTACAAGATATACAAAAGTGATTCACTGTGTCATCCCAAAAGTATGCAATCAAAAATAAGCTAGGTCTTCTAAAAGTCCATTAGCTTAATACTTGCATCTATGTATCTACACCTGTCCGTCACCTGAGAAAACATGCATTTAAACAAAGTCAACACTAGGTTGGTGAGTTCATAAGTTTTGTAATTGAAAACCATTGAATTTATGTCAATTATGTTCATAATGTTTCACACAAATTGTGTTGATAATTGAATCCCATGTTCACACAATGTCCTCTCCATGGTTGGATGTACAGATAATGTATCATCCAGTCAAGCATGCTTATATATAGGGGCATACGAAAAGGTCAAGCCCAGACGCCACCCCACCACATGCTTAACTGCACTCGACACTATCTGTAATACAACGATGGATACCCATTTCCTTTCACCCATGATTTCCCGGTATGTTGATCTACTCAGTAGTAGGAAAGAGATATAATTATCTCTGTTAACCATTCCTTATGGAAAAGCCGGCATGTAAAATAACCCAACGAATAAAATAAGAGATGTAATCATCCCTGTTAACTAATCCTTACGAATTAGCCGATATGTAAATAAACCAATGATGGAGTAAAGAGACATAAAATCTCTGTTAGCTATTCCTTCCGGATTAGCCCGGCAGGTATGATATAGACCCACAAACAAAGTAAGAGACATAATCGTCTCTGTTAGCTATTCCTTACGGATTAGCCCGGCAGGTATGATAAACTAACAAACAAGTAAGAGACATAATCATCTCTGTTAGCTATTCCTTACGGATTAGCCCGGCATGTAATGTAAACCAGTAAATCAAGTAAGAGACATAATAGTCTCTGTTAGCTATTCCTTACGGATTAGCCCGGCAGGTATGATAGCACCGCTCGTGCCCGGTAGGTATGATAGCACCGCTCGTGCCCGGTAGGTATGATAGCACCGCTCGTGCCCGGTAGGTATGATAGCACCGCTCGTGCCCGGTAGTTATGATAGCACCACTCGTGCCCGGTAGGTATGATAGCACCACTCGTGCCCGGTAGGTATGATAGCACCGCTCGTGCCCGGTAATAGTTAACTAGATTACCTCTAGCTTTGGTGGTTTAAAGTTCATGATTTACTTGAATGTGTTATGGTTAGTATAACCGGCACACTCTAACGGTTATAGAATATACTCTAAATAGAGTCTTAGTATATAGAATAGTATAGGTGTAGGGAATGCCATCCCAGATGTGTGTGCTCGTAATATCCTCCTCGATATCACAGGTGATTGTCTCAGCTGTTATCTCTATATGAAATGTTCTTAATGACTATAACAAGGTGTTATAAGAACTTGTCTTATAACTCGATGTTAGAACTGAGTGAATGATTTCGTTATCATGAAGTTTTGTTATCATGATGATCATTCGGGGTGTTTCTAACTGTAATCAGTAGGTTATCCCTTGGTTTTTCCCGTGGTTCTATCGTGTAAGAATAATAATCAGTCGTAGGATATATTCTTAACGACTTATTTTATTCTATGGTGTTAATGGATCCTGATTCTAAAATAGCATGTAACATCCTAGCTATTTTGGTATGATAAAGTCAATCAATCAAGCATGTAATGATAAATGATAATAACGATAAACAATTATTATCTAAATCATAAAATAAGCAATATGTTAATGAAAACTTTTAAGTAAATAAAAGTTTAGCATGTTTCTCAGCCCCGAGCTTTGAAATCAGTAAAGATTAAAAGAAAAGGGGCATATGAACTCACCTTATAGTTGTAGGGTTGACTTAGCTTAAAAGAAGAATGAACGCGCTCCTTGATTGTATTTGTTGTGTTCACGTTCCTGTGTTGATTTCACATGTGTTCATCTTACGAGCATTTATTGTAATTTAGTTATGTGCGTGCGAATGTGTTATCCTTAGAGTTGACTTCCATTCGTGAGTCTCTGTCATCCTTCGGCCCGAATTCATTCGTTAGAGATATTGCTAACACTTAACCCATTTTAATTATTTAACACATCATATTATTTAAGTTTTGTAAATGAATTATGTACGATCTTGTTCTGACTGTTTTATTACCATGAAATCATGTCTCATTGTTTTCAAAAGGCAAGTTTCTAAACCTTATGAATATCATTAGAAAAATTCCCTTATCACCTTTGTAATAATAGTTCATGATTCCCATATCCATGCATGGTCTTACAATGTATTTAAACAAAGTGTTTGTGTTTACTAAACCATGTGTTCCAATGATGTGGACCGAAACAGTCCATTGGGCCGAAAGGTATGTGGGCCGGATAACTACTTGGGCCGATGTGTGTGTGGGCCGCTTAGGTTGGGCTTGGTCCAATTACAATTGTCATGGCCTTAAGATTTTCGTGTGGGCCTAATATATGATATTGGGCTGCTTATAATTTCGGCCAACATAAAATGAATACGTGAGTGTGCATGTGGGCCGAATCAAACAATCTGTTGGGCTAAGTGGGTTTATTTTGGGCCGTAGGGATTTGACCACATGCAACCAGTTGGGCTGATCTTAATTCGATGGTTCTTGGGCCAAGCAATAACCGAAATTTGGGCCATTTATTTGGGCCTGTTCTATCTTGTGGGGTGGGCTGCCAAGATGAGCCAACTAAATATCCTTGGGCTAAGCCAATGCTGTTGGGCCGATTATAGTCATAATGGGCTGCTTCGTTTGGGTTTGTTCTAGAAAATGGCCGACTAGGCTGTAACACTTGATGGACCGAACACTAAGGCCCAATGGTTGTAAGGTGGTCGGCCGATTAGGGTGGTTACTAATGCATTCCAGTGAACCTTTATGGTTTATGGAGCTAAGGTTCGCGTCCAGCAGCTAGGGTTTGTGGGTGGATGGTTTGTGATCAAGGGTTCGTGAGCAGTCATGGGGTTCGCCGGAGTGCAGGGCTCGTGGAGGGTTCGGTGGTGTGCTAAGTTCGGCTCTCAGAAGGCAACTGAAGGAGGTTCGGCTATGTCCACGAACATGTATTCGTTCATTGTCTCCTTCACCCAACACCATGGTTCTAAGACTAGTTGCATGATAGGTCATGCGATTCATGGTTTACAAAGTTGTACAGGTCGTGAGGGTGGATCTAAAACCGAATAGAAATCATAGTTGAACTAAGTGATAGAAAACCCTATTTTTCGTTTTCTTTGAAGCATCATACCTCGTTTTCAGCTGGTTAATCTCTCAGATCCACTGTACTTTCTTGTAGAGGAGGTCGAGGGCTACGCGTGGACACCAAGAACGCGCGATTTGGCCCACAAACGAGTGAGATATGAGACTTTGAAGGTGGTTTGTGGTGGTGGGAAGGTGGTAGCCGGGTTTGAGAGAGAGAGGGAGGTTGAAGATGATAAAATGAGTAGAATGGTTTCATTTTAGGGTTTTTATACCCCGTGTGGTGTCCGGGTCCGTTTCGGTTGCTCGGTTCGTAACTCGGTCGCGTATCCGGAAAATTACGCGTAATTTATAATAAATAATAAAAAAAAATTATTTTAATTAATTTGATGAGTTTCAAAATTGTAAAAATGTTAATTATTTTATTTTATTAAATTTATTTTCGTTCGTGTCGTGTTTCGTTTCCGTTTCGTCAGATCGCGTCACTTACGCGCGTCTTCGTACAGAGCGCTAACTGTACGAACACGATCGTAGGTTTTACTTTCTGATTTGGTTTTCTAATTATCAGTTATCATTCAGAACGTTAAACTCACAGATATGTTTGTGTGGATCGTCACCCACGCAACCACGCTGTCAGTTTATTATTCTAAAACGACACTGAAATATGATTTGAATTGTGTTTCCTCACTTTCGGACTCAACTAGACATCCTGTTATCGTGCTGCTTTCACACTGATTTGTCGGTCATCTGATTCCTGTCATCTATGGACATCAGATCGCAACCGATTTGTTTTCGTTATTCGTTTGTACACTGTTGTTTCTCTTGAGTTGTTGTATTTACTGTATTTAAGTTTTCACTTAAACCCATACAACGGTGGTTTGTTTTCTGAGTTCTGTTATCGTACGACTGTTCCTGTACTGTATTTACACACAGTATAAGGTGAAAGTACACACACCGTACGGACTTGCCGGACGGTTCAGTACTAGTTGTCACAGTCTCCCCTTGTTAAAGAAATTTCGTCCCGAAATTTACATATCATTGTCGGGCACTACTTTTTCTTTGCCTAGGTGGAGATGCTTTGATATCCTGTGTTCTAATGTTCTCATGCTTATGCAAAGTTGTGTTTAGTGTTTTCCCGAGCATGTTCGATGTGATACGGATTCGTTTTCAGTCTATCGACCGTACTATCCGAAATGTTTATGTTCCTTGTGAGAACATTGTTCATATGTGACCTAGTCTTCCTTAGGGAACCTAAGCCTTGGTGTATAGCTATATAATGTGTAGACTTGGTTTCATTGTTCCCCTCAATTTAGGAACATCAAGTCTACTAGAAGTGTAAGGTAGTTTGGCATCGCGTGCCATAGCTATTTGTATACACTCCCATGGTTGTATCTCATGATGTTGCATAATTTCATGATCTATAACGTTCACTATGATTCTTATGCTCACGTGTTATTCCTGTTAGGAGAAGCCTATCGTTTCTCCCCTTGTTAGGATGGACTCGTATATCGTCTGATAAGACAACATTGACGAACCCATTACTAAGATTTATGAATGTATCTCTGTCGTTTATTGTAATGACATGAAAAGGTCTTATCGGATTAGATGACCCCATCCCCGTCAGGGACAAAGCATCCGTTCCGATGATGATATTGACACCACTCGTGTCCATCACTTTGAATTCTAGGGCATGTGTTTGTTCACTAAAGGTAAGTGAACGCTGAGTTCATGTCATTTGGTGTGAGAGATATCCTAGTGTTGCCTGTGTGCGAGTAAGTTCTAAACTAACTCTAAGGAGGCAATGATAATCTATGCTAGTATTAAACATACAACTGCACAGATTGAAATGATAAGCGTACCCGTGTTGGTGTCAGTGTTTTGGTCGGTTGCTACTGCTCCTACCCTGCATGCACGTCCCCTCGGTGCTTGCCCTCTCGGTAGCACCCTTTTTGGACAGTCTTTCGCGTAGTGCCCTGGTTCTCCGCAGGTGTAACAGGAAATGCGATCAAGGTGTGCAGCGGTCTGTGCCACTGCCTGGTTTGCTCTGTGTTGAGCTGCTTGGTTTTTGCAAAATTGGACCCAGTGTCCTAGCTTCCCACAAGAAGTACATTGTCTGCACCTTGCGTCTGGTTGATGATGATAATTGCATTTACCGCAAAATGGAGCCGTGCCTGAGTATGTTTGGTGGTTCCGTGGTGGTTGTGTGGGCACAGCTGGTTTAGTAGTAGTGGTCGTTGCGAAATTCTTAACGACCTTTCGTTTCTTAGCAAGGTGTTGTTCTGGCTCATCAGCATTACCAGACTCCTTCTTTAACATGCCTGAAGCAACCATCACATCAGTTAGTGTAGCTGACAGTGTGACAGCCATCTCAAGTGTGGTTGGGCGTGCGGCAATCACATGCCCTTGCATGCAAGGCGGTAGTCCCCTGACATACCGTTCAATCCTTTTCTCTAGTGTGGGCACAATATCCGGTGCCAAGGTTGCCAGTTCGTGGAATCTGGTAATGAAGGCCAGATGGTCAGCTCCGATCATAACAAGGTTGAGTAGCTCGGTTTCAACCTTTTTCAGTTCGTTTCTCGGGCAAAACTCACCCCTCATCAATAGCTTGAAATCCTCCCAAGGCATAGCCAATGCCTCGTCCCTTCCTCGGGTTTGGACCTGAGCGTTCCACCAGGTTAGTGCTCGTTTCTCAAGTGATCCCGCAGCATACCTCACACGGTGTTGATCAGGACAGCCGCTAATGTCAAGAGTCGTTTCCATCTTCTCGATCCATTGGATCAAGCCGACGGCTCCCTCAGTGCCACTGAATGCTGGTGGCTTGCATCCTACAAAATTCTTGTAGGAGTAGTCTTGACTTTGCCGTGTGTTACCACTGCCTTCCCCAGTTGAGTTGGCAGCGTTGTTACTGTTGTTACTATTGATTCTGTTCATCATCTCGGGAATCACATCCCTCAGTTGGCTTGTCAGCAGAGTCGCCAGTGCTATAGTAGCAGGATCTAGTATCTGAACATTGCTTGAGCCAGGTGGTGGCGAGTGTGGAGGAGGAGGAGGTGGTAGATGTGGAGGAGAGTCAGGTGGTGTCGGTGTAGAAGAGTGAGGAGCAGAGTCCTGTGGTGGTAGAGGCAATAGACCAGGATCTACCTAACTGTGACTGTTTTTTTTTTTTTGATCATACTATGTTGTGTAACCTCACACATAATGAGTGTCCGTAACTGTTTGTACTATGCAACCCCGCACATAGCAAAATGTGTGTAACCAATCATGCATGTACTACCATAACTTGTAACATATGAAATGTAGCACATAAAATGTATAGAATGTAATGTAGCACAAATGTTTGTAACAAAACCAACTGAACAAAGTGTTTGTATATTGTACTATGTAATCTCACACATAGCAAATGTTTGAATGTAGTCGACAAAATAGAAACTTCCAAAATTCATGTGTACCTGTAAATTCACGAGTACATGGGCCCCTGTATTCGTCAATTTACCTTACACATTTATTCTGGTTCCTTCTATATGCAACTCCACCATTGTTTAAATGATCATGACTGTACCACCATGAAATGTAGTACATCAAATGTGATGTTTGAAATGTAGTACATTGTTTGAAATCAATCATGTATGTACTACTATGGAATGTTTGTGTTTGCATTCTGCAAGGAAATCAATAGTATAAGATGTTTGTGCTTACAGTTAGAGTGTGAAATATCACATCATCCCCTTGTTGAAGGAAATTTCGTCCCGAAATTTAACGTGCCTTCACAATGTTTGTTGTTGTTTTGAATAAGTGGGGATACTTTTTCATGATTTGGTCTTCCCTTTCCCATGTGAATTCAGGACCACTTCTTGAATTCCACCGAACTTTGACTATTGGAATCTTGCTTTGTTTGAGTTGTTTGACCTCTCAGTCCATGATTTCAACTGGTTCCTCAATGAAC
This sequence comes from Mikania micrantha, assembly GCA_009363875.1. Classification (NCBI taxonomy): domain Eukaryota; kingdom Viridiplantae; phylum Streptophyta; class Magnoliopsida; order Asterales; family Asteraceae; genus Mikania; species Mikania micrantha. Next base: position 5,332,234 of record CM018693.1, on the reverse strand, counting down.
CGTAACTGTTCGTCCACTTGTATTTCCTCAAGCCTTATCAGAAAGACCTTCCTTTAAATTCAAAATGTGAAAGACATCATGAACTCCGCTGAGTTCATCCGGTAGATGAAGTTGATACGCCACCGGACCAATCATTCTTAGGATTTCAAAAGGTCCTACGTAACGTGGGCTAAGCTTCCCGCGCTTACCAAATCGTATTACACCTTTCCAAGGTGATACTTTTAGAAGAACTCGGTCTCCTACTGAACTACCAACGGTTTACGACGTTTGTCAGCGTAACTCTTTTGTCGATCCCGAGCCGCTGCCATACGGTTCCGGATTTGAACTATCTTCTCTGTCGTTTCATGTACTAGTTCAGGTCCTATTATCTGACTGTCACCAATTTCAGCCTAGCACACCGGTGAACGACATTTACGACCGTATAAAGCTTCAAATGGTGCCGCTTGAATGCTTGTATGATAACTGTTGTTGTAAGAGAATTCCACTAACAGTAAGTGGGTTTCCCAGCTATCACCAAAATCAATGACACAAGCTCGTAACATATCCTCGAGTGTCTGAATTGTACGTTCACTCTGACCGTCGGTTTATGAATGATATGCGGTACTCATGTCTAAACGAGTTCCCAAAGACTTATGGAGAGATTTCCAAAAGTTTGAAGTAAATCGGGCATCCCGATCTGATATGATGGAGATTGGTACGCCATGTCGCGATACCACTTCCTTTATGTAAATACGAGTCAATTTCTCCATTTTGTCGGTTTCCTTAATGGCCAGAAAATATGCAGATTTTGTAAATCGGTCAACAATTTCCCATATTGTATCACAACCACTTGGTGTACGGGGTAACTTAGTAATGAAATCCATCGAAATCTATTCCCATTTCCACATAGGTATTTATGGTTGTTGTAGTAAACCAGATGGTTTTTGATATTCAACTTTGACTTTAGAACAAGTCAAACATTTGCTAACGTACTTAGCAATGTCGTCTTTCATGTGAGGCCACCAATACAGTGCCTTTAAGTCATGATACATCTTGTTTGACCCCGGATGGAATGAATATCTGGACTTGTGCGCTTCATCCATCACGAGTTCTCTTAGGCCACCATCCAAAGGTATCCAAAGTCGGTCCATGAAACAACGAGTTCCATCAGTCATGACTTCCAATTGTTTTTCCATTCCTCGTAAGAATTCCTGTTCCAAGTTATCCTTTTCTAAGGCTTCAAGTTGAGCACTGCGTACCTTGTCAGGTAAGTCAGTATGTATCATTAACATAAGTGCGCGAACCCGTCTTGTTGATGTTGTGTCTTTTCTGCTTAAAGCATCAGCTACTACATTAGCTTTTCCCGGATGGTACTTGATTGCACATTCATAGTCGTTCAACAACTCGACCCACAGTCTCTGTCTCATATTGAGCTCCTTCTGATCAAAGATATGTTGCAGACTCTTATGATCAGTGTAAATGGTACACTTGGTTTCATATAAATAGTGTCTCCAAATCTTCAAAGCAAATACCACTGCTCCTAACTCCAAGTCGTGAGTAGTGTAATTCTTTTCATGTGGTCGCAGTTGTCGTGAAGCGTAAGCAATCACTTTATCACGTTGCATCAACACACATCCCAAACTTTGAGCAAATGCATCACAATACACCACAAAGTCTTCTGTTCCTTCCAGTAAGGACAAAATCGGTGTATTGCAGAGTTTTTGTTTCAGTAGCTGGAATGCAGCTTCCTATTTATCCGTCCAATCATACTTAGTCCTTTTGTGAGTAAGAGCTGTAAGTGTTTGAGCGATCTTTGAGAAACCCTCAATGAATCGTCTATAATAACCCGCCAAACCAAGGAATTGTCGTACTGCGGTAGGGTCTTTGGTGCTTTCCAATTCTTAATCACTTCAATTTTCGCTGGATCAACATGTATGCCCTTTTCATTGACTATATGACCCAAAAATTGAACTTCTCGCATCCAGAAGTCACATTTCGAGAACTTAGCATACAATTGTTCTTGTTTCAATAATTCTAACAGCAATCAAAAATGTTCAGCATGCTCCTCCTCAGTCTGAGAATAGATGAGAATGTCATCAATGAAAACAATGACAAACTTATCAAGATAAGGTTGGCAAACATGATTCATGAGATCCATGAATACAGCTGAAGCGTTTGTCAACCCAAATGGCATGACCAAGAATTCGTAATGGCCATAGCGCGTTCTGAATGCTGTCTTAGGAATATATTCTTCTTGAACTCTGAGTTGATGATAACCAGATTTGAGATCAATCTTCAAATAGTAACTCGAACCTTGCAATTGATCGAACAGATCATCTATTCGAGGTAACGGATACCGATTTTTGTTGGTAACTTTGTTAAGTTCCCGGTAATCGATACACATACGGAAAGTCCCGTCCTTTTTCTTAACAAATAAGACTGGAGCTCCCCACGGTGAAAAACTAGGTCGTATAAAGCCCTTATCCAACAACTCTTGTAGTTGTGTAGATAACTCTTGCATTTCAGATGGTGCAAGTCGATAAGGCGCCCTAGATATCGGTGCTGCGTCTGGTGTAAGGTCGATTCGAAATTCCACCTGTCTGACAGGCGGTAATCCTGGTAGGTCTTCTGGAAATACTTCAGAAAATTCACAAACTACTGGGATGTCTTCGATCTTCTTCTCAGCTACTGGTTTCTCAGTTATAAGTGTTATAACTGTTGTATGACCTTTACGCAGACATTTGTGTGCCTTCATACAAGATATGAGACGCAGTGGCGTACTGCTCTTCTCGCCTTGTACATACAATGTCTCTCCATGTGGATGAAGTATACGAACTACCTATTCCTGGCATACTATTTCAGCCTGGTGTTTCGACAACCGGTCCATGCCAATGACTACATCAAAACTGCCAAAGGCAATAGGCATAAGGTCAATGTCAAATGTTTGACCCATCAGGTCAAGAATACATCCCTTAAGGATATGTCCTACTACAATTAACTTGCCTTCAGCTAGTTCTACAGTGTATAGGTTTTCTAGGGCAGTAGCACTTTACAAAATGTACTAGATACAAAATTCCGGTCGGCACCAGTGTCAAATAACATAGAGGCAGAGTGATTATTCAAGAGGAACTTACCCGTAAAAACGTTGGGATCCTCCCATGCTTGACGTCCTCCAATCACGAATGCCCTGCCCTTAGCCCCATTGTTGTTCTTATTATTGTTGTTATTGGTGCCGTTGCCATTGCCGTTTGTATTGCTAGCCCCTCCTTTCTTGAGTTGTGGGCAATCCTATTTATAATGTCCAGGCTTGCCACACTCAAAACAACCTTTCTGGATGTTATTCTGGTTAGTTGAGTTTGTCTGTAATTCTCTCTGACAATCCTTTGTAGCATGACTCATCTTCCTGCACCGTTGGCATCGGTACCTATCACATTGATTCCCAATATGATAGAGTCCACATTTATTGCATTTTGGGTATTTCCCAATATACCCCTCGGATGACTGCTAACTCCTGTTCGAATTGTAATGAGTTTTGTTTGACTCATGCTTCCGGTTCGGAGGAAATGATTGTTGAGTGGGGTTCTTTGAATTGCTGCTATCGCACTTTCACTTGTGGTCTCCCACTTTGGATGCTGCTGTCCATTTAGGTAGAGTTCCTTGTAGCATCGCCTGACCAGTCAGTTGATGCGCCAATCAAACAGCTTGATGTATGGTTGTGGGATTTGCAAATGAGACTAACGCTTGGATCTGAGATACTAATCCTCCAGTGTACCTCTCAATCCACTTGCTCGGTGGAGTTGTCATGTGAGGTAGAAGTCTGGCTAATTCGTGTGATCGAGTAGTGTACTCCTCGATATTAGGCCCTTCCATTTTAAGGTGCCAGTACTCCTCCTCCAGCTTGCACCTCATTGCGAGGGTAATGCTCCTCCTGTAGTAGCGTCTTGAACCCATTCCAAGTAAGGGCATTGGCCTCACCCAATCCCAATGTTTGCACGTTGGAGTTCCACCATTTCAATGTTGGACCCTCTAAAGTACCAGTAGCGTACTTGACTTTGTCCTCCTATGGACAATTACACATCTCAAACACTGATTCTGTCTTTTCAATCCATCGAAGAAGTCCAATGGCTCCTTCCGATCCTTTGAAGTTGTGCGATTTGCAGTCCAAGAATGTCTTGAACGTGCACACTGATGTGTTCAACAGTCCGCTCGGTGGACCATGTGGTCATGTTTGATGTGTCTGAGTGTAGTTAGCAATTGTCTCAGCAATACGATTGCATCATGTTCTGCTGTGGTCATATTGATGTTGCATTTATGTATGCACCTGTAACGGAAATCTTTCCCGCACGATCATTCTAGTTCTTCTTACTCGAGTGACAGTGCCAGTTTGGTGGTATTTCAAGCATGACAAGAAGTTGGGTTTGAATTCTCATCTTACAGTTGATGAGTTCATAAAGTGGTCCTTGTATACCGTACATGTGGAAGTACCAAGAGCTACAAGGTTGTTGTCGAGGAGTTAGAAAGAAAATTGATGTTTTCTTATCAAGGCTGAAGCCACAACCTTATTAACTGTTGTTAGTGTTGTAAAGAGTGACAGATCATTTGTCATAACTAAAAATTTAGTGGAACTAGTAGATATAGTCCCAAGATAAGGAATGGTATTGTTTGAGTCATTGGGTTTATTTCATCCGCTGACTCGTTGAGTGAGCCATAGGGTCTATTTCATCCCTTGACTTGTTTTAGTGAGTCACAGAGCCTATTTCATCCCCCGACTTGTTTTTGTGAATCATATGGCCTATTTCATCCCTCTAGTAATCCAGTGATCTATCCAGCTGCCTCTCGCATGTTGCGAATCTCCCGATTCATACGTGCAACAAAAACTACAAATGCTTGCTCAGGTGGGTATCTCAGAGTAGGTAATTTCCAACTACTACTACTAGTAGTAGTGTCAGGAGTAGGTGGCGAAAGTACTCGCTCCTTACGCACCAAGCTGCGAATGAGATCAGGGATCCACTGCCAATACTGGCCATTCTCCCTCGGTCGTTTGTGTATCTCCTCATCGTAGTGAATCGTGTCGTCCACTAGCTCAAGTATCCTCTTCTCGGATGCTGATGATGATATGACTTGATGTTCCTTGTCACTAGTAGGTGTGGATAATAATTTCATGTCCGTTACATAATACCATATGTAATTGCTATGCAACCTATTGTGTAAGCAAGCGTGTCTAATGTCTAAAAGTCATAGTCTAAGTCTACCAATGCAAACCTAGTTCGCTATAACCAATGGCTCTGATACCAATCTGTCACACCCCCAATTTTCAACTAACGGAATCACACCGTTTGGGACGTGACAAACCAGGATCTCAGATCATTAGACATAACGAAGACCTCTATATGATATTCAAACATACTTTGGTCTAAAGCTGTAATATCAAAGTTTCAATGTTTGCGGAAGCGTTTTAAAAAACCAATAACAAAACGTAATGGTTTGAAAATGTAAAATACAAATCCAATAGCATTCAATGTCTTAATTGATTAAATCTAAAACACTTGAACTGAAATGTATGCATGAGACTCAATATCCTAGTCCCTGCTTGTCCTTGCTTGTGCCTTAGTGTCCTGAGAAAACATGTAAATCAAGTCAACACAAAGGTTGGTGCATAACACAGGTTTAAGCATTCACAAATGTTGAAACCACAGTTTGAATATAAAGTTTACAGATAACATAATCACACATGCATAGTCATGATAGCTAGTCATTTGTACTATTTACATAAGTGGTCGACACCGAAGCTGACGATTGCCATGCTATAGCATGTTTTTGCCTTGACACTATTGTCTAGCACGGACAATAGTAATGTGTGTTTGGTCAGTCAAACACCTGCGTAGATCCCATCTACCAAGTGAGGTTTGTCAAACCCAATAGATCTATCTTCAACTACCACGCTTTGCACTACGGCAAACTAAACGGTTCGAAATGGAAGGCTTTGTAATGCTATGTTTGCACTTCATGTAAACAGCTAACTCATGCAAGTGATATGTATCTAAAAGTGTTTGTTGCACATGTTTTCTCCCCCAAAACAGTTAAAATAAGAAAGGGGCCGTGTACGCACCTGATAATGCGAATTGAATGATCAACTGTTCATGAGTTCGCGTAGACAACCCTCTACGGAAAATCTGTGTCATTACAATAACGTCACGTTATTCGTAATGTCAAATCGTGTTTGTGGTCACATACATGTCAACACACGTATGTTGTATTGTTTGAAATGTACATACAAAAGTATGTACACCCTCGAGTTTGTTTGTTTAAATCGTATACGTACGTACGATTATACTTACACACGCATAATTATATGCGATCATGTTTTTGGATTAAAAGTATAATTTTTATTGTTTCATCTTGTTCGTAATTCCATTTCGGTTCCAACGCATTTTAAACAGGTTAAATCGGAGTCAAAATGAATGAGTTATGATCAAAACTGTAAAAATCTGATTTTTAATAAAAATGGCAGAGGCAAGGTGTAACATCCCGTTTTGTAGATATTAATAATATTACTCTCATTTATAATTAAAATATTATTAGTCAAAAATATAAAAATAAAAACGATCAATTAAAACGTAAGGTCTCGTCAAATAATATAAAATAGTTTATTTTATGATTATTTGAGAAGATAAGAGGAAATAAACGTTCAAGATTTTTAACGTTTGTTTAAACGAATAGGTAAGATGAAACAATTATTAGAAGTAATCGTTGTTTGAATGATCAGTTACTATAATAGGAGACCGCCTAAAATTATAAAATATATTATAATTAAACTTGATCCGTTTTTACCGAAACGTAGACAAAAATGACCAGATCGTAACTGTATATTTATAATTTTATAACACGCGATAGTTTATAAGTTATAAAAGAAAAAACAAAATTTGATCTAAATTAATCATAATAATATAATAATAAAATAAATAAAAATTAGATAAGTGTATGATGGTGTGTATGTGTTGCCCAAAGAAAAAAAAATAACGAAATTATGGGTGAGTGCACGTGTGCAATGTGGTGGCACAAAAGAAAAAAAAAGAAAAAGGATAAGTGTTTACTTATCTTTACTTTCCATACGTGCAACAAATATATATGTATAGACTGTGAAAGTTTTCAAAGTTTTATTACAATCGAAGATCGAACAAAATGGATTCCGAGCACAGAAGACCATTAGCAAACGTTTAAATTTCTTTCAACCAAGTCGTGTTTAAAGCTGGTATATATTTAGGTATGCATTTTAATTCTAGTTTGTTCAAAAATTTAAGATTTTGTATGTTATAAGGTTAGGGTTAAGATCCGATCCTATATACAAATATTATATTAAAATTATGGTTCATTTTAGGATCACAAAAAATAAACATCATCAGGAATCATCCTTTCGAATTATTATAAGGATAGATTAAGCAGAAAAGCTGCCCAAATTCGCTTGAAAAGTTATAATCTGTCACTCAGGCAACCAAAAATCCAGGTGAATACATTTAACTTCTTTTTAAATTTATAAATTTTATTTTTGAGCATGGTTTGTTTAAACTTTGACGCATAAAGGGATACTACGTGACCAACATTTAGGCTATTAGTATACGTATGATTTGCAAATCGTATCCGCATATGGGTGAAATTCCCATACGTGGCTGGTACAGGTGGGCTGGAAGGTTAAACGGAAGACGCACTGCGCAGGCAACCTAACCAGCGACCAGCTGTGGGCTGGAGGGAACAAAACGTAAGACGCGTTGCGCTGTAGTTCCTAACCAGTGACAGTTATAAACCAGTGTATGCAGTAGTTGTATCGATCAGTGAAATAACCTGCTAAATGTGTAGTATGGCCAATAATAATTATGGTTAAAGGACCGAACATTCTATGCTTACATATCGAGTCTGTTATTTGTATTCACCAACATTATGTTGACGTTTTATTTCCAAAAACTTTTCAGGTAATAATGAAATATAAAAGAGAAGCAAGATTAGAGATTCTTGGCCTATGATGCCTTGAATAGGATCTTGTGGTGAGACCATGGAGTTATTGGAGTTATGCCTCCAAGTCATGTATAAACCGGATAGTATAAAATGATTCAAAATTATGAGTTTGTGAAAATCCGGTTTACAATAATATGAAATGATGATATTCATACCTCTGCGTATGAAATTTTTATAAAATCCTGAAAAGTTGATTACAAATAACGAAATGTGGTTTTTCATACCTATGCGTATGAACTATTTATAAATCATGAAAAACGGTTTTCACATCCATGCATGTGATTTATTTGAAAATTTATGAATTTAAGAAATAACGCTTCCGCTTAACACATATGACCGAGACATATCTATGAAACCAATTCGGGTCGCAGCGCCCGGGTCGCCGAGAGCCCGGGGTGTGACACAAGGATTGAACCCGCGACCCCTCACTAAGAACACACACCATCTACCAATCCAACCCGCTAGGGAATCGCAACAGAACTCCATTCTAAATTGTTTTAACCTTCAAACACCCGGTTCCCCTTTGTCCCTTAGCCGAACCAAATGGGTTCAATTTAGCCATAATCCGATCACCTTCAAATCTGAAACCATAGGGCTTCGGTTCTATGGTCCCAAACGATTTCAAGGATGGTTTTAGTTCTATCGTCAATCAACAAAAAGTTCCAATTCGTGATTCTTATTGTTTCGAACGTGTATACTCCCAATCCCCATTCAAAATCATTTAAATTCATAGATGTTAATCAGAAAGTTCATAGGGTTTTCATTAAAGGAATGCTTCCGAAGCTTTCTGTATAATTTAATTTGATTTTTGATCTTGTTTGAATCGAAACCCCCAAAACACATTAATCGAAGAACCCTAATAACCGAATTCGTGTAATTCGATATTAGAACCCCTAAGGCTTTCATAGAAGGATTGTGTAGGATTCGATTCTTACCAGGTTTGATGCCAAATTGATATGATTCGACTACAAAGTTGAATTCGACCGACTCTCGATCAAGATCTTTTATTCGAAGCTTCTGTGATCGAATTGATATGTGCCAATGCTCCTAAAGGTGCCGATTTGGGTGTTTAGATGTTCAATTGCAAAAAAATTTTTTTTTTTTGTCGAATTGTGAGGATTTTATAAGCACTAGTGACGGTTTCATCATTATGAGGTATTAATTTGGTTTAATTCGTCATTATGATCGAATTAATTATTGAATTAAGTATCATTAATATGATGATTAATGATAATTTAATCCAATTAAAATTGGTATTAATGCAAATTTCGGTTTCAATTAGTGGTATAGATCGAATTTTGACTTTTCCAAGTCAAAATTGACACTTTGATGCAATTACAAGTGTAATCCTCATAGTTTGGATGTTTTTGAACTTGTTTTGCTAAATTTATGCCCTTCTAGTTCGATTTTGTATGATTTCATATCGTTTATGTCAACTTTTGGTTAACTGGGTTAATCCGAAATGCCGGATTGTCACAGGGCCGGATCGTGTGTCGCGTCGGGCGGAATGGTCCCAGGGCGCGATATCGTGAGTGATAATCGTGATGATCAGATTGTTTACATTGCACATGATATATGAATGAGAAACTGCTAAATAAAAATAGATTTACAAAGTTAAATTACATCTGTTTAGTTCATAATTTAACAATGTAATTCTACTATTAACATCATAATTCTTCTATCTTGTATCTGCACAAGATATATACAAAATAAATCTGCAAAATGATGTTTCAAAAATATGCAGGTCCAAAAATACTAGGTCCTCTATCTGGCATCCTAGTCCAAAAGTAATAACCTCTTAGTTGACCTGTTCGTCATCTGAGAAGTCATGCAAAAAGATCAAGTCAACACATGGTTGGTGAGTTCGTGTAGTTTTATAAAAATGAATTTGAACAAACTTTGAATGATAACCTTAACCTCACCATTAACCATCTATACCATCCAGTTCAATATGCTTATATATAGGGCATACGTAGGGTCGAACTTACCGCCCGCCTAGCCACCGTCCCACCACATACCAAACCACATGATATATTGTTCCTGGTGATAATTAAGCGTTTCACCCCATACCTCTGATTCATAGCATTTGATTACCCTGAAAATGTTTACCTTGATCCCCGAAATGACAACCTTAACCTCATCAACGACCAATTATGCTATCCAATCAAGTATGCTTATATATAGGGCATATGTAGTGGACAAGCCCTAGCCACCGTCCCACCACATACTGGACTGCTTAGCATATTGTTGTTAATGATAATTAAGCGTTTCACTCCATTCACCTTCATCTTAGATTTTGATTTCCACAAATTGATTCACCTCTGATTTCTTGAGTTCGTCATGTATCCATGATTACCCCAAAAACACTTGTAGAAATATAATATTAAATGTTTAATTAAATTAATAACTAAGCATTTAATTACAACTAAGACATGATGATTGGGCCTTATTTGACTCAATAAAGTAGACTTAGTTGTTGGTGGTTGTCCAAGCTGTACCCTCTCACACGTGGCCCATATCAGGCATGACCCACAAGGAGTCTATCTGTATGTGTCGGGACTTTCATGATGCCCATATCAGCTTGACCCATTGGCCTACTGTGCATGCCAGGACTTTAAGGATATCCTTTGATTCTTGATCGTCTTTGATTCTCTTGATTTCGTTGATAGTTTAAGTTATGCCCATGCAGCTTGACTACAAGAGTCTACTATTTATGCCGGGACTTTTCGTGTGTTACACGTGGTCTTGATTTACATACAACTGACATCCACCTTGACTTAAGCAATTAATGATTTCATTATTTCATGATTCACACACGGTTATGATTCCCTTGATTCTGATCGTTTGAATTCCATGATTTCACAATGATTATAGATTCTTGAGTAGGATCCTTAGTTTACTGATCACACACTAGATTAGATTCCATTGCTTTTGATCTTTAGCTTTAGTTCTTTTGATTTCTCTTTGAATTTAGATTCTTGAATTTGAACTCGATGGACTAAGGGTTTGTTTAGAATTTAGAATTAAAGTATTACTCATAAGAGTTATTAATTAACTTGATAGTTAATTCTGCATAGCAATTACCTAGACAGGAGACTAGGAGTATAAACAAGCACATATAAAGCATATAATAAGTAAAAGCATTGACGTAAAACAATTTAAATAAAAAGGTTTACGCATGCTTCTCAGCCCCGTTTTTGAAAACAAAAATGTTTAGAAAAGGGGCAATGAACTCACCTGTGTTGCTCTGTATTGAATTACCACAAAATGCGCGCTCGTTGTTGTAGCCTATGTTTCTTCGGTTCCTGAGTTGTTTTAAGAGAATTCGAATACGATAAGTATTCATAATAGTCGTCATATCTAGGTTTTGGTCTCGGTGTGCAACTAAGTGTCCTATGTGCTAATGTGTTTCTAAGATTTCATCTGACTAGTCTAACTCCTTACCCATTAGTAACCCGTATCCCACAATTAATCATAACCAGTCTTTAATTAAAACGTTTTTAATTTAATTCACTATAAATTAAACATTAAGTCAAAATCATTTATTTTAATTTAAACAAGTTTACAATTTAATTTATTTTATTAAAACATAATTAATTTAAGAAAATGAAATTTTACACATGATGGGCTTGGGTTAAGCCCATTGGGCCAACCTCGGGCCCATTACTAGACTTTGATTTCCAAGTGATTACTGATCAAAATCTTTGAATAACTCGGCCTAGATAATTCAATTAAATCATATAGGTTAGTTACTTGTCTTATGAATTTTTCCTAAGGTTTAAGTGTTGATAATTAAATCAACACCCCAACCCTTAGGCTTTTGTTTTGATTCACATGATCTCATAATAAATTCCCAAGTGTTAAGCTAATTTAATAGGTGTTAACACTCATGTTGAGTTGTTAGGGTGTTTTAAGAAAACCATTTTTTTTCTATTTGAACTTGAATTCATGTTTTTCTTTAACCAATCCACCACTTATACATCATGTAGCTTAACCCATCACTAATTGAATGACTCTATGATTATTCAAAGGAACCTTAGTTCTCCCAAAAGTTGGTTTGCATGAAATTTAATACCCTATATTATTCTCATGCAAACACATATATGCGGCCCCATGCCCAAGATCTCCGAACCTATATCGACATTCGACCGTAGGAGAGCATGCTGGTTCGGCTAGATCAAGGTTTGCAGCCATGCACACAGCTTCTAGGTTCGCTGCTATCCAAAGGATTTAAGTGGTCTAGGGTTCGGCTAAGTGTTGGTTCGACTACTCCCAATGTTCAGCTACCTTAGGTTCGTAGCTAATCAGTTCGGTCGTCCAAAGGGTTCGGCCTAGAGGGGTTCGGCTTTCACATGGTTCGGCCAAGTAGAGGCTCTAGGTTCGGCCGTAGATGGATTCGTAGGTATAAATCCGACTGTTTAGAGTCCTTCATCCTAGGGTTCGGTGCCCATGCACAAGGTTCGGTGCTGTAGGGTTTGGCCATGCAAAATTCACGACTTCTTACTGGTTCGCACCAACTCCAGGTTCGTCATCTTTGGTTCGCGAGGCTAGGTTCGCTGGAAGGGTTGCTGAATAAGCGGTTCGGCCACCATAGGTTCGGTCACCCTGGGTTCGGCTGAGTAGGGTTCGCAGCTCTATGGTTCGTGGTTGTATGATGGTTCGGCTAAGGGCTAAGGGCTAAGGTTTGACCACCTGATTCGAAACCTCCAGGTTCGCACCACCCTGGTTAGGCTGTTGTAGGGTTCGTGGCTCAGTTGGGTTCGCCGACCTGCACCTTTGCGACCCACTATTCATCATCTTCCCCCTTGCACCCTAATCTGTTGCAGGTTTGTTCCTAAAGCTTACTAGTTGTTTACAAGAGTTTATCTAAATGTTTCTAAGCGTTTGGATTGGTTAGAACATCAATAGGTTATAGAGTTTGTGGTTCACAATAAAACCGAAAATAAAACTCTAGATTTACCTCAAAATGTCGACCAAATGTTAGATTTCTTCGTGGCTTCTTGTTCTCCTCGATCACACGAGCGTTTAGAGCCAAAGATCTCTTGAAATGGTTAAGAAATGAGGAGGATATTTTAGAAAGAAGTTAGAGAGAGAGTGTAGAGAGAGAGAAAAAACGAAATTTGTTATGAAATGGGTAGGTGGAGCTTGAATGTGGCACTTAATGCCACATTAATGGCTTTCATCTACCCGGGTGTGTTTGTCTCGTTCGATTTCACTCGGTTTCGCGTAAGGTGTCGGTTTCGTTTCGTTTTCGTAACGAAACGACTCGGTTATAAAACAAGAATTTGAAAATTTATTTTAGGTGGTTATTACTAGTAAATTAATTAAATATCTTCTGTTTATTTTAAATTTCTGAAATATTTAATTAATTGTTTAAAAGTCGAATCGTACAGTCGTCGCAGGGATTCGTTCGAATCGTCACACGTACGAACACGACGATAACTATACTTTTCAATATAGTTTTCTAATTATCGGATATCATTCAGAACGCTAAACTTTCAGATATATTCGTACAGATCGTCACCTATACGAATAATCCGTCGATTTAGCATTCACATAACGACATCCATGTTGTTTTGTTCTATAGAGCGTCACATACGTTTATACATAATAAAATCTTAACAATTAATCACATGATGGTTTTGTGACGCCAGATAATTATCTGACTGATGAACCATATTTCTGAGTTCTGTTTCTCTGAAATGATCCTGAATTTGCTGTTTGATAACACGAAATGCTAACTATACATGATATGAACATGACATACAATGAAATACGTATAGTTAGTACCTGATTACTGTTTATGTTACTGTTGAGATCACTGTTCCGGTGACGTTTCCGGCAACATGTATTTTACATAAGACAACATGCATGCTACATAAGATGATCGCCATTCAAAAAAAATATATGCAAATCTATTATAGTAAATTACATAACTTAACGAGAGCATTTATTGATATTCGTCACAAACTTTTTTTCTTTAAAAGACGTACCATCATCAATATTAAAATTTAGGAATACACTGTGATGGACAAATTACTTTCAACGAAAGGAAAACAATAAGAATATAACGAACAAACAATACATGTTACCCGAAAAGTTGAATAAACACTTATTTTTTTTCTACACAAATATATGATCTTGACATTTGTTAATTCATTTGATTCACATGTTGAATAAGGACAGGGTAGAAAGAAAAGCTGCCATCATCATGCCACAAAAAGAACACGTCTCTATCCACAGTTGTAAAGTGTTTTCTACACCTCTATAAACAATTAATATGTAAAACCATTGAAAAAAATTAAAACACACACACGTGTGTGTCAGTGTGTATATACATATCCTAATACTGATAAAAAAATTTTGACGACAAGGTCGATTGGTTGACATTTTTTTGAAGAGAAACTCGTACAAAAATCATACCAACTATATATTATCAATTTAGAAAGAAATCCATCACTGTGGTAAAAACCTTCTAAAATCAGAATTGCAACATGAGACATCAAACAGATCAAGCAACATCCCTTATTCTTCATACAATTGAATCATAAGATTATTGGTATGAATACTAATAAATGACTAACAAATTCACCACGTGTCAATACTTGAGAGCATGTACAAATTTTTTTCCGCCCAAGCTTCTTAACCCTAATTCCCATTCTTCTATCTCTTCCCTAAAAAAAAAATCAATCAATTCTCATGCTATTTGTTGCCTTCTTCGCCTATTACAAGCTCCAAAACCACATTAATGTGAAGAAATTTGCCACCAACAAATTACCTTCAAAATAAACTCTGCCACAATTTTATCGACTATATGGTCTCCTTATCGTACCACATTCTTTGTTGATTCTTGCTTAATATTGCTAGTAAGAATCCTCTCCTCTTCCATTATTATATTTCTTTATCCTACCTCATCAATCAAACAATATTTCTAGGTAGGATTTCAATTCGTAGATCGATAACCTGAAACTTTATTTTGATTCTAGAACCTTTGTACATAGCTAGGTTTTTTTTTTTACAACTTGATCATTATGATTGTGGTGCTCGTTGTGAATCTTTGACATTTGTTATCTGTTGAAGGTTTGGTTTGTTATAAAGGTTGGAATTTTCTTAGGAACATATCTTCATTTGGTGTCGTCAAAGTTTGTAGTGAAGGAAGCGCATGAAATCGTATTGCTCCAGCCATGTGAAGAGATTGGATACATTCCGACCAAAAAAAAAATAAAGTTAAGTTTGATCTTTATGCAGGAATCAATTCTAATGTTATGTCTCCCCATGCCAGGTGTTGTGTTGGGAATTCATTTATGATCATGTATATCCAAATAGCTACCACTCTGAAGTAAAACAACATCTGGTTGTAAACGATGTATTGATTAAAATAAAATAAAATAAAATATAAACTTAGTACAACTAATAAATATATATCAACAATGAAAAAAAATACAGTTTTTTACCAAACCATTAACAAACTTAAATTATATGAACCAAAAAAAACTTACATAAAAAAATGGAATCAAACTTAAATTTATTAACCTAGAAACAAAAAAAGAAAAGAAAACCTTTGTGTAATGAGCCAAAAACGAAAAAAAAAAAACAAACTTTTGTGTAAAAACGAAAATTAACTTAAATTAAGGGAGTCATAATTGAAGACTAAAATTATACTAAAACAGAAAAGAACATAAATTACTATGAGCGAAAAACGAAGAAAAGAATCTTTTTGTCAACTTTTGTGAAAATGAAAACAAACCAAATTACTATGAGCGAAAAATGAACAGAAAAAGAAAAATTTTATATAAAAAACAAACTTAAATTAAAACTTTTGTGTAAATACATAAAATAAAAAAAAAAGTTTTGTGAAAATATTAAAACATCTATTTAATTTTTTGTTTTTAAAATATAATAATTAGATGCCTCAACTTTTTCTTCGTTAGTCGTAGGGAATACGTACGACTATGTAATAATGGGTTATTTTTCTCGCATTTACTTCACATTCTTCACATATTTTATATGTCTTGTAACGCCTATACGAGACGTATAGGGGACAATTAATGTTTTACATAATTTTACAGTATCAATAATTGAACTTTCATATATCTCGTATTGGCCTATATGAGACATATACATCTTATACGAGGTGTATACGGTGGATGTCAAAGTAGGTTATATGCCTTGTATAAGCATATACGAGACGTATAGTATCGGTGTGATGTTAAAATAAAAAAGATGAGTGTGTAAATAACATGTAGTAATACATTGTTTTTTTATAAAATAAATCAAAATAAGTGGATAGTAAATAACTATCAAATAAACTTGGATGGTATTTTGAATTCAAAAGAAGGAAGCCATAAATGTTGCATTTATTTCATGAAGACTAATAATCGTTGTCCTGTAAAGGTTGAGTATTGTGTCGTTATAATTATTACCTTTGTATATGATATTAAATCAACATTAAAATCTTTAATTAAGTACCAATGATGTCTTGTTCTGGTGGTAAGATAGAGGTATACGGGAAGTGATAGAAGACTCAAGTTTTGAGTTCGATTCTTGATCCCATCCGGTTTTACCGACCTTCCACCGCCGTGCCCTTGGGCATGTGCTTGGATCGGGTTTTCCCCGGGAATTGGTGGCTGGTGGGCTAAGGGCTCCGTCCGCCTGGACTAATGGCCAGCTTGGGCATCCTTTAGCCATTGGTGGCCGCGTACGGAGTATCTGACACTTGATTAGTTGGTCGTTCAAAAAAAAAAAACTTTAATTAAGTGATGTAGGGGTTAAAGTGAAAAGAGACAACATAAATGTATCATGTTCAATAAGCAATTTTTCTGTGGAAGTCACGAATTAGTCATGGATACGATTCACTTTTCGGTTTTAAACAAAAATTATTATTTACTATTATTTTCGAACTACTCATCATTGTAATTCACACGTTTGTGATAAAACCAAAACTTCCAACTAAACAATTTTCTTTTTACTTGTTTTTATCAACTACCATTCTCAAGTAAGGGGATGTTTGTTAGCATCTGAATGTGTTTGAATCTGAATGGTTCAGATTCAAACCGTTTGTTTAATGCAAAAAAACATATATGAATGAGGGTCTGAATGAGAAAGAAGAGAAGAGAAGAGGGCTCCACCGCACCGACTGTCACTAGTCCGCCGCTCATGATCGCACCTGCATCGACGAATGCCACACCGATGGTTCAACACCTGCCTCGACGACCGCCACACCGATGGTTCAGCGACCGGTGTCAACGGTGGCATCGACGGGGGTGGCGACGGCTGCGACCGAACAACCTGCTTGACTGACAATGGAATAGGTTGCTCACTTGGCTCACGGTTGCTCACTTGGTTCACGGTTGCTCGATCACCTGCGACAGGGGACGGCGAAGGCACTGGAAGGAGGAGGGGTGGGGGCTGGGGGTGGCTAGGGTTTTGAACCAAAAAAAAGATTTTTTTTTTTTTATTTCATTCAGATGTGCGACCAAATAGTCTTAACCAGTTCAGTACTTAATGTTCAGATCCTCTTAACCATTTAGACATCTTAACTATTCAGCACTTAATAGTTTAGACGCAACCAAACAGTCCCTTAGTGAAGATAAATATGTTATCATAAAAAGTTGATGACTTGATGGGGTATTTTTTTGCTTATTTATCAGATAAGTTTATTTAGATAATTATATATAGATCTTGTTTTTGATTGTATTGTTGACTTCCAATTTTAACGAATACTTGAAATAAAGGTAGCCCAACTCTATTAACTCTAATAAAATAGAAAACCTGCTTTTATACAAGATATCTATATAAATAAAACCGAAAACCACTTATGTAAAAGGTATTTTATATGAATCAAATTGGTTCACAGGCGTCCATACCTAACATTAAGGTTATGTTTACAAGGTTTGACCCATGCAAGAAGACGGTTGGTCACACCCCCCGTCGTGTCCTCTCCATTACACATAAGAAGTGACCAAGGCGTGAATGATTGCAAGCGAAAATAGTCAATTGGTCATGGGGTGAGCAAAAAAATCCAATCAATTATTATTATTATTATTATTCTTTATTTTATAAACTAATTGAAAAAATAACATCACTTCTACCTTTTCGTATATTATATCTTATCATTACACACATATTATAAAACCACCAAAACCATAATATTTTAAGCTAATGACGTAGTTGCATTCAAAAGCAAGAGACCATAACGAGAATGCATTTAATGCACAACGAGCTTCTTGTATAAATATGTTTCCTAAAAAAAGACGTTGAATTCTCCCGAGCACATCTTTCATTTATGTTCAATATTTTAAGATAATTCAAGATTTTAAATTATTCTCATGCTAGAGATTGAACATAACGATACATATAATGACGATTATTTGTTTTGTATAAGCCATTTACCCAGGATTGTTCATCATCAAATAAACAAATACTCATAAAAAATAAATTTTAGGCTTAATCTAGTTCATAATGTATTATAGGACAATCCTAGTACCTAGTGAAATACGCATATGCTAATACATGAAATTAGAGATTAAATTTACAATAAATGAGGACAATAAGCATTCGTAAACAACGTCTAAGTATCACTCATTTTGTTTAAAGATATATATCACAGATACATAAAAAAGTAAGGTTGCTAAAAACTAGTTGGTTAAAATCAGATTGTGTAAAATAACTTGTCAAAATTAATCATTTTTACAAACAACGATCTATTTCGATTTAAAATCATTTAAGACAAAACGATTAACAATTAATAAGACCGTGGGGTGTGCCTTGTGGCCGGGCGTGGTTGGGGCTTGATTGGGCGTGGCACACCGCCCCCCTTGGGCCGTGAGAGGGGTGTGAGATATAGTGGGTGAGTAGAACAACGGCGTGGGTGGGGGGTTGGGTTTCGACCGTTGGTCAATTTAAAAAAAAAAAAATTAAATAAAACCTATATATAAAATCATCACAAACCCTCTAATATTCACACACACTCTCTAAAATCTTCACATCTCACAAAAAAAAAATAAACAAAAAATCAGTATTTTTATAAAAATGGAGTTTCTACGGGAGGATGACGATTTTAGCGAAGGAGAAGATTTTTTAATCGAAGCCGCACAACTTACCCTCGACATCACCAGACAACAAGTTGAAAGACCTGTTCTAACTAGAAGAGCACGGATTAATCGAGATCGTCTTGGAGCTCACGAACGTCTTGTTGAAGATTATTTTTCAGAAAATCCGAAATACCCCGAACATTTATTTCGGCGTCAATTTCGTATGAGTCGAAATCTTTTTTCACGAGTGCGTAATGATTTGGAACAAAAGTATGATTTTTTCCAACAACGGTGCGACGGAAGAGGAAAGATCGGGTTTTCCGGTCTTCAAAAGTGTACTTCTGCAATACGGCAACTAGCCTACGGCACTAGCAGCGATTCTTTTGATGAGTATTTACAGATGTCTGAGCGAATGGGGCGGGAATGTGTTTATAAATTTTGTAAAGGCGTAATTAGATTGTACGCGAAAAAATACTTGAGGAAACCAAATTCACATGACATCCAACAGATTTACACGTTTCATGAAGAGGTTCATGGTTTACCCGGTATGTTAGGTAGTCTCGACTGCACCCATTGGGAATGGGACAATTGTCCAACAGCATGGCGAGGTCAATTCCAACGAGGCGACCATCCAAGACCGACTTTTATGCTAGAAGCTGTTGCGTCTCAAGATCTTTGGATATGGCATGCCTTCTTTGGTGCATCGGGATCGAACAATGATATAAATGTTCTAGATCAGTCGCCGATTTACAACGATCTTATTGAAGGCAAGGCACCCGGGCAGCAGTTTATTTGTAACGACACAACATACAAATACGGGTATTATTTAGTCGATGGTATTTATCCACAATGGGCTACTTTCGTGAAATCGTTTACATCACGACAAACTGAAGATGAAAAACGTCTGCATTTCCAGAATCGTCAAGAGGGTGCAAGAAAGGATATTGAACGAGCATTCGGAGTTTTAAAGAAAAAGTGGCACATGATTCAACACCCTGCTAGAGCATGGAAGCCAAGTCGTATCCGAAACGCGTTATACGCATGTGTGATACTACACAACATGATAATTGAAGACAACGGTCGAGCGATATGTGAATTTTATGAAGAAGACGATTCGAATTTGTTGGAGCATGTGGAGATCAACGAGGAAGAAAAACAAGCAAACCGTCGAATGCTTTGCAACGGGGATATAAATGCGAACCTCAAAGCCAATTTGATTGAACATTTATGGAAAAATCGTTTTTATTAATTTTTTTTATTAGTTTGTAATATTTTTATTAATTTTTTTTATTAGTTTGTAATATTTTTATTAATTTTTTTTATTAGTTTGTATTTTTTTATTAATTTTTTTTATTAGTTTGTATTTTTTTATTAATTTGTAATTTGTTTTTATTAATTATATCTCAATTTAAATTAAAAAGGAATGATGACGTGGAGTGAGTGGGTTAATGGGGCATTTCCACCAAAATGGTGGGGTGAGTGGTTGTGGTGAGTGCTTATGTGGCGCCTACGTGGCGCACACGTGGAGTGAGTGGGTGCCTTGGCACACCCACTAGTCTTAAAATTCTCTTTAAGTTTATAATATTTTTTTAGGATAAACTTATCTTTTGCTCCATATGGTTTGACAATATTAACCCTTTTGCTCCAAAACTTTCAAAATGATCATTATGCTCCCTATGGTTTGACAGTTTAATCATTTTGCTCCCTATGGTTTGACAGTTATAACCCTTTTGTTCCATGTGGTTTCGAAATAAATGGAGTATAATGGAGACATATTGGAAAAATTTTAAGCAAAATGATTAAACTGTCAAACAACAGGGAGCATAATGATCATTTTGAAAGTTAAACCACAGGAAGCAAAAGAGAAGTTTATCCTATTTTTTAATTACATTTAATTAGTTTACTCTTACAATTTTTTTAAACAATAACTTTTTCCTCATAAATAGCATATAACCGGTCTTTTTTAATATATACTCACTATAATAAATGAGTATTTTTTCGATACGGCTATTACATCCTAGTGAAATTTGAATTTTTTTTCTTGCATCTTTCTGATAATAAATGCTAATAAATTTTAACAATTAAATCGTATAACTAAATAATAAAAATTATAAATGTATTTATTCTAATAATTCTCTAAAAACTTAATAAAATATATGAATATTTCAAATTACATCTTATCTTAAAATATAGTTTTATAATTATTAGATATTTATTATTATTTGTTATATATAACTTTTAGATATTCATATATCTTAATTTACCGGTGCAACTAATATGTAAAACTTTATAAAAAATTATAATTTATAGCATTTTAGAGTCAATGTAATACTAATACATGATTTGTATTTTAGTTTGTTAACAAAGGAATTATGTAAAAGCTGTACAGGGAATATTGTTGGAATGCATATCAAAGTAAAAGGACCTAAATGCAACTAATTTGAACTTGAATAACAAAGCCGTTTCAACCTTGACAGTGTTTGTGTCTTTCACATCACATGTGACTTTTGTCATTTTCTCCGCAGAGCATTTCAAATTCTTCGTTACTTCGACCCACACCCAACAAAAACACACACCCACCATGAAAATTCTCTCTCTCTCTACCCTTGTTCTTCTTCTTCTTCTCAACTCCTCTCTTGCAGAACTTTCAATCCTCATAAAAATCAAGTCTTTTTTAGACCCTGAAGGCAAAACCCTAACTTCTTGGTCTCCAAATGCCATCACTTACTGTGGTGGATCCTTTGAGGGTGTTGCTTGCGATGACCTAGGTCAAGTGATGAACATCTCTCTTCAGGGAAAAGGGCTTTTTGGTCAAATACCTCCTGAGATTGGTCAGCTTAAAAGCTTATCTGGGCTGTACCTGCATTTCAATGGGTTGCATGGTGAAATCCCTAAACAGATTGCTGACTTGACTCACCTCACTGATTTGTATCTTAATGTCAATAACCTTTCTGGACAGATTCCACCCGAGTTTGAAAAAATGGCTAATCTTCAAGGTTAGTTTTTAGTTTAGGTCTTCTTTAAATTTTCAATAACTTTCTACTTATTTTTTTTTGAACATTCAAATTTCATTAAAAATTTGCAATGGAAGGAAATAATTTGCAATTGAAGGATCGTACAACTCCCATTGCTTTAGTTACAACTCATAACAGCAGCATTACCCTGGATTTGGAAGTTTTTCGTCTATTAAAAAAAAAGAATAACATTGTTGTCTGGTATATATGTGGTTTCTTTGATTCCAGCAGTATTGTCTTGTCACAAAATTCTTATTTTCAAAGTTGTCACTTTTGAAAATCTTTCATCTTCATTTCCGTTCACATGAACCGGACATACTATCACATTATTGTTCATGTGGGAAAAAAAATAAAAAAATAAAGACTGTTATCCAAGATTTTGTGTTCCTTGGTCTTGATTAATGAGGTTGTACAGTGTGTTGTGTACATTTTGTGCCTAAAGTGAGTAAATGAGAAGCAGTTTGACTGCTTCTGTCGCATCGGGTTAGATCTTCTTCTGTATCCGGTATACTGGTTTTGAATTTGAACACTCCCTTTCTTGGTTCAATTAATGGGATTGGGATGTAGTACCGAATTGGTGATTTTGGAATTTAGCCTAATCTATGGTATACATTAACAAAGTATTTAGTTTATATTTAAAAATTAGTAATCTGCGTTGTGTAACTGGCCCCTATTTTTTCAATGTACAAAATGAAAGAATCAAATTCCTATCCAAATTAGTAAGCCAACCGAACCTCATTAATCGGTCGGGCTCTTTTGCCAGTCATTTAACCCACATTGTTAAGACTAATGGGATCAACAAAATGAAAGATGTGGGGCACATCTGCATTAATGTTCGGCATATATGGGGCTACCAATATTATCACACAAATAAGCATGTGATGAAGGGCCCCCTTTGAGCAGGGCTTAGTGTAAAAGAACAAAACCATAATCATATCGATTCAAGTAGTATAATGTTATAAAATGCTGTCTTCTTATTATTATTTATTTTTATTTTTTTGGTAGTTTTGCAACTATGTTACAATCAATTAAGTGGAAGCTTGCCTACACAGCTTGGTTCTTTGAAGAATCTCAATGTTCTTGCTCTTCAATACAATCAACTTACTGGTGCAATCCCAGCTTCCCTTGGGAATTTGGGTGCTTTACAGCGTTTAGATTTGAGCTTCAATCACCTTTTTGGGTCTATTCCCATGAAAATAGCAGACGCACCGTTATTGCAGGTGTTGGATGTGCGAAACAATACACTTTCAGGCAATGTCCCTTTAGGTAATTTCACATCATGTTTATGGTTAATTGAAACATGGTTTTCTCCAGTCTTTGTTCTTGATGAGTTCATGATGTTGTAGGTTTAGGGGCACTTTAATTTTGCAGTTTCCATTGGTAGAAAGTTATGTTCATTAGCAATTTGACTTTGATTATTGATTGATAAATTTACCTCTTCTTTCTTTATTTTGTTTTTAAGTTTTGAAGAAACTCGATGATGGATTTCAATATGCAAACAACACAGACTTATGTGGGTCTGGTTTTGCCGATCTGAAAGTTTGCAACTCTTCTTTGAATCCTGAAAACCCCAATAAACCCGAGCCCTTTGGACCACAGTCAAAAGGAATCACACCCAAGGCCATTCCACAGTCTGCATATGTGACTGGGGATCAGTCAAGGTCAAAGCCAAAGTCAACAAGTGCCGGGCTTGCTGCCATACTTGGAGCTCTTTTGAGCGTTATGTTACTAATGGTGGGAATTTTTAGTTTCATTTGGTATCGCCGAAGAAAACAGAGGATTGGGACTGCCTTTGAATCATCAGATAGTCGAATTAGCACAGATCAATTTCAGGGCAAAGAAATAGTCAACCGAAGAAGTGCTTCTCCCCTCATAAATCTTGAGTACTCAAATGGGTGGGACCCAATGTCAAAAAGCCACACTGGAAGCGGGTTCTTGCAAGAAATGCTTGAGAGCTACGTGTTCAATGTGGATGATGTTGAGTCGGCCACCAGGTTCCTTTCTGACTCAAATTTATTAGGGAAAAGCAGCTTTTCAGCTACTTATAGAGGGATTTTAAGGGATGGATCTGTTGTAGCTATTAAACGTATTGCAAAAACGAGCTGCATATCTGACGACACCGACTTTTTGAAGGGATTAAAGATACTAATCTCGTTGAAACATGAAAATCTTCTTCGGTTACGAGGTTTTTGTTGTTCCAAAGGCAGGGGAGAATGTTTTTTGATCTATGATTATGTTGCTAAGGGAAACTTGTTGCAGTATCTTGATGTCAAGGGAAAATCAGGAAATGGGAATGTTCTTGATTGGCCGACTCGATTCTCGATCATAAAAGGCATTGCTAAAGGTTTGGTCATGTATATTTGTTCTTTTTACGTCATTAACTTTGTCAAACAATAATGTCATCGCTTTTAAAACGCAAATGCAGATAGCAAATAGCAAAAAGAAAAGAAAAGAAAGTTTCATGTTTTGATCTATGTATTTGTTGTTCTAGGTATAGAATATCTACACGAGACCAAAGGAAAGAAACCAGCTCTGGTTCATCAAAACATATCTGCCGAAAAAGTGCTAATCGATCAAAATAATATACCATTGCTCTCGGGTTCGGGCCTCCACAAACTACTAGCTGATGATATCATATTTTCTACCCTCAAAGCCAGTGCTGCTATGGGATACCTGGCTCCTGAGTACACAACTACTGGACGATTTACAGACAAGAGTGACATTTATGCGTTTGGGATACTTGTTTTGCAGATCATCTCTGGGAAAACAAGAATCGGATTATCTATTCGCCAAGGTGCTGAGTTATGCAGGTTTGAAGACTTTGTGGATGCTAATCTTGATGGGAAATTCACCGAGTCTGAGGCTGTTTTGCTTGGGAAAATTGCGTTGGTCTGCGCTCATGAGAGTCCAAGCTCGAGGCCCGCAATTGCAACGGTGGTTCAACAGTTAACTAATGTTGGTTTGGGCCCTTGATTCACTACTAATCGATAGTTACTAGGTTTGAGTTTCTCACTCGAACCAGTTTGGGTGGTGAGATCTGGGTTTGTACTTTGGACGTTTTTTTAACTTTAACTGTAGTTTTGGGGGATTATTTTGGACCATCAATTCAGAAGTAGTCATTAAACTTCAAACAAATTTTATTGCATCATCCTTGTGTAGATTTTTTTTTCTTTTCTTTTTGACTCTATTGTTGTTTTATATTAAGAATAGGGTTAGGTTAGGTTATTTCAAACTCTTGTCTTTCAAGCTATGTTTTTATAAATTTACTGGTGAGTTTTCCTCGCGTTGTGGTGGGTATTCTGCCATGATTCCGAATATTAGAATGCAGACACTATTCTGTGTATTAAAATTCAAATATAAAAACACGTCACAACTTTTGTCATTTCTTCGTAAATGTGTACATTTTGCAGAAATAATAATAATAATAATAATAATAATAATAATAATAATAATAATAATAATAATAATAATAATAATAAAACACGAGCCGCAACGATTATTACGAGCTGCAATGATTGTCAATATGTCGTAAAACAATAATTTAAGTGTTACTCATAAGTAATATGAACCCAATTTTAAGTGTACCATGTTAAAAATTATAAAACAAACCATAATAAAATATATATGATTACAACCAAAATGATACAAACGATATTAATAGTCGATAATGTACGAATGAGTTATAGTGAATATCATGCAAAATTTGTGTGAACGTTTGGGTTCGAAATTTATATAAAAGTGTGTGAGGTAATTGCAATCAAATAAATATGATTAAGACTATTATTCGATAACTTATGTGAGTGCAACAGGAGAGAAATAAGAGCACAAAGTTTACGTCCAAATAAAATATTGAAAATTAGTTGAGTAAAGTGGAAATTGAAAAACTAACTCCTTACTAATCCTTTCCACTTCTAAATATATATGCTAAAAAATCGGATGCAATCGCTGTCAGTTCGTCCTGAAAAAGTAAACTGAACTAATGCAAAAGCATATGATAGTCCCAAAAAATACGAACACAAACATAAGCACGTGATATTAAAATTATAGAACGAAAATAATAAAAAAATGCTTCTGCAATCGCAAAATCCAGAGTAAAAATGTGAATAAAAATGCCTCTGCATTATAATGAACGATCAAATATATGTCGCGTATAAGAGTCTAATTATTTACACTAACAAAATAACAAATTCTGACAACCAATGATTCCTATATAGGGTGTGAGGTGGGTGGGTGAATTTTTTTTGAACAGCTAATTTTTGGGTTTGTGATGTTTTTATTTCTAAAATCAAATTTCAAATGCATTGAATGTTTATGTTCCTAACCATGTTTATATTCCTGCCACACACGAAACGAAGTTTGCGAAGGTATTCGTCATCGTAAGCCACAACTGTAACGCGTAAGATAAAATAACTATGAGAAAGTTCCTTTTAAGGCATTTACCAAATATACAGGAAAAACAAAAATAGCTATTCAATTATGGCTACCAACCGACAACAAAACAGGCTCGAGTATAGATTGTAGCCTCGGCGGTCTAACTCGATGAGAGTTGAGAGGAAACGAGTTGTTCAACAGTGAATAAATCTCCGCAAGTTGAGGATGAGATCCATCTCCTACAATAAATTCATGAAAAGTTCCATCAAGTTGTATCCAACTAAAACCAGGAACTTTCTTGATTTTCAGTTCTTTCATCATTCCCCGCACCCTTCTGACATGATCCCACATGCCAAACCGAGCATATATGTTAGATAACAGCACATATGTACTTGAATCATGGTTATTCGTTGTGATTGCATGTTTCACCATGTGGGTGTCTATGCTCTCTTCAAGATCATTACATGTGCGAAGTAAAGTATGCCACAACACGTTGTTTGTCTCAACGGGCATTTTCTCTATGATGGCTTTGGCCTGTTTTATCTGTCCTGCACGAGCAAACATATCAATAAGGCAACCAAAATGTTGAACTTCTGGCTCTACCTCGTGAAGTCTTCTCATGATTTCAAAACACATTATGCCTTCCTTTACCAAACCTGAATGGGCACAAGCATTTAACACATTGACGAATGTGATTGCGTCTGGTTTTAAATTTAGTCTCTTCATCTGAATGAACATGTCAAAAGCTTGTTTTCCAAAGCCATGTATAGCTAAACCACCAATTATGGCATTCCAGTGATGGACGGTTTTTTCTGTTACGGTTTTGAAAACATGCATAGCGGTTTCTATGCTGCCTGATTTGGCATACATGTCTACAAGTGAAACCCCAAGTTTTCCGTTCAGGTCAAGTCTGTTCTCAGTTATGTATGCATGCACAGCAACACCTTCATCATGCAGTCCTAAATGTGCGATTGCTGAAAGAGCAATTGACATGGTGGTTTCATCAGGCGCTATGTTGCCCTCACTCATCATATTACGAAAGATTTGTAACGCTTCCAAACAAACCCCATTCTGCATATATCCAGTCATCATTACATTACAAGATATTACATCTCTTTCAGTCATTTCATCAAACAAGTGTCTAGCAATATCAATGCTGCCCAGTTTTGCATAACCATCAATCAGTTTAGCCCAGGTGATCACATCTCTTTTCGGCATCCTATCAAAAAGCACTCGAGCCAAATCAATCTTCCTGCTCTTTATGCAGCAATGAATCATTAAATTCCATGAAACCAAGTCTCTTGCAGGCATTTCCTCAAACAACTCCCAAGCCATCTGAAACCCATCTTCAACAATGCCATATCCACTGATCATACAATTCCAAGACCTCAAATTCTTCATTTTCAAAGGGAGCGAATCAAACAACTCACGTGCCAACAATACCATCCCACCCTTGACATATCCATCTATCATCGTGTTAAAACTAACCGTATCCCTTTCAAGCATTCTATCAAACACTTGGCGTGCAAGCTCAACAAACCCACACTTAACATACATACAAATCAAACAATTCTGTAAGTATAACTCACTGGCAAGTTCAGTCTTTTTCAAAAGCCCATGAACCTGCATTCCTTCTCTAATCAACCCCATCCGTGAACACGCCTTCAAAACCAACGAAAACGTGAACTTGTCAACACAAGACCCGTTTTCAAGCATCAAACCTAGAACAAAAACAGCTTGTTTTGGGTCATCTCCATGTGAGAAACTCTTGATTATGGCATTCCACACAAAAGGGTCCTCGGTTTTTGAGCTCCGAGGAATCGAATGGGTTAAAAAGATATGCCGAGCGAATTGGATTAGAGGAGTATGTGGAGAAGAAGCAAAATTGAGGATTAATTTGGTGGTTAGATAAGAGTTTTTTATGAATCCAGTTGTAAGCAATCGAGCGTGGATTTGGTTGATATCGAATTGGGTTCTGCAATTTGGGAGAAGAATGAGCGTAGGGGGTGTTGAATTCCATGGCTGCTGGTTTAAATTAACGCAGGTAGGCATCGGAGATTTGGTTCACCGGAAAGTGTTGCAGGGGAGGTTTCTTGTATCCGGCGGCAAGATTTTATCATCTCTAAATTAGTTGAGGTAGTTATTGTTAGAGGAATGTACCGTAAACACTGCACGGAGTACATGTTAAACTTGCATGGTTGGATTTCAGCCAAAATGGTGAAAAAAATATATTAAATAAAAATTTTCATTTTGCTCAAATGTTTTTAAATCATCCTCATATCGTGCAAAGATGTGAGGATACAACTTTTTTATATTTTATAAAATTAGTAGCCGAACCGAAAAGAAATGTTTTTATTATAAAATATGCTGATGTGTCATTTGTAAAGTATATTAGATAGCGTTTGATATGTATGAATGAATGATAGAATGGAATGAGTTATTACATGGCATCATACCTCCGATTTCAGTGGGTAAATCCTCAGATCCGTTGTACTTTCACGTAGAGGGGTTCAAGGGCTACGCGTGGGTTCAAGAATCACCCAAATCGGATGAGAAATGAAGGAGATATGCTTGTTTGAAGGTGTAAAAATGGTGATTTTTAGTGTGGCCGGAATTTGAGAGAGAGAAGGGAGTGTGGATGTAAAAATGAGAGAAATAATCTCATTTATCCTATTTATATCACGTGTGGTGTCAGGGTTCGTTTCGGTTGCTCGGTTCGCTATTTCGTCGCGTAACCGGAAAATTACGCGTAATTGAAAATAAATAAATATAAAGGTTATTTTAATTAATTTGATGAGTTTCAAAATTGTAAAAATGTTAATTATTTTATTTAATTAAAATTAAATTCGTTTCGCGTCGTATTTCGTTTTCGTTTAGTCGAATCGCGTCACCATCGCGCGTATTCGTTCGAATCGTCATTCGAACGAACACGACGATGGTTTTGCTTTCCGACTTTTGTTTTCTACTTTCCAGTCATCATTTCAGAACGTTAAACTCACAGATATGTTTGTGTGAATCGTCACCCACGCAAACACACTGTCAGTTCGTTATTCTGAAACGACACTGCAGTTTATGTTTAAATTGTATTTCCTCACTGTCGGACTCAACTAAACATCCTGTTTTCACCTTGTTTTCACATTGAATTGTCGGCCATCTGATTCCTGTCATCTATGGACATCAGATCGCAACCGATTTGTTTTCTGAGTATTGTTTGAATACCGTTGTTTCTCATGGTTTGTTGTGTTAACTGTAATTAAGTTTTCACTTAATAAACACAACTAATGTTTCAAATGTACGTTGTACTTAATGTATTTAAGTTTACACAAAAATACGTACAACGATTTCTTGATTTTAAGAATCTGTTAATACAAACACTGTTTACACCCATGTACGTACACATAGTTACTGTAGAAAGTACACGCACCGTACGGACTTGCCGGCCGGTCAGGTACTAGTTGTCACAACCAAACAACAAGAAGTAATGAATCATTTCATTACTAGAGGTAACCAAACATGACAATGGAATGATAATGATTTATTTATTTCCCTCGTCCATTCCATTCCTTTGTTCATTCCATTCCTTTATACCAAACAGACCCTTACAATTAAAAGATTGAGATGGACTTGTTAAAAGGTTGAGACTTTTTGTGAGAAAAATACAAAATTTGTGATTTTTTATGTGTAAAAGAGTGTTGAAGATTTTTATAAGAACAAGTTGAAGGTTGACATATTTTGTAGGATATTTACTTATGATGTAAAATTCATTATATTACATTGACCAGAATAAATAATATTTAATGCGAGAGGTTACGAAGGAGTGAAATAACATACAAGATATGAGTAATACACACCTAGGCACGAACAAATGACCTCGTAGTCGGAATGAACTACATATATCGTTCTAAGACTATTTCTACAATGACACTTTCATCTCTTGACAAGCAACTTTTAAATTTTAAATATCTTATCATAGGTCTTGTCTCATTTAACCAAGGATGAATAAGTTGTACCCCATATAGTTGCAACTCTTTATAACTTACTAAGATTATTTTTTAAATTTACCTTTCATTGGATGGTAGATGTGTTTATGTGTTCTTTATTAACATTATAAAAAATTATAATTAATATCTTTATTATATTAAACTTAATCTTAAGCTCACCCAAAAATTAATTTCGTATATGAAATGCTCAACTACATTTCTAAATTCTAAATTTATAATAGTTTCAAGTTTTAAACTTAAAATGCGAGTTATTATATATTTTAATTTATATAGCATTAATGTAATGGCTTTGATGTGGTTAGATGAGTATGATATTAGTATTTGGAAAACAAGTCGATATCATGTAACACCACGCCTCATCCCAAATACTACAAACCAAGGTTTATTATAATAACTAGATTACTACCCTATGTATTATACAAATTTAATAAAAAAACATAATAACTAGTTACAAACTAAAATTTAAACAATATAAGATGATTCTTAAATATAAAATATGATTAAAATTTTGTATAATTTAATATTTGAGTAATAAAAACACTAACTTTTTCAAAGTTTGTTTCTTTAAACATTTCTTTTTAAATGTTTTTGAAAATTTTATATTTTATAATGATTTTTTTTAAAGTGTGTTTTTAGTACATTTAAAAAATATTAATACTAAACAGGCGGATGCTTGAGTCGGGTTTTCCTCGGGAATTGGTGGCTGGTGGGCTAGGGGCTCCGTCTCTCTGGACTAGTGGCCAGCTTGGGCATCTTTTAGCCATTGGGGGCTGCGTACGGAGTACCCGGCAGTTGATTAGTTGGCCTTTCAAAAAAAATTAAATTTTTTTTTAGTTTAAAATATATATAAAAAGTATATTAAATAGTTTATACCATTATTTAATATAATATGTATTTAATAAAAGAGAAACGTTAAATCAAAGTTAAGGTGATCCAATAACATGACACGTGTCGTTAAAACCTTTATTTATCAGTAGATTTTTATCATAGATAAACATAGCCATTGTAATTGTTCTCATTGAACTTCCGCAGTTGTATAATCCATTGATCACAGTTGAACCAACTAATGTGGTTTGTATCGATAATTGTTGATTTGGATTACACAAGAGAGTCGTTTATATAGAGTACTAACACATGAAGCCCCTATACTTGCATTAACATCATAGTTTAATATTCCTTCTCAAGCTAATCATGAAATGCAATTGTACCTTGATATGTAAGGCTCTATAAATAAAAGAAACACATTTTTTGTTCTTATACCAACAAATTTACCTTCTTCTTTATTTTATTATTATTTTTTTTAATCCTAACATGAGGGTTTTCTTTTACTACAAGGGTATTATAAAGAAAATTACAGTTAGAACTTATTATAATAATCGTTACTATGTTTTGATGTTATAGACGATCTAATAGATTTTCTGCATTTATTACGTAATTAGTGGTTTATTTTTATGTTATAATAATGGTAATAGTAAAAGTAATATTAGTAGTTATGAAAAAAAGACTATTGAATAGAATAAGGTTCCAAAAATGTAATTGTATATTTGACATGCCAAAATTTGCAAATTAGAAGTTGGTGCAGGGCTATTTTTGAAGTTCCATTACTTCGTGGGAAACAACGAGCGCTTAAAATAAATAACCCATCACCCCTTAAAATTTGACACCCTGTCTCCGGCATTCGTTCTCGCTTCTTCCTTCCATATCTACATTTTAATTTTTACATCCAGATTTGATTTTGTGTTCTTGAAGATCGACGGTTCCTTTCTTGATTTCGAATTTATTATTCATATCAATCGGAGAGAATCGAAAGTTATAATTCAATGTCATGCACCGATTCCGATTCTTCCTCTCACGGCGTGGAATACAGGAACTTCCGTCAAATCAGCCGCGACAGTAAGTTCTATCTCCAGGATTCCTTTTGACTGATCGAATTCTTAGGTGAAATATATAATGCATTATGTTTTTTTTTCTCTTTATGGCAAGAGTTATTGATTTTTTGTTAAGATCATACTTTGATTTGTCTGAGGAGCAGCCGGTAAGATTGCCAGTTTTATGATCTTAAGGTCACTATTTCTATCCGTGCAATAGCATATAGGTAAACATCATATCATCAAGCGATCCGGCCCCACCTCACGAACAAAATCAAAAAAAATTTTAATGCTTTGATTTGTTTAGACCAGTCTTATATGTTTTAGCTGTTTGACATCGTGCTTGTAGTTAGATTAAAGCAGATTCTACTTCCTCTAGTAACAGAACTTTAATATTCACATGGAATGTATATGAAATGTAATAGTATTATCTAACACTGGATGTTATATATAAATTAGTTTTGAAAGTTTTAGGTTCCTTGTTCCATCCAATGTAAGAAATACCTGCTGAGTTTTGGACTTTGTTTGGCCTCAAATCCTATGTACCCTTTTTTGTCTTACTCATAGGATTTTTTTAAGGTTGTTTAGTTGACCTGTGTTGTATTTCTTTCTTAGCTTTATCGATATCAACGAGCATAACGTTTTTCTTGTTCTAGCTTATCTAACGAGTTACATTTATTCTGCTACTATGTGTAATCTCCCACTTATATTGATGAAAAACGGATTATTATTTTGCAGGATTGCTGCATGAAATGCTTAGATCATCCTCATCAGGGGACTCTAGATCAAGTTGGAAGGCATGTACCTATATATGCTGCATGCCATATATTCTATATTGAGTAATCTATATATAACTAGATTTTTCTTATATAATTTATTATAATATAACTAGACCTTTAAGTTATTTTAAGCAAATTTCAACCATTTAGTTGAGAATTTTCTATCATATATTCATATTTCCAAAGCAGAGATTCTTTAGATGTGTTCGTACCTAGTACAATTTTGCTGAGTGTGCAATTTCGTAATCTTAATAGATATGACGTTTGAAATTATTTTTTCTCTATTCAATTGATTGTGCTGCTGATTTTCTGTATGCTGTAGAATCAAGAAACACAACTAAATGGAAATTAAACTAATAAAACATTAGTTGAGTTGATAATTAACCGCAAGAACATAAGAAGCAGACTTAAGCTAAACATGTTGTGCAGAACTACGTCAAGGGATATATCTATAGAAGCTAGAATGTTGTGTAACTGTTTAAAATGTTTAAATTGACAAGAGACAACAACTCTTATAGTTGTTTGTCACCCCTCACCCCACCTCAAAAGGTAAAGGAAATGTTTTGAAGATGCTGAGTGACATGATAAACAAATCTAAAAAAAATTAAATTCTGCAAATATTGTGATTGTTTGCTTCCAGTTTTCTCTTATAGTTCAGGCATTCGACTTTTAAGCAATATTGAGATGTAATGTTATTGCTGTTAATTTTCATCTTATTGTACTTAATGTTTTTAAGTATTGAAAAAGATATGATATTAACACAAGACTTCATTGGCCTTTTTTCAGGTGCTTATTATGGATAAAGTTACAGTGAAAGTTATGTCTGCTTCATGCAAAATGACAGATATCACAGATCAAGGAGTTTCTTGTAAGCATATAAAATGTTTTATCTTTATGTTGTGTATCGTAAGTTACTGAACCCTCAGATTTTCCTTGTTCTGCAAATTGATTATTATCTTGATGAGTTACATGCATTGCAAGTTTCTAAGTTTGAAAATGTGAAAAGTGATGGCCTAGATCCCTCTTTCATCAAAATAGTTGCAAACCAGAGAATTTTATTGAATAACACATACACTATAAAATCCACGGCCCATACCCTATTTAAACTAAACAAAACCATAAATAAAGTAGGACTCAACTATTACTTCCTAAGAAATTCAATAACTTAATGAACTTACAAGTAATTTAAAATACTTAGCCAATAATTATCTAGACTCTTCCTTGATAAAGATTTAAATAACAAGTAAATATACTAATTAAATATTAAATTAAAACCTAAACTTTCAGCTGCCAATTCTTCTTTTTGTTGTGGACATTGACAATTAATTCCAGCAAAAAGAAAAGGAAATGATGAGAAATGGATATCACAAAGTGGAATCAAATTTCATGTGAAATTTATAAGAAGTTACAAATTTGTCCTTAATGGCATGTGTTTGCTGAAAATTTCTGTCATATGTTTGTATGATATTAAACGCCATATGTGTTCTGCAGTGGTGGAAGACATTTTCAAGAGAAGGCAACCTATGCCTTCTATGGATGTTATATATTTCATTCAACCAATCAAAGAGAAGTATGACTCCTGATTAACCTTTTATTTTTTCTATCTAGTTTTGCTAAGAGACAAGCTTGAACACTACATTATCAGCTATACACAGGGGGGCCAAGATTATTTATTAGTGCAGGATCCTTGATTATTATCATAATGTCATTTATAAATCTATTTTTTACCCTAGTTCAGAGATTATTTCATAAGCACACAATATGTTCATATAATAGTCTTCTGCTAATTCAGTAATATATTGGTGTTGATGGCAGGCCCTTTTTTGGGGCTTGTAAGGATTTTCAAATCTATTCGCACATGATACATTTTTGTGGGGCTTCTGCATATGTATACAAATTGGCTCAGACCAAACACCATATATATGTTTTACTAAGCATGTCCTTATACATGCATTCTATGATACTATTGTTGTGTGGCTTGTAAGACAATCTTTTTTTTTTTTTTTGTTTGCAGCATTATCATGTTTTTATCTGACATGTCGGGAAGAGAACCATTATATAAAAAGTATGCAAAATTTTCTAAATTTAGGAAATCAGGCCTTCTTTTTTCTATTCATTACCTTATAACTCGTATTTATTTTCCTTGTTCTTTCCTTCTGTTGCAGAGCATTTATTTTTTTTAGTTCTTCCGCACCAAAGGATTTGATAAGTCGAATAAAGAATGACATGAGTGTTTTACCTCGCATTGGTGCTCTAAGAGAGGTAGCATCTCATTTTTTTTATTAATCCTCTAATTATAACTGGTTTTCAAAATTACAATCTATGATTAGAATATTATGAGACCTGATCCAGTGGTTATTTCATTGCAGATGAATCTGGAATACTTTCCTATAGAAAGTCAGGTCAGCATTATAAATTCCTCTGGTATAGAAAAAAATACTGTTTTTTAGTCGTTCTTGACTTTCATTTAGATATGTTTCAATTGTAGGCATTTATAACTGATAATGACAGAGCTCTAGAAGATATGTACAGTCAACTTGCTGAGAATTCTCGCCAATTTGATGCTAGCTTGAACACAATGTCCATTCGGATTGCTACTGTTTTTGCTTCAATGAAGGTAATAAAGAATAAATAATTATGATTTTTATAAGTTATATGTTTAAAGGATGAACATATTTTCATATTTTTAGGAGTTTCCGTTTGTATGGTACCGTGCAAGGGGGATGGATGGATCGACTGCAGCAACATTTCGTGATTTAGTGCCTGTAAAGCTTGCTTCGGCTGTCTGGAACTCCATTACAATGTATAAAACTACAATTGCTAATTTCCCGCAGACTGAAACATGTGACCTCCTCATTGTGGACAGATCTCTTGATCTGGTAATTTTGGCTTTTGTTGTTTTCATTTCTTCACTAGTGAAGGAAACTTCAACACAATTACTTAGGAATGTCTCAATTCGAGTTTCTTTTTATGTTGCATGTGTCAAAGCACTCAAATGGTTGAAGTAAAAATGCTTAGCTAACAGGGGAACATATCAAATGGGTTGAAAATCTCCCAAAATCCATTTTTAACACGTACAACATGCTGGGTGTTTCACTCAAAGTTTGTAGATTATTATTTAATATGTTTTTAATCATATTGTTTTGTACTTGTAAGTAACCCATCAAGTATATATAAAAATTAGAAAAAAGGTTTTTTAAATGTCAACCCCATCAAAATCATTTCAACAGTGAACGTGACCTGTTTTGGTATGTTACCCAACTCGTTCATCTTTCCGCCTCTAATTTTTATGACATCTTACTGTGAGTGTTACTTCAGATTGCACCTATCATACATGAATGGACTTATGATGCGATGTGCCATGATCTGTTAGACTTGGAAGGGAATAAATATGTGCAAGAGGTAGTTTTTTTGTGAAAATTGTTTCTCTCAATTGAGTAAACAATGTTAGGCCTGAGGGGCATGTGATATTGTGATGGACGGATAAAGTATGTTGTATGTAGGTACCCAATAAATCTGGTAGCGAGCCTCAGAGAAAAGAGTTCCTTTTGGAAGATCATGATCCAGTTTGGCTTGAAATGCGCCATTTACACATAGCTGAAGTATGCCATCACTTTTGTTTTCTGTTCAATTGGAAATATTGCAAGTTTTAATGCTTTTTCATCTGGTTGCCATATCAGGCAAGTGAAAAATTGAGTGACAAGATGCAAAATTTCATGTCCAAAAACAAAGCTGCCCAATTACAACAAAGGTTGGTGCTATAATGCCACTACTGCTTTGGTAGAGTATATTATATATTGTAGTGCTTTACAATAAACTTCTACATTTATAATATTTATACGTTCACATCTTAGATGTCAGAAGATTTTGATTAAGCCAGATAGACCTTTTGACTTGTACTTTAGTATTAATTTATAATGTGCAGAATACGTAGTTTGACATTCTGTTCTACAAGTGTTATTATGCAAAATTGACTTGAATTTGCAGAGATGGTGGGGAGTTATCTACACGGGATATCCAGAAGATGGTTCAAGCTTTGCCTACATATAATGAACAAATGGAGAAACTCTCACTCCATGTAGAGGTGTTTCTTATTTACTTTCTCTATGTTTACTGCTTTATAAGTGGCATAATTTTTTTTAATGCTTTTTGTTTTTTTGGGTGTCTCTGTGAGAACAAACTGCTTTTGAATAAACTGGTTTAACATGTATTAAATAAAGATGAACTTTAGACAGCTTTCAACCCGCTTGACTTGCTCCCCTTTTAACAACTTTGTTGTTTGATCAGTTTGAGATGAAACACAGCCCAATCAGCCATTTAAAAGTAAATTAGTTAAAACTAACTCCTTTAATGCTGTTTTAAATTCCTGCTTCAACAGATTGCCGGAAAAATCAACACAATTATCAGAGATGAAGGGCTCAGGGATCTTGGTCAAGTTGAGCAGGATCTTGTATTCGGTGATTCTGGGACAAAGGAAGTTATTAACTTTCTAAGGTCACATCAGGTGACTTGAGAAATACACACACACACACACGTGGTGTGTGTGTATAAACAAAACTTATGGAGCTTCTGTTAATATGCAAAATTTCTGTAGGTATAAAATGTTCTTATATTATACTTATCTTACAGGATGCAAGAACTGAATACAAGTTGAGATTAATCATGATTTATGCCATGGTTTACCCCGAAAAGTTCGAGGGTGACAAAGCAACAAAGCTTATGCAGGTAGCTACTTCTCATATTCTAGCTATCAATAATCAACAATAATCGTACCCAATAAGTCCTGCCCATAACAAAGCTATTAGTAGGACCTGGGGAGGGGGAAATGTAGGCAAACCTTACTTCTCTCCCTAGGGAAAGAGAGGCTACCTTTCAAATAAACACTTCTGAATTCCTGCATTTTAAGGATAATGATGCTAAAGCAATAAAAATAAGATCCAGGTAACATAAATGACAACACATTAAACTGCTTATGTTGATTTTGTTCCATCTGTTGCCTCCTAGTTGGCAAAATTGCCTCCTGAGGATATGAAGGCAATACAAAATATGAAATTGCTTGAGGGATCAAACAAAAAAAAGAAACATCATGGAGCCTTCTCCCTTAAGTTTGATTCTCAAAAGGTAACTATTACAACTCAATTTATATTTCAACGGATTTATAAATTGAAATTCTGACAGTTGTATTTTTCTTTCATTATTAGAGGAATCATGCATTAAGAAAAGATAGAACAGGAGAAGAGGAAACATGGCAACTCTTCAGATTTTATCCCGTGCTGGAGGTAACATAAGCACAGATTTTTCAACCAGTGTATTTTTCAAAATTGTACATTGATAAGAACTCAAAAATCGTAACAAACTAGAATAGAGGATTTCCACTGATATGCCCACTTCGAGAGGGGTAATCTCCAATTACAAAGAGTAATTTACGAAATAACAAGACAAAGAACAAAAGTAAAACACTGCAACATTAAAATAGAAAGCAAGAACAGGGAAAAACTGCCAATAACTACCCACTACCCACACTAAGCCTTATTATCAGCAAATGGATTAAACATGTGAGGGAATAACAACTCCAGCTGGTCGAATTCCACATCAGCAGCTTGAGATGACTTAGACTTGCGACGAGTATAAACCCGAAATGGTGGCTTAGTCTTATCAATACTTCCCCCTCCAAAAGCGGACTTGTCCTCAAGTGCGAAGAAAGGAAACTGAACAGCAATGAGATCATAAGACTCCCAAGTAGATTCTTCCTTAGGCCGATTCTTCCATTCAATCAACAGTTCCAAGATTGGCTTACCTTCAAACATAACCCAACGGTGTGTAATTACCGATTGGGGTTGTAAATCATACTCCCAATCTTTTGTAAGAGGCAGAGGAGGAATGTTAGAAGTAGGATTAAAACCTCTTGCAAGTTTCAAGACCGAAACATGGAAAACCGGGTGTATCCTAGCATCAGCAGGAAGCTCCAACTCATATGCAACCATACCCACTTTTTTCTTAATACGATAAGGACCAAAGAAACGTGGGGATAACTTCTCATAACGACGTTTAGACAAACTCCGCTGTCTATAAGGCTGAATTTTTAAGAATACAAAATCACCTGGCTCAAAAGAAAGTTCTCTTCTCTTTAGATCAGCTTGCATCTTCATTCGATCTTGTGCCTTTTGCAAATTAGCTTTCAGTAAGACCAGCATCTCATCACGATCAATGAGCTGAGATTCCAGCTCATTATTGGAAGTTTCACCAGCTACATACGGATATAACTTGGGTGGTGGACGTCCATAAACCACTGTAAAAGGAGTCATACCAGTAGATGTGTGATAGCCTGTGTTGTAAGAAAACTCTGCCCACGAAAGAAACTGACTCCATTTAGCTGGTTGTTCTTGAACAAAGCAACGAAGGTAGGCTTCCACACACCGGTTAACCACCTCCGTTTGACCATCGGTTTGCGGATGGTAACTGGTACTCATCTTGAGCTTGGTTTGACTTAACCGAAACAGTTCCTGCCAAAATGAACTCAAAAAAACCGGATCCCTGTCAGATACAATTGAACGGGGAAAGCCATGTAATCGGACAATCTCTTTACAAAATAATGAAGCAACACTCTTAGCAGTGAATGGGTGTGATAGAGCCAAAAAATGAGCATATTTACTCAATCTATCAACGACCACCAAGATTGTATCAAACCTGTGAGAACTGGGCAGCCCAGTAATAAAGTCAAGGGAGATATCCTCCCACACCTGTTGCGGTATTGGAAGTGGCTGTAACAGGCCAGCAGGTGAAAGGGTATCATATTTGTTACGTTGACAAGTAACACACTGCTGTATAAAGACACGAACATCCTTACTCAAGTTGGGCCAATAAAACTGAGCCGAAAGCCTTTTGAGGGTTTTCAGATAACCACCATGACCTGCAGAGGGTGTAGCATGCGCTTCTTGAATCAACTTATCACGCAGCCCAGAAGCATTAGGAACAACCAATTTTCCTTTGAAGTATAGCAGCTGCCCTTTCAGCGTATACCCAGGTAATGTTGAAGAGTCATGTGTCAGACTTTCAACAATACGAAAGGTATAAGGGTCATGTTCCAAAGCAGCCCGAATGTCTGCTATGTCAAGGCAATGAGGCAATGAAATTGCAAACAATTGAGGCCTCCTGGATAAAGCATCAGCACCCTTATTCTCGGAACCACTGCGGTGAATGATAGAAAAATCATAAGGCATTAACTTAAGCAACAACCGTTGTTGCTCAGTTGTTGTCACCCTTTGTTCCAAAAGAAATTTAAGGGTATAATGATCTGTTTTAATCAGAAAATGGTGACCCATTAAATAATGGTTCCATTTTTGCACTGCTAGGACCAAAGCAAGCAATTCCCTATCATAAGCAGACTTGAGGCGGTTCGAGGGAGAAAAACCTTTGCTGAAATATGCAATAGGATGTTTGTCTTGGGTAAGAATAGCTCCCACTCCTTCAGATGAAGCATCGCATTCAACAGTGAAAGTTTTGGAGAAATCTGGTAAGCATAAAATTGGGGCTGTCATCAACGCTTGTTTAAGGGTATTAAAAGCTTGTAAGGCTGCTTCTGACCATAAAAATCCCTCCTTCTTGGTAAGATTAGTAAGGGGTCGAGCAATAATTCCATAACCCCGGATAAACCGCCTATAATATCCGGTGAGGCCCAAAAAACCTCGCACCTCACGAACATTAGAAGGCACCGGCCAAGACTCAACAGCCGCCACATTGCTAAGCTTACCATGTACCTTCATAGTAGTAGTATGGGACTTACCCAGAATTGCATTGAGGCTGATTTCGGCTATATCATCGGAGGTGGCAGCCTGGTTATCCTCTTCTGTCTCCACCGGTTCATCGCCCCCATTTTCAGTTTCCAACAGCTTGAAAGTGCCAACCTTGCACCTATGACCAGGCCCATATTTGTCACCACAGCGGAAGCATTCCCCACGTAGGAACCGGTTCTGTTTTTCAGTTTCAGATAGCCGAGGATTGGTTTTGGAAGAAGTAGCAGGTTGGGTAGGATTGTTGGTTTGGTTGGTAGGAGGGTTGGGATTGGTTTTGGGTTGAGTCCAAGTGGAGGTTCTGCTGTTGCGGCTAGAGGAGACCTTTGACTCATACTCAAGGGCTAAACTCATAGCCTTGTAAACGGTTCGTGGTTTATGGATTCTCACATCAGCCTTAAGCTCCTCTTTTAAACCGTCAAGGAAAACGGCTAATAAGCAGTGATCTGGCCAATTGGAAGCCCTCGATGAACGCCTAGCAAACTCTTGTCTATATTCCTGCACCGTACCCGTCTGCTTGAGGCTACAGAGGTGTTCATCTGGGTTCTGGAACTCCGCAGGCCCGAAATTCCTCTCAAAAGCATGCACCATCTCCTCCCAAAATTGGATCGGTTGATCCGAAGATAGCCATGAGAACAAATCCAGCGCGTCTCCTTCTAAATGCATCGAGGCCACATCCACCTGTTCTTCCTCAGGAATCTGATAATAACGGAAGTACTTCTCAGCCTTGAGAACCCACCCGCGAGGGTCGCCACCACTGAATGTTGGAAAATCGATCTTATTGTATGGACGAAAGAGGCGGTTGTTAGTCCAGGAAGACTCGCCTTCGTCAACTCGCCCGGCTCCCATCCCTTTTCTCTTCGGATCAGAATTCTTGAGTGCTGCAACTTCCGCCTTCAAACTCTCAAACGCTGCTGCCATGGCTGCTAACTGATTAGCAACAGGGTCGGGGTTGGTTGTGTTTCCTTCACTCCGGGTTTGCACCATCTTCGAGTTTCCCGGCAATGGAACCAATTGATAAGAACTCAAAAATCGTAACAAACTAGAATAGAGGATTTCCACTGATATGCCCACTTCGAGAGGGGTAATCTCCAATTACAAAGAGTAATTTACGAAATAACAAGACAAAGAACAAAAGTAAAACACTGCAACATTAAAATAGAAAGCAAGAACAGGGAAAAACTGCCAATAACTACCCACTACCCACACTAAGCCTTATTATCAGCAAATGGATTAAACATGTGAGGGAATAACAACTCCAGCTGGTCGAATTCCACATCAGCAGCTTGAGATGACTTAGACTTGCGACGAGTATAAACCCGAAATGGTGGCTTAGTCTTATCATACATGTTCATGTATATCATGGTCAAGCCTTTATGACATATTTCGTAGTGTGAAAAAGTAAAAAAGAAAATAAATAAAGTGTTATTCTAGTGAATACCTGAAATAAATTGTTACTGTAATGCATAGTCTAACAGAATCCTGGATCTGTATTTTGTTAATGTCATATTGTTGCTAATTCCTTATCTCAGGAGTTGCTTGAAAAAGTAGGCAAGCATGAATTGGAAAAGGACGAGTTCCAATGCATGAATGGTCCAAGTAGTCAAAGTGCTTCCACCAGCAGCACACATGACATGTCAGCAAGGAGCGGACCAGCTAATCATCCGAATTCAAGAAGATCAAGAAGGACTGCTACATGGGCAAAGCAGCATTCATCTGTTGATGGACATTCAAGGTAATATTTGCATTTTTTTTCTTCAAATATCAAGTTACAAGCACAACTTGTTTTGGACAGTTAAACAGAGAATACGTATAATTGTTGTTGTATATAATCAATTGAGGAATACAATGTATATATAGTGTACATTTGACCCTTGAGATACTAGAATACATAACAACCCTTAAACAATAACTATCTAATTAATTACGGAACCCTTGAGATACTAGAATACATAACAACCCTTAAACAATAACTATCTAATTAATTATTAGACTAATAGTTGTCTAATATCCCCCCTCAAGCTAAGGCCGGGAAGCGACTCTTAGCTTGGACCGTAAGTTCAGGAATCTCTGAGAAGGCAGCGGCTTTATGAAGACATCTGCGATCTGGTCATCTGTAGAGATGAATTGGACGGACAGCTGACGTTTGGCAACTTTTTCTCGAACAAAATGGAAGTCCACTTCAACATGCTTTGTACGCGCATGGAAGACTGGATTGGCTGATAAGTACGTAGCACCCAAATTATCACACCATAAGGTAGGTACGGTCTGGATTGGAACATGTAACTCCTGCAGAAGTGTTTGTAACCATGTGAGCTCAGCGACAGCATCAGCTAGAGCTTTGTATTCGGATTCTGTAGATGACCGAGAGACGGTTTTCTGTTTTCGTGCAGACCAGGATACAAGATTCGTTCCTAGGTAGATAGCATAGCCCCCGGTGGATCGACGGTCATCGGGACAACCAGCCCAGTCCGCATCAGAAAAGGCTGTCAAGGTATTGAAAGTTGCATCGGCATAGGCATGAAGAACTGGAGAGGAGTTTTGCTGAACTAAAAGACCATACGAAATGGTACCCTTTAAGTATCTCAAGATACGCTTGACAGTGGACCAGTGGTTAGTGGTGGGGAAATGCATGAACTGACAGACTTTGTTGACTGCATAGGAGATGTCCGGACGGCTCAGGGTGGCATACTGTAGAGCCCCAACCACCTGGCGGTATCTGGCCGGGTTATCAAATGGGGGACTGTCACCCAGGGCTAGATTAGCCGAAGTGGAGATGGGAGAGGAGAGTGGTTTGGAATCTGTGAGGCCAGCTTTCTGTAGCAGTTCCAGGATGTATTTTTGTTGAGACAAAAGGATGTCCGGACCTTTCTGAAGAACCTCGACACCCAAGAAATAAGATAAACGACCCATATCCTGGACCGGGAAGGAATGGCCAAGCTGCTGAACCACTGTGTCTATAACCTGTGGGTTATTGCCTGTCAGAACGATATCATCCACATAAACAAGCATGTAAAGGAGAGTACCCCCTAAAGAGTAAACAAACAGGGACGGATCAGTTTTGGATCCCTGAAAACCAAGCTTGTGAAGCGTGGTAGATAACTGATGAAACCAAGCCCGTGGCGCTTGTTTGATGCCATATAGGGACTTGTGAAGAAGGCAGACGTGGTCTGGCTTGGCCGGGTCAACAAAACCTGGTGGTTGTTGTAGATACACAGTCTCCTGTAGATCCCCATGTAGAAAAGCGTTTTGGATGTCCAACTGTCGAAGAGGCCACTGTTGGGTAACCGCCAAAGATAACACTAAGCGAATTGTAGTAGCCTTAACAACAGGGCTGAAAGTGTCAGCATAATCGATGCCTTGTTGTTGTCGAAAACCCTTTGCACATAACCTGGCCTTGTAGCGTTGTATGTGGCCCTGTGGATCCCGCTTGATCTTATAAACCCATTTGCAATCTACCAAATTAGAGCCCGGTACACGAGGAACCAAGGACCATGTCCCATTTCTCATCAGTGCAGAGTATTCTTCTGCCATAGCATGACGCCATTGAGGAAAGTTATTGGCAGTAGTAAAGGTGGCTGGTTCGGTGT
This sequence comes from Mikania micrantha, assembly GCA_009363875.1. NCBI lineage: Eukaryota > Viridiplantae > Streptophyta > Magnoliopsida > Asterales > Asteraceae > Mikania > Mikania micrantha. The sequence continues at coordinate 5,287,799 of CM018693.1, read as the reverse complement.
CGGGATCAGTGGTAGAGGAAACAAAGGAAGAAATGTTGTAAGGAGTTGTTTTTTTTGGGTTTTGGCGCAGGTTGGAAGGGCGGGTATGCTGGACGGATTGGGTGTTAGAGGGGGCTGTACTTTCGGATGGAGGTGCAATGGTGGCGGTGGTGTTAGGTGGCTGAACAGAGGCGGGTTGTTTATGACGGCGGTGATAAGTATGTAGAGTGGGTGGCGGTGAAGATGGTGGGGAAGGTGGGTCCGGGATGACCGTGGCAGTATTGGTCGGGACATCAGGATGGGGTGGCTGTGGAGACGTCACCGGAGGAGTTTGATCCAGCAGGTCATCCAGAAGAGGTGGTGTTGGGTAAACAGAAGTATAGGGGTCAAGGGAAGGTGGAAGGCCAGGTTTATGGCTCGGTTGAAGGGACTTAAACGGGAAACAAAGTTCATTGAAACGGACATGTCGAGCAATGTAGATGCGGTCTGTTTCGGGATCGAGGCACCGATAACCATGATGTTGGGAGCTGTACCCAAGAAATACACAAGGAGTGGAGCGAAACTCCATTTTGTGAGCATTGTAAGGACGTAAGTGAGGAAAACATTGGGAGCCAAAGACACGTAAGAAGGAATAGTCGGGTGGGTGTTTGAAAAGGTGTTGAAAGGGAGAAAGGGAGGAATTTGAGCGGGAAGGCATTCGGTTGATAAGGTACACCGCCGTGTCGTAGGCAAACTGCCAGAAGTGTGGTGGAACGTGCGATTGGGCAAGTAAGGTAAGACCAGTTTCGACCACGTGTCGGTGACGCCGTTCGACCACACCGTTTTGTTCACTGGTGTGTGGGCACGAGAGGCGATGAAGAATGCCCAAGGATTGGAAAAAGGAGGATAGAGAGCGAAATTCTCCACCCCAGTCGGTTTGGACCTGTTTAAGTTTGGTGTTGAATTGTCGTTCAACCATGACAAGAAATTGTTTAAAGGTGGGGAACACATCAGACTTACGTTTGAGGGGAAAAATCCACATAAATTTAGAAAAGTGGTCCACACATAACAAAAAGTAATTGTGGCCCTCACTCGAGGGAACTGGTGAGGGACCCCAGACATCAGAAATAATTAAATCCAAAACATTAGAACTTGTAAAAGTAGATGATAACAAATGTAATTTAGATGATTTGCCAATGGCACAAGGTTCACAAAAAGAAACAGAACAAGAACTACTAGTTACAGGTAATTGAAAAAGAGATAACATGGACTTCAGCAGTTGAGGATGTGGATGCCCCAAACGTTGATGCCAAAGATCCGAGGAAGCACGATGAGCAGAAAAGGCAACTCAAGGAATGACTTGTTGTCTTGGAAATTGAAGCGAATAAAGCCCATCGTTACTTGGTCCCGTGAGGAGGGTATTGTGTGTAGTCTTGTCCTTCACAGCAAAAAAAGAATCGTGAAATTCAAAATAAACATGATTATCACGACAAAATTGTTGAACAGAAAGAAGATTTTGTTTAAGTTGCGGAACATGTAGGATATTGGTAAGTCGAAAGGTACGGTTTGGGGAAGTAAACGTGGATGAGCCAATGTGTAAAATAGGGAGACCCTTACCATTGCCAACATGAAGATTGTCACCGCCATGATATGGTTCGGAATAATCTAAGCTGGAGAGATCTGGGCCAGAGTGATGACTCGAGCCTGTGTCCGGTAGCCAAGCTTGATGAGCATAAGACCGAGAAGCTGCAAAATTAGCGGACGGCTGCTGCCGTGGGCAAATGGTAGCCGGGTCCCGATTTGGACACTGTGAAGGCAGATGACCGATGCCACACCTGTTACAAGAGCCATAAACAACATTCTGATTCGAGGCCCAACTGAATTGGCCTCGATTTCCAGTATTCGGTCCACCAGAACGATTAGAGGCTCCACGGCCACGCTGATGACCCTTGCTGGAGCGTTGTGTGTAGAGAGCCTGCGGTTGAGAAGGCAACCGTAGTTGCACACCCAGTTGGGCAGCCAGTTGTTGAACTGCCTGGACAGCAGCATCAGGAGGAGGAGAGGGGCTTGTTGCTGGAGGCTTAACCATGGCTGAGAAGGCCTGAGTGGGAGGAACTGTCGGGGCTGTTCGTTTCAGCATATAATCGTGATCAGCAATGACTGCATGAAGCTCGTTGAAGGCGAGTTGATGAGTCAGTGCCATGGTTTTAACACCATGGTATTCATCACGGAGGCCAGAGATGACCATCATGACCAGATCCTTGTCTTTCAACGGTTCGCCGATGTTCGCAAGGGCAGAAGAGTACTCTTGTGCACGTTGAAGGTAGGTGGTAGGGGTCTCATCAGCCTTCATTGAAATCCGTAAAAGTTGTGTCTTCAAGGTGTATTCCCTGGAGGAAGTGTGGGGGGCAAAGGCCTGTTCGAGGGCAAGCCAGAGATCACGGGCGGTCAGCGTGCCCCGAGCATGATGAAGGGCAGCCTCAGAGATATTGGAGAGCAGAAGCATCCGAACATGAGCATCGTTGGACAACCAGATGGTATATTGCGGGTTGGGTTGGTGTGCTGATAGAGCGGCATCTTTGGAAGAGCCTGCTGGAGCAGCGATGGTTTGTGGGGGGCAGGGTATCGAACCGTCAATGTAGCCGAAAAGATTATTGGTGACCAAGAACGGGTGGATAACCAATAACCAGGAACTGTAGTTACCGGAATTGAGAGTAAAGCCAAACTTGTGGGAGTTGTGGATTGCTTTTACTTTTTGATCAAAAGATGTGAGGGTGGCCATGGATAGCTGCGGTCAGTGGTGAGGGTTGTTGATGTGTGGGTGGGGCCGGCAATTAGGTTTAGGGAGGGATTAGGCAGAATTGTGCTGCCGGCAATTAGGGTAGGGTTAGGGAGGGATTTAACCTAGCTGTGATACCAAGTTAAACAGAGAATACGTATAATTGTTGTTGTATATAATCAATTGAGGAATACAATGTATATATAGTGTACATTTGACCCTTGAGATACTAGAATACATAACAACCCTTAAACAATAACTATCTAATTAATTACGGAACCCTTGAGATACTAGAATACATAACAACCCTTAAACAATAACTATCTAATTAATTATTAGACTAATAGTTGTCTAATATGGACGACTCTTTTCCCATCGTATTTGAACCAAAATGCATGTGCTTTATTTTCACGGTAATGATAATCTTCAAATATCAAGTTACAAGCACAGCTTGTTTTTCCATCTTATTTGAATCAAAATGCATAAGCTTTCTTTTTCCATCTTAGAGGTGGCAATTTTGACTCATATACCTATAAATGGATTGAATTGGGGAATGTAAGAATCAATCAACCCTAATCATTGTTTTATCACAATCTTTCTTCACATACTGTTGGATTTTCATCTTTACCATATTGGGCAAGATAAGCTTCTTCCTCCTTCTCATTCTTTTTATCCTTTCACTTGGTGCATTCATATGCAAAGTGATCAAGTTTACTACATTTGTAACACCTAAACTCTCATTTGTCTTGGTTCCTTGACCTCTTTCACATCCTGTAGCAATTTTCATTTGGTGCATTCCTCCTCTTCCTTGACCCCTACCATAGTTTTGACTGCTTTCCCATATTCCCTTAATTAATTCTAATTTTCATAATCACTTGAACTTGTTAACATCAACTTGCCTTGATTGTTCTTTTCAAGATCATCTTGGCTTTTAAGTCAGTACTTCAAAAGTCTTGATTCTTCCCATTGCTTCTTCAAATGACATCTCATCATCCTTGGATATTGTTTAATTGACATCACAATTGGCAGGAATATCTTTGGAACACAATTCAACAACTTCCTTACGAACACCTTGTCTTTGAGATGAGACCACATGCTTTTGAATTTTTCTATTATGTTGATCAACTTCCCTGCAAATTTATCCACTGTTACACTTTCTTTCATCTTAAGGGCTTATGGCTTGCTCGTTAAAGTTTCCAATCATGCTTTCAGAACTAAATAAAGTTCTAATTATCAAATCTTAATCGAATCCCATACCTTTTCTCAGTCTATGTGTTGTGCCACTTAGCAAGACATTCTGGCCTTGTTTGAAAAATCATTGCTTTTGTTGTATTGGTCTTCTTCTCATCCATTCTGCTTTTGTTGGAACTATTGTTTCCTAAAGACCATACAAACTTTTTCCATTAAAATTTCTCATGTGGTAATATAAATCGGTCAACTTTGGACATTGCAAAGACATGTTTCCTTGCTCACAGAATAGTACTAAAAGATTATCGGATTGAAGGGAAAAAAATAGATATTACTAGCAAAGAATTTTGCTGATTCGAGAGGGGCTAGTCTTTGTTTACAAGATAGTTTGAACAAAACATGAAGAAAACTAGAAACCAGATTCTACTCCTATACTAACTGCAACAAATATATGCTAAACCACCCACTGATGATGAATATAGAAGTGAATTAACAGGTGTGGTAACGAGTCAAGCCAAAAGTTCTCTCAGATCAATCGAGTCTTCAACCAGATTGAGCCGTTTATGCTTCTTGTGTGAGTCGGGTCTCATCTGGAGCTGCCTCTTTAACTCTTTTTCGGGTAGGGCAAGGTTTGTTTTCATCCCTGACCCAAGGTATAAGTGGGATTTCAGTAGGTATGTTTGTTTTTTTGGATGTTTCTTGCGTGAATAAACTAAGAATGAGCTTGTATCATTAGTCTCGTCCCGGTAAAACGACTTGTCTTCAAGTTAAATTAGAGAAATTGTTCTACCTGGAGATCATAACTTTCCCAACTAGCTTCTTCAACTGTGCTGTGCTTCCATAAAATAAGAAGTCCCAAGGCTTGGCAACCGACTTCAAGAACCCAACGTTTAGAAATTCTAATGGTTGCAGCTCAATCTCCCAAGCTCGGGTGATGGGTAGGGGTTTTAGAGGAGTAGCTGAAAGTTGACCACGAGCTAGTTTTAACATTTGACATGTGAAAAACTGGGTGAATACAAGAGTCTCGAGGTAACTTCAGCTTATAAGCAACTGAGCTACGCAAATTTGAAAAGGAACAAAAAAAGAGAGGTGAAAGTTTTTAACAACGACCCTTGGCAGGTTGACTTTTGAGAAACACAATGTCACCCACGTTAGACGATAGCTGCTGACGCTTTAAATCAACCTTAGACATCATGTGATCTCGAGCCTTTTGTCAATTTGCACGTAAAAGATTGAGCATGTCATACAAGTTAGTAAGTTGGGATTCTAACTCAGCATTAATTATGATCTCGGCCATGAGTAGCCACAAACATGGTTGTATCGGTGGATGTATGATACCCACTATTGTAGGAATACTCGAAAAAAGGTAGGTAAAAACTCCAAGTATGGGGCTGCTCATGATCATAACATCGGAGGTAAGCATCAAATGGGTTCACCACTTTGGTTTGCTTGTCAGTTTGAGGGTGATAACTCGTAATTAATTTCGGCTTGATTTGGCTCAAATAGAACAACTCCTGCCAAAAGTGACTCAGGAAAATGAAATCACGATCGGAAAACAATTGATCGTGGAAACCCATGTAACCTCACAATTTCTTTGCACAAGAAGGCAACCCCTTCTTTAGCTTCAAAGGGGTGGTAAAAATGTAGGAATTGGGGCATATTTGCTGAGTCGGTCAACCACCACCAATATAGTGTCAAATAGGTTTGGAGAGGGTAAATCGGTAACAAATCCAAATAAATGACTTGCCAAACTTGATTTGAAATACGTAAAGGCTTTGGTGAGAATCGACTCCCGAATGGTATCTAGGTTTGGAAACAACAACCCGTCTCCTTTGTACAATTAGATGTTTGCCTACATGTGTTATAAAGGTTTTGGGCCTTGTTCATGGCTAGAAGATCAACAAAGATTAGAAGTAGCCGGCCCTAGGGCTCTTAGATTAGTAGCTTCCGATCTTAGGGTTGTTTTTTTTTAAAAAAAATCTGGCTAATTATTTAGTTTCTAATTTTATTAACCCTAATCTTGGTATTATATATATCACTATGTTGTAATTGTATGTAGTTACATCTAATAAAGATAAACATTAGTTTCAAAGTGGATGCAGGTCACCTTGACCGAACCACTCTAAATCTCGTGTTTATTTTCTTTTATAGTTTGATTTTTTGTGTGTGTTTTTGATTGCTTCTGCTAGACCGAATCTGATTACACACCTAAATGTGGTATCAGAACCACGATTACTAAAAACACATGGTAAATGCACTAGTTCAATCGCAAGAGGAAAGGAGGAGGCTAATTCTGTCTAAATAAAAAGATTGATTGTTGTTGTTTGGTCGTGAGGCTGTCGAGATTGGACTGCAAATCTTACTCGGGGAGCAATGGAGATCAACCCATTAAGACTCTGATACCAATTGTTTGCTCAAATTCCTTCAACAGATCAGGATACTTGCGATTTCAAAAAATCAAAAAGAATAAAGATTGATCCAACAAGATCGACGCTTTTATCAATTTAAAACCGAGGTCTGGCACACACACATTAACCTTATTTAAAACTGAACAAAAACTTAAACACTCTATGACTCAAACTTTTAACTTCTAGGCGTTCAAATAATTGATAAATTTGCAAAAAATTAAAAAATCAAACCCATTATTATCTTAAATTCTTACTTGATTACTTGGATCCAAACCTAGATAAACATGCTAATAAAATAATACTCTTAACTTAATTTAAACTCCAATTTTGATTCTCTCTCTCTCTCTTGAGTAACAAAGATTAATCCAAGAGATACCAAATTATGTATTACTAACTTCTGTTCAACCATTTTTGTAGCAATCCAGATGTTATTAACACATCTACGCATTTCAAAAACATGGGGCAACGTCTTTTTGTTTTTATCATCGGTGGGGCCACCAGATCGGAGGTTGGTTAACATGTGAAGTTTTTTGTTTGTGCCCCATTAGTTATTATATGATGATGCTTTGTTGTTTGTCTGCAGTTGCGTGTTTGTCACAAACTTACTGCTAAATTAAAGAGGGAGGTTATACTAGGTTCAACTAGTATTGATGATCCAACACAATATATATCAGTAATATATCTTTCATGTCTTTTTAAGGAATTTCTTCAATTCTCTAATCATTCTGTTTGGATGCATAAGATGAAATATATATCCATAACCAGATGCTCATTTTTCTAATCTTGTATCATTTGTGCTGCAGAAAATTAAGTTACTTTAACAAGACATTCATTCCTAGGAGTCAGAGATTCTGTGTGATTACATCACACTACGTGGCATAATTTTTGTTAACTTAACTGTTCATATATAAAGAAAGAAAAAATAACCTCACATATGTTTATTCGTGTTGAATGTTTTATGCATTAGTTTGCTAGAATGAATGGTTTTAAGTTCAAAATACTTATGATCCAATAAAAATTTTGATCAAAATTTGTTCACTTTAAATGCCTAATGATATTAAATATATGTTCTGAATCTAATGTTATAAACATCTTTTTCCTGAAATTGATTTGTCAAAATATAATAATTTTTCACATAGTGTATATGTGCCCAAATTTTACCGCAATAGATAATGTCAGAAAGAGTAACCGTCGTAAAACATTTTCAATGTTTTTCAGTTGCCATAAATTGATGATGTTGTGACTCTTTTCTTTCTTTGCCAAATTTACAAGTAATTATAAATCTAAACGTCAAACATTTTTTAGATTTGTCAAATAATTTTTTTGCTATAACTCCATCTTAAATATTTTTTACAATAATTCAAACCTTATCATCATCACTTGACCTAACAATCTTAACCCAAAACATAAATGAGTTAATTTGAATGAACAATTATTGTATTTTGAATTGAAATTAGTAACACTATAACATATAACAAGTTGAATATAAAACATCTTAACACAATACATGTCAAAATAAGTAGCTTAAAAACTATATGAATACAATGGTTCAAGCATGTAAATATAATTAATAATATATTTGATTAGAAAATCATGAAAGATTATTTAAATAAAACATTTGTTTGCTTACAACTTATTTTAACTTAAGCTAAATTGATGTTTTTAAAACGAACTATTTAGACCCAAATTGAATTTGCTTAAAACTCATCCTAAACCACACACATCTTGATCCAAGCCCATTATGACTTGTTACCTGACCCGACCCACCTATTTTGTCAGACTTAGCCACATTACCCTTCACCTTTGTTCAGCAGTCCCATCGGCCACTTTATAACATGTGTAATTTGATACTACATTCCGCCTTGATTAACCATACAAACTGCATACAACCAAGCGAATTGGGTTATCTTTTCAAAAAGCATTTAAACAAGTCACTCGATGCAAATATATTCATCAACAGAAGTTTCATGCGAATTTAAATCCAAAATCTTGAACATTCAAAGTATTAAATGCCACTATCATCGATGATGAGTGCAACCACCCTATCCAAACATGTTTTTAAGCATGCATGATTCATGAAAAATAACACAATGTTCAGAAAGCTCGTTCGGTGACTAATCTTTGCGCAGCTGTTCACTTTCACGGCGAACACCATTAGCATTTAGGATTATAATTTCAACACTATCTCCCTGAAAAATATATGGATACAAGTTAAATAACGTGAACATATTTTTCATTTAGAAATTAGTTTGTTAATTGCTTCATTTAAAACTTAAGAAAAGCTTGGTACAAACTTACAGTGTATATATCTCTTTCTGTTGCTGATGAAAAACAAGTCTTTACCAAATCAACAGCTTCAGCTTCTGAAAGTGGTGTTACAGCGTCCTATCCATCAATATAATAGCAAGTATAATTTATATTTTGACCAGCGTAGACTTTTTGTAATTGTTGTGGTTAAACTGTGAATGTTTGATCATTATGATTTGGTTTCTCTTAACACTTAACTAATTGCATTCAACAATTTGTGACTGGATGAACAAACGGGCCTGGCATAAAAGGGGCATCATTTTTCTGACTTGGCATTATTTAAACTCGCATTTCCTTCAATTTTTAATAATATTTGTCATGAGAGATGTGTGAAGGTTAAAAATTTAATTACATGCCATAAGCCAAAGGATATATCTGTGAATGTTTTAGGACAGGGTGGCACACAACGGAAACAACACACGCCCAAACAATTAACACACATAAAACAGAAAGTAAATGGCAGTAAATTAACGTGTCTCAGTCGAGGTGACATGTGCCCACAGGCTGTTTTAACAGTAAATTACTTTTCAAAAGTTAAAAAATATAGTCAAGAGCTATTTGCAGGTCACTGACATGACAAATAAAAAGTTACCCAATTTAACCTGTCATCAAAAAGCATAGGACCTGTTCAATTTTCCAACTCTAGTGTGTGTGTGTGTGAGAGAGAGCATTCAATCCAGACCTTCGCAGGTAACAGAAGAGGGCTCGGGGATTTTAGCTGGTTGTCCAAGAATGGAGTGATAAGTGTGGCACCAGAACCTTGAGCACTGTATCCAACCCTCTCATAGGATCCAACAGCATCATATGTGAAAACACATCCCTTACCTTGATGTTCGCATAAATGAGTTAAAACTGATACATGTTTAGGCAAATTACTCCACAACTAAAACTATAAATGCACATATACCTTCGCTATCAAGGCCGCCTAAAACATTAAAGGCATAATAAGGAAAGAAACGCTTGTAGTAGAGGGTGTTAGAAAGAAGCTGAGCCATAGCAGGGCAACTCATTTGTTTGTTGTGTTGGTGCTGATAGATCTGTGACAAAAATATAAAAAACCATCAACATTCTTACAATTACAAAAATAACAGATTAAAAAAAAATTAAGAAACTTACCAGGTGTCTAGAAGACAGAACCTTTTGAAGTGCTTTCACATCAGCCTGGAACCCTGAAGAGGCCATGAAGCTTTTGTCCGCTCTGAAAATAAACATTTTAACAGCTTGAATATTAAAGAACGGCTCAATTCACGCTTTTCAGCCAAACCAAATAAAAATAAAGTACAAGTAGACATGTTTTTATTAATGTGGACACACTTGCAATATTAAGGAAAGGGGAACCAAAACAACAATACTTTGTTTGAATCACAAACATGTTACGAAAAAATGAATTTAAGGGGCAAAAGTAAAAGTGCACTAATTTTAACGTTATTTCAATTATTTTGTGAAAATAATGTTAAAATCAATGAGATGATCAACTTCAAACAATAACTTTGAGCCGCGGACTCTTTCGGAGCAGCATCTCTATCCCAATTAGGATAGGGGTAAGGTTTGTATCTATCCTTCCCTCCCAGACCCTACTGAAAAGTGGGAATATACTGGGTAAGGTTGTTGTTGTTGTATAGGTTGTGCTGAGGAAAAATATATTAAACAATGTTGGTGCAGTCATACAGGTAATGTAATTACAAGCCATCCATACATGGTAATAAAAGATACAATCATCTCTAATGTATACAACTCTGAACAAGATTTTCCTTAAATAACTGAAATATGATATATTTACAAGCACTTGGTATCTTTCAGTGCAAAATAAAAATTAAAAATTAAAAAAAAAGAACCACCAAAAAATATAAAAGATATTTCAATTTGGTACAAATGCAATAGCACAAAAAATTTAGCCCCCTAGTAAAAGCACCACAGACAGTTTCCCGCAAGAAAAGTGAATACAAAATTTCCATCTTCCACCTATCCGACCAACTTAAGTGATCACTCATGTTCTACAAAACTATTGCATTCTCTGTGCAATACTTGAAAGTTAGTAACTTTTTGAGTATAGTATCAACATGTTCATTAACTGACCAAACACCTTAAATCAAGATAGACTCTTGTCTCATGTAAACTATTTTTGCAAACTAGTGTTGACTGCCTCAGCATATGGGTGTCTATTTGTGAGTATGTTCAATGAGGATAAAGATAGAATGTGCCTCCAATATTCCACCAGTTGGTGTTAATTTGTGTCAATTTGACCGTTCTAAATCAGAAAAAAGCACCTATCATACTCTCAGATGGCAGAATCTACAGAGGTCTGCAACTCAAAGTCATGTCCTTAGTGTTTGCAAGACTCTTGAAACTTGACTCCAGTAACCAAGATAATATATTCCACATTCATGCTTTTAGGAAGGTACTTCTAAATTTGTGGGCATCCACAAACCCTAAACCTTAAGCGTGTACTAAATTACAATTCAGGTACATTAATAAAACATGACAGCAAAAAAAAAAAATTACAAATCTAGAAATTATATAATCAACCAAACAAATCCAAGCACGAAATGAATCAATACAATTTACAGATTTTTGAGTAATCTCGGGTGAGAATGCTGTAGCCGGTGGACATCCGAGTATCCGCCGCTATCACGCAGTAATCCGCACCAGCAATCGCGACACAAGTTCTGCATATATAAACATAGAAAGATAAAATTAAAGATCCAGAAAGTGGTACGAAGGTCTTGAAAGATAAAAGGCATAATCAGGATCATAAGGATTACATACCCTCCATTGTTATCGTATGGAGACCAATTTGCGTGTTCCTTCGGCATGATGATGATGATGATGATGATGATGGGGTTCGGGAATTTAGATCACTGTGTGTTTTTTAATGTGAAGAAAACCTTTTCAGGTCTTGCGTTATTAGTTTTCTTTTTCATCAAGGAAACATTCATCCCAAAAATTAAAAAAAAAAAAACATATATAAAATTTATTTCCAGCAATTTTTTCGTCTTCCACTCTTCCTGTTCGTATTGTACAACCAACCTTAAAATATGACGATGGGGTTCGGGAATTTAGACCACTGTCCGTTTTGTTACGTAGGTTTTACGTGGGTTTATAAAATATTTTTTTAAAAATATTTGGTCTGTGCTTTTTTGGTTTTTTTCTATAAAAATGTGTCCAATAGTGTTACAAACCTGTAAAAAAAATTAAAAAAAAACACGTTGTTTTTACATTATTTTTGCATGGTTTTCGGGGTTTTCTCATTGAGATGTGGTTTTCATTTTATCTTTTCCCTGTCTATCTATACTAATAAATCAAAATAAATGTATCACATGTCACTTTCTTAAACTATTCTTATAAAAATTTTACCGCATCTCTATCCTATTAAATGCACTCATATTCAATAATAATAATATTAAATATTAAATATTAAATATACTTTTATACATTTTTAAATTAAAAAAGGTTTTTAAAGCTTTAAAAAATATATTAACTTTAAAAGAGTGCATTTTTAGAATCCAAATTATTATGAAATATAAAATATTCAATAATTGTTTTTTAAAACAAAATATTCAAAAAACAAATTTTAATAAACTTAGTGTTTAAATAAATAATATTATTATTTTATTACTTATGTATTAAACTATATAAACTATTAATCATATTTTTATTGACTATTTATTATTTTTTTATTTAACCAGTGCAATATACGGGATATTGACCTAGTATGTATATATATATATATTGAACCGCGACGTTCTTACATATCATGTATGTTGTCTTAACATGGCACACCGGGCAGAGGTAAGACGCAGCCACATCAGATGCGCGGAAACCTCTTGGAATGGGTAAATCATCGCCCCCATTGGTCCAGAACCTGAAATTAAGTTTAAGATTCTCTCTCTCACCTGGATGTCATTTAAATCTCCCTGACAGAGCTCGAACCCATAACCTCTCAATCACAAGGTGAAACACCAACAAGTATGTTGAATTCGTAGGGGTTGAGAGATTGGCTTTATCTATGGAGATCTTTTTTATGTCGTGGCACGCTACTCTTTTTAAAGAGTATTTCCTTGATTTTTCGTCTAATTCATTACTTTTGCTTCTCTTCAATCACACACACTCTCTCTCTTTTTAAACTCTTTTTTTTTTTTTTTTTTTCATAATAAGTTTCTAACTTATAAGCTATTTTTGAAGTTTGGGAAATGTCTTGCTAAGCTGCAACTCTAACTCCATCAACCACATCAATTTTTGTCACGGTGCTTCACTCAAGCCAGGTAAAAATATCTTTTATTGCAATCTTTCAAGGTTAACCAGCTTTATAAATTCGGAGGGAAACAAATTGGCACATTCCCAAATAATTTTGAGGTTTTAAACTTACCAAGACTCCCAATTGATTCAAGGACCAAATTAAACGTGTTTTCAACCCTCAATCGAAGCAAAGTCAACGTCAATTCATGTTTCTTTTGTTGTGAGTATGTTTTTCTAGATTTCTACTTGTGTGATGGTTTCATATTTCTAGTTCAAGTAGTCATGTAATATTTTTTGGGTCTAACTGGTTTTCTATATGTATTCGTTTATGGCTTTAGTCTTACTTATTTTATTTTATTTTTTTGTTTGACCTATTAGTGCGATTTTTTCTGGTTGTAATATATACATATATTTTGATGTTATATGACAATTCATTTATACTTCGTTTTATGATTTCAGTTCAAATAGAAGTGTGGTTGATATTTTGATAGCCGGATGTTTTATCTGACCATTAGTCATTAATTGTATATTTGTATGTAGTATGTAGGTGTCAAGTCTATATCACAAACCAAACCAAAAGAACATATAAAAAATTTTGTATACTGTTTAATCTTCTTAACATAAAAGAATTAGGTTTAAAACCACTAATTTTTTAAATCCTAAAACTTTAGTTACAAAGTTTAACTAGGGGTTATTCCGCGCTTTGTGGCGGTAACCCATATTTAACTGGATTAAAAACATGATCTTAAAAATTGAAACTAATACAACATAAAGTTATGTATACGTCGTAAAACTTTAAATCTCAAAACACATAAACAATTAAAAAATAAGATTATATAATATTATTATACTAATATTATAAAATATTTATTAGTATTATAAAATTATTATTACTGTTTATTCAACGTTTAAATGTATATACAGTAATAATTGTAAAAAAAAAAAAAAAAAAGAAATGATAATCTCAACAACAAAACACTTGTGTGTGCGTTTGTGTAGAAGTCATGGAGGAAAAACAAGGTATGGATTTAGGTTAGTAGAAGAACACAAGCCTTTTTTTAGAATCTATCTTTTTTTTTCGAACTAGTAAGGAAGGAACACAGAGATCACACCACAGAAAGCATCAAGATTCCAAAACCCACAGGGCTTCCTTCTTTCTTAATTTGTTGCCATCAAAACACACACAAAGCGTTAAGGTTTAGAAATGGGAGATCTGATCGCTTGGCTAATCTCCTTCTTCGTCCTCATAGCAGTTTTAGCCCTTGTTCTTTACCAGGCAATTTCACTCTCACATTCCTTCAATCGATATCCTTATTCAATCATGTTTGAATGCTATGTTCGTTTTGTTTTACTGAATCCTGTGTTGCCTTTTGAAGTTGCTAGATTTGCTAATCTTCTTCTAACATGGTTTATTTAATTATGTGATGTTTGTTTTCATTCGCAAGGATTTGCAGTTATGTGTGCTGATCGTTTTTGTAAATTAGGTTTTTTCTTTCTTTCTTTCTATATGTTTTTGTTTGCAATTAAAAGTAATTGCGAGTTACGAATATTCTTCTCTCTCAAAGAGATACAGTGTATAGTTAACATCATTTCTCATATGTTTGTTCTGCATAAAAGAATTATGTTGATTTTGATGGTAAATCTGTTGGTTTTTTTTTTTTGTATAAAGCTATTCATTTTGTAGCAAAATTGCTAATGTAAAGTGTACACAGATTAATGTCAATGATACAAGTGGTGAACTACTCTAGGTTAAATTGTTTTGAAGTTTAATTTGGTTTCTTCCTGTCGTTTTTGAATTTTGATGAGGAAAATTGAATATTTACAATGTAACAGAGAAGGAACAAGCTTTGACAAGATGTAAGGTTTATACATGCTCTAGAATTGATACTATAGCTTCAAGTTGCATTATATAATGACGGATGGGGTACTAATTAAGATTTATCATCTGTCCGTCAACTGTCTTGAACTACATGGATTTTGTTGTATATATTAATATATAATTTACAAGGTCATGGACACTATTTTCAAGTTAAAAACACATAGAGGTGAATACTTTTCGGCCCCATTAAATAAATTGCCAGAGCTTTCTCTTACCGCTTTTTGGTATTTAAAAAATCTATTGTATGAGGTAATTAACAAATAACAATTACAATCTTTTGTTGCAGTTAATGTGCTTTTTAGATTTAGAGACCGATTATATCAACCCATATGAGTTAGCAACAAAAATAAACAGTATTACATTGCCAGAGTTCATCACTCAAGGGGTGTTGTGCTTTTTACACCTCGTCACACGGCATTGGATCATGCTTCTGTTGTGCCTGCCATATTTATGTTATAATGTTAACCTGTTAGTCCATTTCTCACTTTTTTTGACATTTTCTATTTATTGTTTTGTTAAATTACTTTAGCTATGCCTTTTAGTAGTTTTTTAGGGGGGAATGGGAGGGAGAAGGAAGTGGTGATGTGCAAAAACTATTGTTTGAAGAGGAAACATTTTGACTTTTTGGTCAAGTCTTTGACTTGTAAAGTTAAAATTTGATACATGCTCAGACTTTCTTACAAAGTTAGCAATTTATTTAACTCATATTTTATTTTTTATATAATTCATTACGGCTTTCAACACTTAGCAAAATTGAAAGAGTTCATGTCATGTCTTAAGTTAAATTTTTGTTTGTTTGACCTGAAAAATCAAATTTTATCTTTTGAAAAAGGAGGGTATAATTCTTGTTAGTTTATCAAGGACATAAAAAACATCTTTTAAATATGCAACATCTAGTAGTTTTACATGTCTTTCATTTATTTAAAAAAGAGGAGTACTAATGATTATTATGCCAAGTCGAATAAAAAACTTTCATTTATTTTCTTCTATTCAACTTTTTTGACCCGTTCCTTTCAGTTATATTTTGTTATTATCTTTTTTAATCTATATCAGTATAAGTTTTTGTTTTTTTTTAATTAGGTACATTCATAAACGCCATCTAGTGTATGCAACAGAAGTGTTTGGCGAGCTGTCAAGAGAAAAGAAACAGCGAATATTTAAACTCGTTTATCTTGCTTTCCTTCTCTTTTTTTCGATATTTTTGTATGAACCTCAATCTCATTTGAAATCCCCAACTTTTTTTCACTTGGGAATCATATTGATAAGTTTCTCTGCGCTATTGTAGGATGATCTGGAGCATCGTGGATTTGGATTAAGCAAGCAGAACTCTTAATCGAGTAAGTAGAAGATATCACCGTTCCCAAATGTGTTTTAAACTCAAAGAAAATTACCAAAACACGTTAAGCTTGAAAACAAGTATGACAATCAAACAAAGAGTAGTTGAACTTTTTTAATCATTGTACGCATATTTTCATTGCAAACTATAACTAGCATATCTGCAAAAATACTAAAATGTGTCAAAAGAGACCTGTTTTAACAATCTTGCTCGTAGTTTTGTTTTAAAAAAAACATAGCTGGTTGTCTGAAATAGCTCACTTTAACATAATTATTAGGTTTTTTATAATCTTTTTATTGCATGAAATTCCTTGCTATTTAATTAAGTTTGGTGCTAAGTTGAAATCTAAATTGCTTTGTTTGACACTTTGACCCCCAAAAGTCAAAGTTGGTATGGTGGTTCTATATAGATATGAAGAAACTATCAAATAAATGTGTGTTAATTTCTTATCAGAGGCCCTATAAAGCTGTATATTAAGGATGCAGGGGGGTCTTAGAGCATGTGCAGGATGTGCGACCGCACAGGGCCCATTTTTTTAGGGGGCCCTAAATTTTTTTAGAAATTTGTATATATTATATATATTTTAATTTATTTTACAACAAACACATATAATTTACTATCCAATTCTTAAATACATTTAACCTAATTAAAAACTAATTACCAAAAACCAAGAGATGGTATATTTTGAAAGATAATGTTAAAGAATTGACTCTTAAATCATTGTTCACTACTCATTGAGAATGTCGTGTTGAGAGTGTTAGGGTTATTAAATATCAATTTTTAGATATTAGAGAAGCTTTACTTGAAGTCGTAGAAAATAATAATGATGCTAAGATTCAAAGTAGGGCTAAATCACTAGCCACTAATGAATTTAGTGATTTTGAATTTTTAGTTTCAATCATCATATTGTATCAAATACTAAACAGGGTGAATATCGTGAGCAAAAACTTACACTCAAATGACATGATTCTTTATAATGTTATTAAAGAAGTGAACTTGTTGATTGAATTTTTCAATGCATTTAGAGAAACTTGGTTATCTAATGCAATTGATGAAGCTAAGAAAATTGCCATTGAAATGGATATTGATCTGGTTGATGTTGTTGCCTGTTGGATACTTTATTACCTATTGAGATTCTAAATCCGGTTGATGTTTTGAAATATTTGAAGCAAGTCAATTGTTTTCCAAATGCATCAATTGCATATAGAATCTTGTTAACTATTTCGATAATTGTAGCATTCGCAGAAAGAAGCTTTTTAAAATTTAAGTTGTTAACTTTGAAGAGAGTTCAGCAGGTCGTGCACAGTAATTCATCGACACCGAAGAACGCTAACTTTGTTTTTAGTAGGATCGGATTTGCCATTCAAAAGGGGGTGGCGGCGCATCTTGTTGCTCGCTTACCTGCCTTTCTATTGTAATTGGATCCATATTGATTTACGGAATTAAAAAAAAAAGTTTGGGATAGTTGTTAAAGTCATTCTTACGATCGACAATGTCTCAAGAAAGACTTAATGGATTGACAATGATAACTATTGAGAATGAAATACTAGAAAATGTAGATTATGAAGATTTAATCAACAACTTTGCATCAAAAAATGCTAGAAGAACGTCCTCTTTTATTTAGTTATTTGAAACATTGAAATGCATCATTTTACTAAAGCAATATTGTTTATATTGTTTTTACTGTTGTTTTAATTATCGTCAATTTGTGTGTGTGCGCTTGCACACACATAGGGGCCCATTTTTAACATTCGCACAGGGCACCTAATCTCTCAGAGACGGCCCTGAGGATGCTCAGTTTGAGCGTAAGTCAAAGTTGATGACAAAAGCAATCTATCTTTCAATATCCTCGTATGTTTTCCCAGTATATAAATTTGAAGTTCTGATCGGATGTTATCTTTTCAGGAACAGTTTCTCTTTGAAGATGGCTTCTAAATTGTTTGAGTTTCACACAAACAGGTCAAGTTGAACAAAGAGACCATGTACAGGTATCTGTATAATTGTTATTTAACTTTGTAGCTTTCAGATTTTAGTTGCACCATTTTTGCTGTAATCTTCTCCTTTTCATGTTGGATAAGAAGTTTTATTTTTTAAAAGATTTTTCAACAGTGGATAGTCATCCATAATCGGCTAAACTGGTCGAACCACCTGCACTAAAGGAATTTGTTTGGTTTGTGGTCTCTGATGTTCATACGATCTATTGTTTGGAACCTGGAAATGGCTATATAAACTGAACCAAACTTTGTTAGTTAACTCTTTTTTTCTCTGAAATTTTTATAATTAAAAACAATTTAAACCGTTCATCTTTTTTTTTTTTTGAATCATGAGATCCTACCTACGTTATAAACCCTCAGGTGCCCTTAAATAACCGATTAAGTAGAGGAACAGATAAAATATGACCACAAGCAACCAGGTCGGTGACCTTCAATAAACCTTAGTGGGAATTGACCTGACATTGTGGTTGTCCCCATGGCCTGTGTCACTCAAACCACTACATCGCTTCCTTGGAGGTTAAGTATAGTTATCTTGGTATTAGAGTGGTTAGATTCCATAAAATATGGTCATTTTATTCTTACATTTTAACTAATTTAATAGCCCTAACTTTTATGTGAGGAGTTTGTTAGAAGATATGTTAGATTAATACCAAACAAGCACATATACCTAGGAAAATCTTATTAATTAGTAGGGTGAAGGGGGTATGATAAATGTTGCTTCTAAAGAATCCCTCTACTCATGAGTGCTGGGATTTTTACAAAGGTTGGGCATACACATAGCAATAACAAACATGCTATCTGTATTTATACGTAAACAAACAATATAGTTGATAATCAATGTCATATTGTCACACACGTAACAAATTGAAAACATGTATTGAAAGTACATAGAAAACACGTCAAATAGGCGATATATTTATACTAAGATATTGAATAATAATCTTATATTTAAAGTTATTAATGTCTAGCATTTATACTACTTCTTTAAAAGCTCATATTGCTAATCATGTTCTTGGTGAGGTTTAAAACTGACAAATCCTGTCTAATATGTGCCTCACATGTCAACCGAAAACATGATGGAATATTTAAAACGATCTAAACCGAAAACATGTTTTTAACTAATTTAATTGCTCCAACTTTTATGTTAGGAGTCTGTCATAAAACGATCGAGATTTATATCAAATACGTCATTTACACGAAAGCATGATGGAGTATTAAAGACAATATTAAACCGAAAACTTGTTTCCATAAAAAAGAAAGCATGCTTCAAAACTTTCATGAGTGATTGAACAAGAAGATTCATAATCTTTGGTTGAAAAAGATACAAAGTTTGCCATATCCTCCCCGTAGTATTTTACGTCAACATGGATTACAACCCACAAACAAAAAATATTAAACCCATTGTATTTTGGCGTTGGAATTAGATCCAACCCACAAACAAAAATCATTTCCTCAATTTTTCCAAACATTCAATAACATACATGGATATGAGCCTTAAAGACTGAATGAAGAATAATAAATAAGCTAGCTACGAAATAAAAATCGTTTCCACAAATTTTTTCATACATTCAATTAAATGTGTTTTTATGTATGCACTTAATTGTTGACGAAATCATGAACTCGTGCCGTTATTCACGAGTCGAACTGAACCATGCATGGGCTCACTCAAACTCTATTCGTTTAGTGATAGAAGTTCATGAAAAATGTTAATCTTATAATTGAAGTTTAGACTATTTTAACTTTACACATGTTTTTAACAATTTATCAAGACAACCTGTATTACATGAACAAGAAGCTATGCTCTTGTTCGATTTGTTTTCAAACTGAGATGCAGTTGAACAAGCATTCTTTCGATATTTTTCCGTTCGAATTTCAATTGCCGAGCTGTTTTGTACGACCCTGAGTTGTTTGTTTGACACAGGCGTTGATGGGTTGAGTAAAGGCTGGCTTGGGTGTTGTCAAATGCGATTTACTAATCATCTAATGCGAACAATTCAGCACGCTACCGACTGAAAAGAAAATTATTGATGTGCCAGACAGATTTCTCCACTAAATAATTTAAAGCAACATTAACATGGTCGTAAATAAATTTTTAAAAAAATGTATGTGCTAAGAAGCCCAATGGCTATTCAAAAGCAGCAAGCACCTAAAGCAACTGAACTGTTTACATATATACAATCAACATCAGATCTTACTAAGGTGAATTGCATCAAACAAACCTCTCTTCTGTAATGTTCTACACAAATTCACATCGACAGAATTCAAAACCACAATCTGTTCAAGGGTCCAAACCAGGAGGAGAGTCGTACCATTTAGGATTCTCCGGGTAGAAATTGTCAACCTGCAAACTAACAAGGCTGTCTGTCTCTATAGTATCATCATGCCTTACAGGCTTCGTTAATTTGGAATCCCCACAACTAACTAAAGTTTTTTCATCAAATTCGCTACATTTTAACCATTTCTCAGATTTACATAAAAGCTTTTTTTCATTCCGGCAATCTGATCTGATTTGATCCCATGAGGCAACATCTCCAAGGGTTCGCCCAAAACTGTCGTCGTCATCTTCAATTAATTCTGCATCTTTACCATCCTCATAAATCCTTTCATGGTGGCTCCAGTCTGCCAAATCATTCTCCCCTACTAAAACATCATTAGAATGCAACTTCACAGAGGAAAATGCCCCTGATTTTGATCCATACTCTCCTATACTTCTAACTTTGTTCAGAAGATCAAACAAATCTTGAGATACCGACCCCAATAATTCATGTGGAATTTTTATAATCTTTCCTTCAAGCAGCCCAATTTCATTTTTCAATTCCTTCACTTGCAGCAATACTGAATGTTGCACATCCCTCTCATCCTTCCCCATAAATGCAAAGCTGTCCTGATCAGCTTCCTCATAAATCATATCATCATCCACCACAAACCCACCTTTGAGGCCAACAACCCTGTGCATGATCCTTGCATTCCCATCCAACGGCCCTGGTTCATGCCCTGTATGCACTGCATACAGCTTAAACACAGCCATACCTTCTTCTTGATAAACAAAGGTCTTGTCTTTTTCATTATAGTTGGAAATTGGCACTATAGCTCTTATTCGAAAACCACAACCACACCGTTTGGAAGCATAAGGCTCCCTCTTCAAAATCTTTGATTTCTTTGATGATGAAGTCGGTTCCCCTGCTCGATGGCACGCATAATCTTTAACTTCAGCCATAAACGGCTTATACCTAATATACTTTTGCCTTATACACAGTACAACTTTGTGTTTAGCAGCCAATTGCTGCAGCTTATTAGGCACCTCTTTTGCTGGAACCTCAAATGATTCTGTATACTCAAATCGTCGCCTTTTAGAGCGGGCACCACCAGACCCGTTCGAATCTGAACAAACTGGGCATGCTGCCACACAAACCCTAATATAGGATTCAGGAATACCATAAAACTTAGCACCTACAGTCCAAGCTTGCTTAATTCTCTCTATAGTATCTTTTAACCCTAGATGCTTTAAATCGGCATCTCCATGAAATCTCATAACTATATCTTGCCACTGACTAACATGTGAAACAAATTGGTTATTTGAATTGTTCTTGAAACAAAGGAATTCGTTACCGTGTTCATCAACGTGGACTGTGAGCTTGTCTTGAATCCGTTTCCACGCCGTCAGATACGCCGTGTCCTCATTACGGTCCTTCCATACCGACCGCCAGCTGACCAGCACTGGATGCGGCGTCGCAGCCCTAATCTCCTCGGGAGATGCAACACGACCTTCGAGTATACATCGGATCATCAAGGAGTGAGATTCGATGTTAAATGTGTAAAATTGCGACGATATGTGAGGCTCAGGGTTGATAAATTGAAACCTAGGGTTTATTTTTTCCAACGATACCGCTTCGTTATTGGTGGTAAAAGGTGGATCTGGACCAGCGTCTGCATCCGAAGAGGTGTGACTGACGGAATCCTCGTCATCTTCGTCACGAAACAAGACGAAATCTGGTAAAGACGGAAGACAAAAGTCCGGCGGTTGATCCTCCCGTTGATGAAGATCCAAAATCAACGGCTGAGATTCTTCCATCGGATCAAGGTGATTATGGAACATATCTTCTTCAACTTTGCTTGGATTCATCGCTGTTTGTTTGCGTGAGAATCACAGATTTGAAGAAAGAAATTTTGTGAAGGCTCAACAAAAAAGAAGCTTCAGTTTACTCCGAAGATATTCTCTTTAAAAAAAATAATAATTAATAAACGTATTTTTATGCTTATTATTTAGTAAATAATAATGTCCAATTTAGGGGTGCTGAATAGGTTGGGTTGTCAGGTTGTGGGTTCAACCCAACCCGAATCTGAAAAATTTTACACCAACCCCAACCCGACCCAATCCGACAATCAGGTCAGACCAACCAACCCGAATTTTTATAGGTTGACCCGAACCTGACCCGTTTTGACCTGAAATATGTATTTATTTTTCATATTTTACTCTAAAATCATAAATCATAATCAAAATATATTATATAATTAAAAAGCAGTAACCAAAGTACATCAGATTGTAAAATACATTAGTTTTCAAAATATAATAAAAACATTTTTCAAGCAAAATATGTTGTTTTTTAATCCTGTTCATAATTTATTTCATATTCAACATTTTTATCATATTAAAAATTAACGTCTTCAATGATATCAGTTATTTTTTTTGGTAATACATAATCAGAATATAAATATATTTAAATTCAACATTGAATACTATAATAACATAATATATGTTTTTTTCTAAATAAACGGGTCGATCCGCCAACCTGATGGGTTGACCCGAACCTAACCCATTTATATTTTCAGGTTGGCGGGTTCGACTTGAAATGAACCCGAACCTGTTTAGCCATAACCCTAACGCAGAAAAATTCGTGTTAAGTTCGTGTCGTGTCGAAAATTCACGCCCCTAATGTCCATTACCTCATTAACTTTTATTACAAGAGATTTTTGGTTGAAACCAAAGAGACATTGTCTCAATGGTACCTTAAGATTCTTTCAAATGTGAGGTATTGGGTTCAAATCTCTCCCATAGTGAAAAAGGATCTGTGGGGGTCAGGGGGTTTTTCCAGTAGGGTTTCCTTCTGGGGTGGCTGTGGTGGCTCATGGGAGGTCCATGTAACTAGACTTTGGTGACATGGCCTGGAAACAGTGGGTTCACACGATTGAGATCTTCGCCGTTCGAAAAAAGATATTTGGTTGAAGTTTCATCTATATAGAGCAAATATTGCTTTAAGTTGACAAAAAAGTTTTTATAGGTTTCCTTCTAACGTTTGCTAATCAAAAAAAAGTTATCTTACTTACCGGACAAATAACATGCTAATGATGTATGAGTGTTCTTTTTCTAGGCAAACACATGTTGCGACGACACCATCTTAATGTTAAAAAATCAGACAAAACAAAACCTACGTTAGGTGGTGCAAAAGCAAACTCTTGATCATAAAGACAAGTGTAAAAATTTGTAGTTAAATATAAACGTATATACTACAATAAGTATATCATTAATAAAACAAAATGCTAAAACTAAAATATTATCAGGAACTTGTATATAACATAAATAAAAAAAGAAATTTAAAACTAAAGCATAAAAAAGGAAAAAATAACGAGGAAAATTTACAATCTCGAAATATTAAAAGAATAAGTAAGAAGTTTGGACGACTGATATTCCACTGTAAAATTCTAAAGTTGTGTCGTTGTAAAAGTAAGTGTAACCCCATCATAAACCTAAATTGTACGCCACAAAGTGTCACCTACTTGAAAGCACATGGAGTTTACAACAATAAACAATGTTAATAAAAAGAGAATCCTAGCCTATGTATAAAAAATAATATAATGATAAAAGAAACTAAAAGTAAAACATTAAAAAAAATTTTGTTAAAAGTTTAAATGTTAAGGTGAAAAGAAAAGGTTTTGGTTGCAATTTAATTGTACATGGAAAAATAAGAAAAATAGGTGGGGCTTGGAGTCTCAAATATGAGACCTCTTTTTTTTACAAGCGGGCGCACCCACCCAACAATGGCTCACGAAATGAGGCATTAAAAAGGTTTGCTGGCGACTGACACAAAGAATGTTTCAAGATTGAAAGAAGTGGTTGAACATATGCTAATTGGGCTTGCAAATCATCAACCTTTACCTGCCTCTAAACATAACCAAAGGATTGTATATTTATATGTGGGTCTTACATAAACATTATCCTCTAGGTTAGGTGTGGTCTTAGGTCTAGGAAAAGGCTCCTTCTAGTTTGTCGGTTGGGTTCTTGACTTCACCCGATCCTTCTAATTTTAGATGGGCTAGGTCTAGGAAAAAGTATTTTCCCTTTCCGTTTTTCATGACTATTCAAGCTTCACCCGAGCCTGCATCCTCCTATTTATAACAGCTCCTGGGTTCTAGTTCTCAATTGACTTTATTGAAAAATTTTCATTTCTTTGTTTTGTACTTGTTCTCCTTATCATTCTGCTAAGTTTTTTTTCCTTTTAATGGTATATATATTTCGTTGATTGTTCAAAAATAAAACATAAACATGAATCAATTAATTTACGACATAAAATATTGTAAGCCCTAAAACCCACACACGCGTGACACGTGTTTTAAATCAACAAATCAGAATAAATCCCAGATTTTTAAACAATCAAGTGTATTAAACACTTTGAACATTATAATTTATAAAAAAACTTTACAAAAGATTGATGTTATATAAACATTCAACAACCAATTTACTTTTAAAGTTATTCGTCAAAAACTTTGTTTCAAAACAACAAAGATTAAACCCCAAAATATGTTTGATCCAAGTCCTTAGTGATCCGAAAACATCATCTTTCAACCCTTCCGTTCACCTGAAAACACCATAATTAAGTCACCGTTAGTTCGTTAAAACTAAGTAAGATGACCCCTAACGTTGCCCCAAGCTTCCACCAAGCTTAATCACCCTTTAACATCACCTATTAACTCCCATTAATCCATAGGAACTAAGTAAATTAATCCCCAATGGTTCCCCAAGTCAAAAAGGGTAAAAAAAACTCAATTTTAGTCTAGGCCGTAAGCTGGGCCGTAAACCCGAGAGCTCTAGGCGTAAGCAAAATTTTGCCCAGACCCAGGCCATAAGTTACTCCCAGCCCGCCGTAACTTACTCCCAGACCTGCACAAATATGCAGATTTTCAATTTTTTTCTGCGTTTTGACCCGTACCGACCCCCGGAACCATTCCCACTCAATTCCGATCATTTCAATACTCCCATATACATGTCATAACACCATATGAACATAAAAATCCAACTTCAATCACCTTTTGATGACCATAATAGTCATTACCACAAACGATTTTTCTAACGGGTCGTTTGCACCCAAAACTCCATTGAAATCTCATTCCACAAGATTTCTCAAGTTAAGTAAACCACAACACTTGTGTTTTACTAACTTGATTACACCCAACAAAGGACATTCGCACACCATGTGAATAATCCAATGTCATGATCACACCACTTGTGATTCAAACACCAAAATTAAATCAGTTTCAACTATAAGTTCACACACCTTGTGAACTATTTGCATACAATCACCACACATACAAATAAACACTACGTGAATCATAGACTAGCATTAGAACGCCATACCAACAATAATCAAGCAACATATATCACCTATTGCTTATTATTGTTTATCAAAAAGCACCAATATCATCTATTCACCATAAAATCAATCTTTCACAACATATTCATTCATGCATAACACCATTGCACATAACAAATAGAAGATTGGGTGACTTACCTTGTTCCAACGCGCTATCCTCTATAACAAATTCCTTCCCAGGTCGTTTGGTGCCACTTACACCTTCACTATCAATTCCTATTATCACAACTAATAGGTTTAATATAAAGTTTGACTACAATTAGTCAAAATACACCCATTCACCCCAATGTCACCATTTTAAATCCAATTATTTCCAATTGACCCTTAATCATATCAACTCAACCTTGTTGATTTAAAATCCACACATAATTTCATATCCTCATTAGTTTTAAACTAATCTTTAAGTTAATTACTCTACTTGGCATTTCATCTAATGTGACACCCCGTAATTTCCAGGTCAGCTTATTGTTTATTTAAATGTTTATTTAAATGATTTATGTACACGTGGCAATAGAATTAGTTTAATTTAATGTGACACGTGGCACGACAGTACGAGCATTGATACACAATATGATAATCCAAGGGATTATCAGAAACTGCACACACGTGTCAAAGATCACGAACGTTGGTGAACGTCACAACACTTAAGCACAGAAACACTTCACAAGTCGATTATGGCTAGTAATTGACCATTAGAGTCCAAACGACGCTCGAACGATGTTCTACAGTCGAGAAAGGGGCGAGAATGGGCCCAGAACAACAAAATAGGCTTGTTGGGCCTAACATATGGGCCAGACGCTACGCCTGACCCGGAGATATGACCTCAGACGATCCGCGCGGATGGAACAAGGAGTGCCTCATACGCCTCACTCGCGCGCAACGCACGGAGCCACGTGCTCACGCCAGGCGATACGCCTGGGGCACCAGATTCGCAAAATCACCTTTTTAAACTCCCAAAACCTATCATTACGGCTACTCACTCATTTTAACCCATTTCAGACGTAAACAACTCGAGATTATCTTCCCAAAACCTCTGGTTATCATCTCCTACCTCCTCTAAACACCATTGAAGCCATTGTTGTGGCCCTTGAAGCTTTGGAAGCTTGAGAAGGAAGTTGGAGCTCGCACCACCACCATCATCGTCGTTTCTCGGCGCAAGCCTACTGTCCAGAAGCTCTAGGAGCTGTTGGGTGCATCGTCTCAGGACCTTTGAAGCTATAGAAGGTAGTCATACACTCCTTGTAGCTTTATATCACCAATACACACACATGCAAGTGTTAAATCACACATGCAAGCACTACACCATCACATGCACGAATTTTGTGATGTTTGGATCTGGGTTTGTTAATATCCTTACTGCTTTTAATGATCTAAGAGGTTTAGATGGTGTTTCATGATGTTCCAAGGTGATGTGTGTGGTTATGATGCTTGATTTGTATATAAAATGATGAGTTCTTGACATGCATGTATGATCCATGATAGTTAGGATGATTTTGAGTATATAGATTTGTTTCTTGATGGTATTGGAAGATGATTTCATGATTAGATGATGTGAAATGGTCAAAAATGATTTATTGATGATTATTTCCATTTTTAGTAACTTTTATTTTACAAAATGGTGATTTGGTTAAAATGAGGAGCATGCATGTATCTAGATATGTTGTTTGAATGTATTTAGGATGATATTGATGCTTAGAATATGATTTAGAAGTTGGTTATGGTCATCTTTGACATAGTTACTATATTTAGTAACTTTTTAAAGTGAAATGTTGATTTGTTATGAATGGGACTATGATTGACATGATAAAATGATGTTAAATGGATTAGTATGATGGGTCATGACATAAAAATGGATTAGGAAATGTTAGAATGGTCATTTGTATGCAAAACCACAAAGTTACTATTTATAGTAACTTTAATTTTATAAATCTCGACTTATGAATATTTTGTATGATTCGAGCATGCTAAACGGTTTATTATGACTTAACATGATGTATGAATGCTAAGTTAGATGGTTTCCGATATCACGTATGCTAGGAATGGAAACTTTCCATTTTAGGAAACTTTTATGTGTAAACATAATGAAAATGACTTATGTGATTTCGTATGATAAAGTGCTATGTGTTAACATGATCACGTAGGACTAGCGAGCATGCTAGAACTATAAGACCGCTAGGCTTTGTGAACTTTCCATATATGGAAACTTACTATAATTAGTAAGTTGTCCATAGACGCGACTTGCGTGTTTTGCACACGACAAACACTTACACGATTGTTACACGATTCACAAACCGTCACACGGTTCACCAACGGGTCGTTGACTAAACACGGTCAACTATGGTCAAACACGGTCAAACACGGTCAATGTGGACCAACACGAGCAAACACGGTCATTATGGACCAACACGGACAAACATGAACAACCGAGGGTTGTTGGGCATAAACACGAGCACTAACACGGTCACTTACACAAACTCATGTTCGGTGTACGATATAGGTTGCCGGTGACCGACACGCTTTCGAGCAGGAGCTTACGCTTGTTTTATTTCACGATCACTAAGGTGAGTTTACGGCCCCTCTTTACTCTTTTCAAATGCTTTTTAAATAGGGGGAGAATACTAGTTACATCGAGTCAAACATCTATTACTGTACAAACATTTTGTGTATGCTGGTTTATTAGACAAACATTAATTGTTGAACTCGTATTAAGTCCTCACAAAGTCTTACCGTTAATGTACGAACAACGTGATTGATTTGAATGGATCCGTTTGGGTGTGACTAACCCCACGGGGCACAATATTGACTGAGTGTCATAACCCGTGAAATTCTGACCTAACTTACTGTGTGCACGAGACACAGTGGAGGCAAGGACAAACAAGTCTAGTTCGGTAGTGACGCACTGACACTTGGAGCCTAGGGCTCGGTACTAACATATGATAAACAGCATGACACACTTTCTATTACTATATGTATATCAAAACCTGTGAACTCACCAACCATTGTATTGACACTTTTTCGAAACTTGTATTCTCAGGTAACTAACAAGCAATGGATAGCAGGAATGCACACTTTAAGGGACGAGCATTAGGAACCGCATGCATTTCTGTCTTATCATTTGAAAACAATCTTATTTATGTTATTTATTGATACAATGTAGTGTCTGACAATTTCTGATTCCGCTGCATTTGTTAAACTCGTTTTATTCCGCTGCAATATGATTTTGTATTCCGCTGCAAACTATTTTGTTAAGTGTATGTCAAACAGTGTTTTGAAACTGCATATAGAGGTGTTCTATATGACCTTGAGCTGTGATTCTGGCCACGTCACACCCACGTGGACTGACACCACGAGTGGGAAATTGGGGGTGTGACATCAAACACCATATATGCACAAGTTCATCTTCTAATAATCATTCATCATTAACACATCTATGTAACTCCAATATTTTTGTTTAAAAATGAACAATTTCATCATTATCATCACAAACTACAACAACTTAGTGATAATCATCAAATCCCAATCCTTTAAACACTAAGTTTACACACCATGTTCATCTACTCCATAAAAACCCCAATTCCCCCATTATCATAACATATAAATCATGAAAGAAAATAATCAAAAGTTGTTCCTACATGATTATCAACATCATTAACAACATTTGACACTCTCAAAACACCTAATTGAGAGTTTTACCCATCAAACCCACAACCCCCATGGAGACCCACGAAATTTATACCATAATCACCCAAAAATCATACCTAAATATAGTAGGAAGCAAGAACAATTCCAACCTATGATTGCATGAGCAATCCTTGCTGATTTGGGTCTTCAATTTTTGAAGATTGAAGTTCTTCTTGTTCTTTTCCTTGTCTGGAACGTCCCCAACACACACATACACACATGAAGTGTGTGTATTTTGACCAAAGTCAATATAAAAACCCCCTTCTAATTAAGTTTCAGCTATTGACAATTCTAACCCCTCAATTACAAGTTAAAACTAACTAACTTATTTACAATTTAATTAAGTTAGTTAACACCCACTACAATATATTTATTTAAACACCAACGAAATAAATATATAATTAAGATTATTAAATCTTATAAAAACACTCTTTAATTAAAATAAACACAATCATTCACCAATCATGTTTTATTTATAATGTTTTTTTCCAAAATGGGTCGTTACAAATATATATATCATTTTGGGATTTCATCTCAAGTATCAGAGCCTTGGTTATAGGGAACTAGGTTTGCATGTAGTAAACTTAGACTATAGCCATTGCTCAACTTTAGACACTACACTTAGAACTTGCACATTGATGATGTTATAACTTATGTTAAACTGTTGATTACTAACTTGAGACTTATAGGATGGCCAACAATGACGACATCAACAGGAACCCGGACAGACGCCCAGTCACTGACGACATGGCTGCAGAAAGCCGACGCCGAGTCAACGATATAGTAGCACAGGTCGACGCAGAAATGGACAGACGGGCTCGACACGCGGCACGAGCTCGGTATTGGGGATGGGAAGACAGTGATACAGGAGTGGATTGTCGGAGAGAGGGTACCTCCGTATCGTTGTCCCGAAGATACGTCTACAGGCCATCGACTACCGCCGCTCGGGGGTGCCATTGGAGCAGGCCTTCGCGGCTCATGTGGCCTGCACACGGCGCGAGATTTGGAGGAGCGGGGAATTATCGGACGAGGTCCGCGTTCTTCGGGAGAAGAACGACCGCCTTGAGAGGCGTAACGACCGGTTGGAGGAGAAGGTGGAGACCTTACGTCTCCAAGTGACCCAGCTGATGAGTCAGCATGGGCAAATAGTCGATGTCATGCAGGAGCATGACGGGCGCATCATGGAGAACAGGGTCGCCAACGAGGAGACTCAGGCGATGGTTCTAGCTAGCGAGGCCATGCTTAACGTGTGGGCCGAGCAGTTCATAGTTGAGCCACCGCCCGAGGATGAACTGCAGTTCGAGGCCGAGGACCTCGACGAAGGAGACTTTGATGAGGAGCCCAATGAGGATCCAGAGGAGGATGATGATGATGGAGATGCTGATAGTGACATTTCACATGTCACCATGGACTCAGATTAGTCGAGTTACTTTCATTTATGTTTCTTTTATATTTGCCTAAACGAGCGGGATGTGCTCGTACAAACTTATGTTACTATCATCTTTTGAAAAATCATTGTACTTCAAAGTTTATATTAATGAGAATGATATTTTGATTTATTATTGCATGATTTGACTATGGTTGATTTCTAACATGACACCTAACATGACCTCTAACATGACATCTGACTAACACTCTAACTAACAAGCATTCTATCCTTTCCGTATAGAAAATATCTATGGCGAGAAGAGGACCACATGCGCGCCCTGCTAGGCGAACACTGGATGCAGCCATCATTAAGATGATGGTTGACAGGCGAGTCAACAAGGTACTTGCAGAGTACGAGGCAAACCGCCTGGCCAGCGAAACTAGTGGCACTAACAATGGTACTAACACTTGCCTAACGTGACTAGCATAGCGTAACTAACACGATACTAACACACGACATTGGTTTCTGACAAACAGGATCGCACGGTAGTAGCGGCAAGAGATGTTCTTTTAAATCCTTCCTGAACTGCCACCCACACAAGTTCAAGGGAACTGAAGGAGCCGTCGGAATGCTCCGCTGGGTGGAGAAGGTTGAGTCTGTATTCGCAATGTGCGAATGTACCGAAGAGAACCGGGTGAAATTCGCAACCAGTACACTGGAAGGGCCAGCTCTCACATGGTGGAATACCCATGTTCAAACAGTGGGGTTAGATGGTGCCAATTCCATGAGCTGGACTAATTTCACCCGACTGCTGCAAGAGGAGTATTGTCCTCGTGACGAGATTAGGAAACTGGAGGCCGAATTTTGGGTTCTCAAGATGGTGGGCTCTGAGATCGAGCAATACTGCACTCGATTTCACGAGCTGTGTAAGCTATGCCCGGCAATGGTGACGCCGGAATACAAGAAGATCGAGCAATTCATCAGCGGACTGCCCGAACAGATTCAAAGCATGGTGACTGCGTCTGACCTCACCACTATCCAACCACTTATCAGACTGGCTCATAAACTGACCGATCAAGCTGTAGCTCAGGGCAAGCTACCCAAACGAGGCGAACACCTGAAGCCTCAAGAAAGCCAGAAGAGGAAGTGGGAACCCAGCCACCACCAATCTCATCAACCCCAACAACAACAGCGATCTGCACCTGCAAGAGCTTTCACTGCCACCCAACCCGATGACAAGGGAAAGGGTTTGTATCAAGGAAAATACCCACTATGTAACCGATGCTCTTATCACCACTTCGGGCAATGCGAGCGATACCGTTGCCTGAAGTGCGGACGACATGGCCACATGGCCAAGGATTGTAGATCCAAGTTTCCTATCAACAACAACAACCCCAACTACAACCAGAACAACAACAACAACCAAAACACTCTCAAGGGGTGTTATGAATGTGGAAAACCAGGGCACATGAGGAGGGATTGCCCTCAGATGAAGAAAGCCGGAGGAGGAGCGGCAAAGGGCCGAGCGTTCGTGATAGGCTCGGGGGAATCCAAGGATGATCCTAACATCGTAACCGGTACGTTTCTTTTAAATAATGTATATGCTAGTATATTATTTGATACCGGTGCCGATAGGAGCTTTATATCTAGTGAGTTTAGTGAATTGCTAGATATTACCCCAACACCACTAGACTTTAAGTATACCGTAGAGTTAGCCGACGGCAAGCTGATTGAAACACAACACATATTTCGAGGATGCGTCATGGTGTTGGCGGATCACGAACTCGAAATCGATTTGATGCCGGTAACTCTCGGAAGCTTCGATGTGGTCGTTGGCATGGACTGGTTATCCGCTAACCAAGCCGAGATCGTATGCAACGAGAAGATCGTATGAGTAACGTTACAGAACGGAGAACAGATCTCGATACAGGGGGAACGACGGGGAATACCTCTGAACATCATGTCTTGTATGAAGGCGAACAAGTACATTCAGAAGGGATACACAGCAATACTAGCTCTCATCACCGAACAACCGAAGAAGGAAAGGAAGATTGAGGACATCGCCGTAGTCCACGATTTTCCTGAAGTGTTTCCCGAGGATCTACCTGGACTACCACCGCAACGACAAGTCGAGTTTCAGATAGACCTCACTCCCGGAGCAGCACCGATTGCTAAGGCTCCATACTGATTAGCACCAACTTAAATGCTGGAACTGTCTAACCAGTTGCAGGAACTGTTAGACAAATGGTTTATCAGACCGAGCTTCTCACCTTGGGGAGCACCGGTCTTGTTTGTAAAGAAGAAAGACGGATCATTCCGTATGTGTATCGACTACAGGGAGCTGAACAAGGTGACGATCAAGAATCGATACCCACTACCGCGAATAGATGATTTGTTTGACCAACTGCAAGGGTCAAGCTACTATTCAAAAATCGATTACAGATCGGGTTACCATCAACTAAGGATACAGGAGAATGATATTCCTAAGACTGCCTTTAGAACCCGATACGGACACTACGAATTTCTGGTTATGCCGTTCGGCCTAACCAATGCACCAGCTGTATTCATGGATCTCATGAATAGAGTATGCAAGCCCTATCTTGACAAATTCGTGATAGTGTTCATTGACGATATCCTGATCTACTCTAAGAATCAGGAGGAACATGCTGAACATCTGAGGCTAGTCTTGGAATTATTGAAGAAAGAACAGTTGTACGCGAAGTTTTCAAAGTGCGACTTTTGGATTCGCGAAGTCCAATTCCTTGGACACGTGGTTAACGAGAAGGGAATACACGTAGACCCAGCCAAGATTGAAGCCATTAAGAACTGGGAAGCACCCAAAACTCCAACCAAGGTGCGACAATTCCTAAGTCTGGCCGGGTACTACAGAAGATATATTGAAGGATTCTCAAAGATCGCTCAATCATTAACATCCCTGACTCATAAGGATAAGAAGTTCGATTGGGGAGACAAACAGGAAGATGCTTTCAACATGCTAAAACAGAAGCTATGCACTGCAACCATCCTATCCCTACCGGAAGGATGTGATGATTTCGTGGTGTATTGTGACGCCTCGAAACAGGGGCTCGGTTGCGTGCTGATGCAACGCGAGAAAGTGATAGCATACGCTTCACAACAACTAAAGGTGCATGAGAAAAACTACACGACTCATGATCTTGAGTTGGGAGCTGTGGTATTCGCCTTGAAGATCTGGAGACATTACTTGCATGGCACGAAATGCACTATCTTTACCGATCATAAGAGCCTACAACACATCTTCGACCAGAAAGAATTGAACATGAGACCGCGAAGATGGGTTGAGCTTATTGGCGATTATGATTGCGCTATCAAATACCATCCCGGTAAAGCAAACGTAGAGGTTGACGCATTGAGCCGAAAAGAGACAACAAAACGCGTGCGTGCTCTACAACTCACGATTCATTCTGCACTACCAAATCATATCCGAATCGCACAACAAGAAGCCTTGAAGGCTGAAAATTTCACTCTTGAAGCCATGCGTGGCATGGATAAGCAAATGAAAGTAAAAGACGACGGAGCTTATTACTTGATGGATCGAGTTTGGATTCCACGCTACGGGGGATTGAGAGACGTGGTGATGGATGAAGCTCACAAAAGCCGGTATTCGGTACACCCAGGTTCTGACAAGATGTACCACGACCTAAAGACAGCCTACTGGTGGCCAAACATGAAAGCTGAGATAGCAACTTACGTGAGTAAGTGTCTAACGTGCTCAAAGGTCAAAGTTGAATACCAGAAGCCATCAGGGTTGCTTCAACAACCCGAAATACCGATGTGGAAATGGGAACAGATTTCCATGGACTTCATCACAAAACTGTCAAAGACGGCAAGTGGTTGCGATACCATCTGGGTTATCGTAGACCGACTGACAAAGTCTGCCCACTTTCTACCCATCAAGGAGACCGACAAGTTGGACAAACTCACTCGTATCTATCTAAAGGAAGTGGTTACTCGACACGGGGTACCCGCCTCAATAATCTCTGATCGCGACAGCCGATTTACGTCGCATTTCTGGAAATCTTTACACAAGGCGTTGGGTACGAGATTGGATATGAGTACCGCTTACCACCCACAGACGGATGGACAGAGTGAACGCACCATACAGACATTGGAGGACATGCTTCGGGCATGTGTTATTGACTTTGGCAGTAGCTGGGAGGCTCACCTACCGTTAGTTGAGTTCTCATACAACAATAGCTACCACACTAACATCCAAGCTGCACCATTCGAGGCACTTTACGGACGTAAGTGTCGATCACCCATCTGCTGGGCGGAAGTTGGGACAGCCAACTGACCGGTCCAGAGCTTGTGCACGAAACGACGGAGAAAATCGTGCAGATACGTAAACGAATGGCAACAGCTCGAGACAGACAGAAAAGGTATGCTGATAAACGACGAAAACCGTTGGAATTCCAGGTGGGAGACAGAGTGCTACTCAAGGTCTCGCCCTGGAAGGGAGTCATACGATTTGGCAAACGAGGTAAGTTAAATCCTCGTTAAATTGGACCCTTTGAGATCACAAAACGAGTAGGCCCGGTAGCCTACGAACTAAACCTGCCAGACGAGCTGAGCAGCGTACACAACGTATTTCATATCTCTAATCTCAAGAAGTGTTTATCCGATGAAACGCTTGTTATACCTCTTGAGGAGATACAGATCGACGAACAACTGAACTTCGTTGAGGAACCGGTGGAGATCATGGACCGGGAAACCAAGAAACTCAAACTCAGCAAGACACCGATCATAAAGGTGTGATGGAATTCGCGCCGTGGACCAGAATTCACGTGGGAACGTGAAGACCAGATGAAACAGAAATACCCACACCTGTTCGCGGAACAGACAAACACTGGCAACGCAAGTTGAATTTCGGGACGAAATTCTTTCTAACAAGGGGAGGATGTGACACCCCGTAATTTCCAAGTCAGCTTATTGTTTATTTAAATGATTTATGTACACGTGGCACGACAGTACGAGCATTGATACACAATATGATAATCCAAGGGATTATCAGAAACTGCACACACGTGTCAAAGATCACAAACGTTGGTGAACGTCACAACACTTAAGCACAGAAACACTTCACAAGTCGATTATGGCTAGTAATTGACCATTAGAGTCCAAACGACGCTCGAACGATGTTCTACAGTCGAGAAAGGGGCGAGAATGGGCCCAGAACAACAAAATAGGCTTGTTGGGCCTAACATATGGGCCAGACGCTACGCCTGACCCGGAGATATGACCTCAAGCGATCCGCGCGGATGGAACAAGGAGTGCCTCATCCGCCTTACTCACGCGCAACGCACGGAGCCACGTGCTCACGCCAGGCGATACGCCTGGGGCACCAGATTCGCAAAATCACCTTTTTAAACTCCCAAAACCTATCATTACGGCTACTCACTCATTTTAACCCATTTCAGACGTAATCAACTCGAGATTATCTTCCCAAAACCTCTGGTTATCATCTCCTACCTCCTCTAAACACCATTGAAGCCATTGTTGTGGCCCTTGAAGCTTTGGAAGCTTGAGAAGGAAGTTGGAGCTCGCACCACCACCATCATCGTCGTTTCTCGGCGCAAGCCTACTATCCAGAAGCTCTAGGAGCTGTTGGGTGCATCGTCTCAGGACCTTTGAAGCTATAGAAGGTAGTCATACACTCCTTGTAGCTTTATATCACCAATACACACACATGCAAGTGTTAAATCACACATGCAAGCACTACACCATCACATGCACGAATTTTGTGATGTTTGGATCTGGGTTTGTTAATATCCTTACTGATTTTAATGATCTAAGAGGTTTAGATGGTGTTTCATGATGTTCCAAGGTGATGTGTGTGGTTATGATGCTTGATTTGTATATAAAATGATGAGTTCTTGACATGCATGTATGATCCATGATAGTTACGATGATTTTGAGTATATAGATTTGTTTCTTGATGGTATTGGAAGATGATTTCATGATTAGATGATGTGAAATGGTCAAAAATGATTTATTGATGATTATTTCCATTTTTAGTAACTTTTATTTTACAAAATGGTGATTTGGTTAAGATGAGGAGCATGCATGTATCTAGATATGTTGTTTGAATGTATTTAGGATGATATTGATGCTTAGAATATGATTTAGAAGTTGGTTATGGTCATCTTTGACATAGTTACTATATTTAGTAACTTTTTAAAGTGAAATGTTGATTTGTTATGAATGGGACTATGATTGACATGATAAAATGATGTTAAATGGATTAGTATGATGGGTCATGACATAAAAATGGATTAGGAAATGTTAGAATGGTCATTTGTATGCAAAACCACAAAGTTACTATTTATAGTAACTTTAATTTTATAAATCTCGACTTATGAATATTTTGTATGATTCGAGCATGCTAAACGGTTTATTATGAATTAACATGATGTATGAATGCTAAGTTAGATGGTTTCCGATATCACGTATGCTAGGAATGGAAACTTTCCATTTTAGGAAACTTTTATGTGTAAACATAATGAAAATGACTTATGTGATTTCGTATGATAAAGTGCTATGTGTTAACATGATCACGTAGGACTAGCGAGCATGCTATAACTATAAGACCGCTAGGCTTTGTGAACTTTCCATAAATGGAAACTTACTATAATTAGTAAGTTGTCCATAGACGCGACTTGCGTGTTTTGCACACGACAAACACTTACACGATTGTTACACGATTCACAAACCGTCACACGGTTCACCAACGGGTCGTTGACTTGACACGGTCAACTATGGTCAAACACGGTCAAACACGGTCAATGTGGACCAACACGAGCAAACACGGTCATTATGGACCAACACGGACAAACATGAACAACCGAGGGTTGTTGGGCATAAACACGAGCACTAACACGGACACTAGCACGGTCACTTACACAAACTCATGTTCGGTGTACGATATAGGTTGCCGGTGACCGTCACGCTTTCGAGCAGGAGCTTACGCTTGTTTTATTTCACGATCACTAAGGTGAGTTTACGGCCCCTCTTTACTCTTTTCAAATGCTTTTAAATAGGGGGAGAATACTAGTTACATCGAGTCAAACATCTATTACTGTACAAACATTTTGTGTATGCTGGTTTATTAGACAAACATTAATTGTTGAACTCGTATTAAGTCCTCACAAAGTCTTACTGTTAATGTACGAACAACGTAATTGATTTGAATGGATCCGTTTGGGTGTGACTAACCCCACGGGGCACAATATTGACCGAGTGTCATAACCCGTGAAATTCTGACCTAACTTACTGTGTGCACGAGACACAGTGGAGGCAAGGACAAACAAGTCTAGTTCGGTAGTGACGCACTGACACTTGGAGCCTAGGGCTCGGTACTAACATATGATAAACAGCATGACACACTTTCTATTACTATATGTATATCAAAACCTGTGAACTCACCAACCATTGTATTGACACTTTTTCTAAACTTGTATTCTCAGGTAACTAACAAGCAATGGATAGCAGGAATGCACACTTTAAGAGACGAGCATTAGGAACCGCATGTGTCACACCCCGGGCCGGCGGGAACGGATCGGGTTTTCCCGTCGGGCGGAAGGTTCCCGGGGCGCGATATCTTTGGGTGATAATCAATTGATCAGATTGTTTACATAGCACATGAGATATAAATGAGAAATGCTAATCATGACATGAAATAGAATTACAAAGTTAAATTACATTGTACATCATAATTTAACTAAGTAACTCTAATCAAAAAGAATCATTGAGTTTATATCTTGAACTGTACAAGATATACAAAAGTGATTCACTGTTTTGTCAATATCAAAAGTATGCAGTCAAAAGTAAGCTAGGTCTTCTAAAAGTCCACTAGCTTAGCACTTGCACAATTGTATCTACACCTGTCCGTCACCTGAGAAAACATGCATTTAAACAAATCAACACTAGGTTGGTGAGTTCATAAGTAAGTAAATTGAAAACCATTGAATTGATCATGCACACATCCACAATGTCATACTTGTTACTTGTAATACTTGTTCACCTGTTCCACCCAATGGCCTCTCTTTAGTTATATGTACAAGTAGTATATCACCTGACTAAGTATGCTTATATATAGGGAATCCTGAAAGGGTCAAGCCCAGACGCTATCCCACCACATACCTAGTCAAGTTCTACCCTACTTGCGATACAACTAAAGATATCCATTACCCGTTTATTCTTCGTATTTGATATGTACTCAGTTATTGTATTGATGATAGAATAATATATTGTATGGGGTTTAATTATCAAACCGAAGTATTGATAACCCTCGATGTATTAAGGAATTTTAGATTAATATAATCTTGTCCTTGTGTTATTCTATACTTGAAGTGGGTTAACTGATGATACTCTATTAAATATTAAGAGTGTGAGTTAACCCCTTGCAACTTGTTCTTGAATCATAGTGCATAGAGCCTAAAAGGAATCCATTGAAATCCTCACGTAATCAGATTTCAATGCATCCGATTTATCTCTACCACTTTGCAGGTCTATTGTCCTCAACGAAATCTATTACTAGTTGTGTCACATGAGAGCAGATCACCTTCTCAACCTACTAGTCAATAGGGTTCTCGTTGGATTAATTACTTATCACTGTAGCTTAATATCACCATGTGTCGCTTACCAGAACCTGACTTGAGGTCGCCCTGTCACCGGTCATACGTTACCGGCCATTGAATTGTTACGATCAACATACTAGCCCTACAAGCTAGAGGTTTGTCAAACCTATGGTACCACTATGCTATCGTCGGTTTAGTCACGTCAAACTAACTGGTCAGCGAATTAAAGGGACTTACATGATCAACTTGAACAATTTGGCACATGATTGGAGTGATATAATACAAACAGGTCAAAGGTAATTAATTGTAATTGTATTCACTTGTACTCTTGTTCTCATTGCCATATGTTCTCCGTGATATTAACAAAGTTAAATAAGAACTAGTCTTATTAGATTATGTTAATTAATTGAGTGAATGATGTTGTTATCATGAAATTATGTTATCATGATTATCATTCCATGCTACTTGTTCTTCTTGTAATATGTGTTGAATTATAAAGTTAAGTGTTATAAGAACTAGTCTTATTACACTCACTTAATTCTTGTATCGAATGATGTAATAAAGATATATTATCTTTATATCATTCTTGTGTTTTGCTCTTGTAATCATGTCATCATGTTTCCTTGTAATTGTTACAATGTCATTTCTTGTAAGAATAACTAAGTGTTGTAAGAGTTAACTTACTACTAAGTTATTCTATTGTATCGATGAGTTATGATATTAAAAATATCATCATCATCTTATCTTTCCTGTATTCTTAAATTCAACAAGCATGCATACAATGATTTATGATAATAAGCAATTTAATATCAAATAATCAAAGTATTAACAATATGTAAGCAAAACTTTTAAATAAATAAAAGTAAAGCATGTTTCTCAGCCCCGAGAGTTTAAAATCAATAAAGATTAAAGAAAAGGGGCATATGAACTCACTTTGTTGTTGTTGGAGTTGACTTAGCTTAAACGAGGATGCACGCGCTCTTGTTGTCGTACTGATGTTGTATTCACAGTCCTGTGTTTGGTTAAATGTTATTTGAGTTATGATCCCCTATTTGATTGTTCTTTTTGAAATCTGAGTTGTTAATTGAGTTGGTGTAGTGAAAATGACTCATTCTTGTGATTTTCATAAGAATGGCTCGTGCTAATGAGTTTTCACCCGAATGAGTCATTCTCCCGAATGAGTCCCGAATGACTCATTCTTCCGAATGAGTCCCGAATGAGTCACCCAAATGAGTCTCGAATGAGTCACCCGAATGAGTCTCCCGAATGAGTCCCGAATGAGTCATTCTCCCGAATGAGCTCATACTCCACTCATTCTCCCGAATGGGCTCATACTCCACTCATTCTCCCGAATGGGCTCATACTCCACTCATTCTCCCGAATGGGCTCATACTCCACTTGTCACACCCCCAATTTCCCACTCATGGTGTCAGTCCACGTGGGTGTGACGTGGCCAGGAATCACAGCTCTTGGTCAT
Source organism: Mikania micrantha (assembly GCA_009363875.1). NCBI lineage: Eukaryota > Viridiplantae > Streptophyta > Magnoliopsida > Asterales > Asteraceae > Mikania > Mikania micrantha. Next base: position 5,246,926 of record CM018693.1, on the reverse strand, counting down.
ATAGAACGACTTCTATATGAGTTACACAATCACACAGTTTGCAAAACCAAACAAGTCTATATAAGTATGCAGCGGAAAATGTAAATCATCAAATACATATGTAGCAGCGGAAAGTAATTGTTGAAATAAACACTACAAATGATTAAATTGTTATAAAAACGTAGCAAATGCACACAAGCCTAGGACATGAGTCTAAATGTAAGCTTGACTCCTTAGTGTGTCCTTGTGAGCGTCCTAGCGTGTGCTCCATTAGTTACCTGAGAATACATGCGAAAAGTATCAACTAAAAAGTTGGTGAGTTCACAGGTTTAGACAGACAGAAATTGTAGACAGATATATACTGGACATGTTTAAGTTTAGTTGTTGGATCTACGATCCGTGAGTGTGTCATGTCATCTTACCGAAACTAGACTGTTTCCATTTGCCTCCGCGAGTCATCGCTGAACTCGCAATTCACATCGATTATTACACTCGTTATGACCTCCAGTCAAAGTTGTTGCCGAGTGGGGCTAGTCAAACCCAGTAGTACTACGTAATAACGACTCGTTCGTAACAATTAACGGTAAGGATAAGTGAGGACTTTATGCGATAATAGTTACACTCAAAAATAGTTTAACAACATACCAGTCATACATCTAAAACAGTTGCATAGTGTTCTCACCCCAAGATTGAGTAAAAGCAGTTAAAGAGTAAAAGTGGGGCCGTAAACTCACCTGAGTTTAGATATGCGTTAGCTCAAAAAGTACGTGTAGCTCGCCGGCTAGTAGTCACCTATATCACATAGGTACTATGAGTTTGTGTTCACAAGTGTGGGTCTCACCGGACCGTGTTAGTGTTCAACAACACTACGTGGTTATGTAGGTCGAGTTGACCGTGTCTGGCCGTGTCGATCGTGTTTGACCTAACGACCCGTTGGTGACGGTTTGGATCAAGTGTTCGTGTATCGTGCGGTTTAGTGTCGTGTGAAGTGTACGGATACCAAAATCATTCCTATGAGGAAACTTACTATTTATGGTAAGTTTCTATTTTAGGAAAGTTTCCAAATTTGGCAGGTTATGCATATAGTTATATTCCGATTATTCTAACATGCATATTTATCCTAAATGAGCATGTTATCACATAGCACATAAATACACATAGCCGGTTTAACATAGTTTGCGCGTAAAAGTTTCCATTTATGGAAAGGTACTAAAATAAGCATGTTTAACCAAGATTAGTAACAAACCTTTTCTAAAGATCATTACCCTAGTCCTAAATTATCATAAAATCATATTCGTTTCAACAAACATATTGCTATTCATAGACTTTGTAAAATAAAGTTACTATTTATAGTAACTTTTGATAAAACACATTTTTCAACCATTTTAGGACTTAAAATCAATTATCAACATCATAACAAGGTTAGTTATGCATACCAAACATACAACATCCCTCAAATTCATCATTCTCTAGCAACATTGTAACAAAAAGTTTCTATTTATGGTAATAACCATAAAAATCGTATTTTCAATAATTCTAATCATCCCAATGCATCAATAATCATCATATTAACTTCCAACATCATTTCCTAGCATAACATATAGATCTAAACATATCAATGTGGTCATTTTATCAATATTGCACCTTTTGTAACTATAAAGTTACTATTTTTAGCAATACGCCCCAAATAACCTATTTTGATATCATCCATCATCCTAAATCATGTAGAACATCATTATTAACATATCTAGCAACATTTCCATATCAAGTATCATCAAACACCTCATGGATCGTGCATGCATGTTGGTGAAAGTACCCATTTTATCATAAAATCGACACATGGTCATTTATTTCAATAATAATCATCATAGATCATAATCATTTCATCAAATCAGTAGCATTAGCATCTAATAACATGTTCACAAGTCCAAAATTTCGTGACAATAGTGGTGGTGATGATGCATGTGGCCTAAATGGCTTGCATGTGTGATTTTGGGTGTTATTAAGCATTATTGACTATAGAAACTACCTCACAAAGCCTTGAATCCACGAAATGGGGTTTGAGCAGCCTCTGGAACAGCCCTAGAGAGGCTGAGATTCGTTCGAATGCAGAGGGGATCGATGGTTGGACGTTCTTGAAGCCTTCACCACGCCTTGATCCTCAAGAATGGTCTTCAATGGCTCCTAGATGGCTCCCTTCTGGTGTGAGATGGTTGTAACAGAGGTTTCTAGGTCGAAATTGAGTGTTCAGTCGAGAGAAATCGGAGGGGAAGGTAACAGAATGATTAAGTCTTGGTTTTATAAAGATTTTTGCGTGTAGGGGTCGTCGCGTACCGCGGAGCCTGTCCAAAAAGTATCATCGCGTACCGCTATGATTAAAATAATCATTCTGTTCCCGAAACACGCCGCGTACCGCGATGGGTGAAGATGATCGGTCGTCGCGTACCGCGACGTTTTTCGGTGAATTCAAATTCTCCCGCTCAAGGGTCGCGTATCGCGAAGGCCCAGTCAGTTGCCCATAGCGTACCGCGATGGATCTCGGTTGAGCCCAATAAGCCCAATTTCATTGTTTTGAACCGAATTTCTCGTATTTCTCGAATACGATCATCGTTTCTCGACACATTGGCTTTGTTCCAGCTAAATTAGGTTCACCGAACCTAAGTGCAGTGTTTTGTGTTACAGATTGATCCGTTCACCAACGTTCGTCATTCAAGACACGTGCGATTGTTGTGCGATAATTCCTCGAATTATCGGTGTGTTCAGACTGTTGTGCCACGTGTCACACTAAATGCATTTATTCTAGTGCCACGTATGAAATAATAATAAACATTATTATTAAAATAATAGAATTGCTGACCTGGAAATTACGAGGTGTCACATCATCCCCCAGTTATTGGGAATTTCGTCCCGAAATTCAGTTCATGTGCCGGTGTTGGCTTGTTCGGCGAATAGGTGAGGGTATTTCTTTTTCATCTGATCCTCCCGTTCCCAGGTGTATTCCGGTCCTCGTCGTGAGTTCCATCGAACTTTTACAATGGGTATCTTACTATGTTTCAACTTCTTGAGTTCCCGGTCCATAATTTCCACCGGTTCCTCTATGAAGTGTAGTTGTTCATCGATCTGGATTTCCTCTAAAGGAATTGTGAGAGTTTCGTCCGACAAACACTTCTTGAGGTTTGAAACGTGGAACACGTTGTGTACGCTACTTAGTTCCTGTGGTAGCTGTAGTTCGTAGGCCACCGGGCCTATCCGTCTAGTGATCTCGAAAGGTCCAATGTAACGAGGGTTTAGTTTTCCTCGTTTCCCGAATCGAATCACTCCCTTCCAAGGCGAGACTTTAAGTAGTACTCGGTCTCCCACTTGGAATTCCAAAGGTTTGCGCCTTTTGTCGGCATAGCTCTTCTGTCGATCCCGAGCTGCTGCCATTCTGTTGCGTATTTGCACGATCTTTTCAGTTGTTTCATGCACAAGTTCGGGTCCGGTCAGTTGGCTTTCCCCAACTTCCGCCCAACAGAGTGGTGATCTGCATTTACGCCCGTAAAGTGCTTCAAACGGTGCAGCTCCAATGCTTGTGTGGTAGCTGTTATTATATGAGAATTCTACCAAAGGTAAGTGAGTCTCCCAGCTGTTACCGAAATCAATTACACATGCCCGAAGCATGTCCTCCAAAGTTTGGATGGTTCGTTCACTCTGACCATCCGTCTGTGGGTGATAAGCAGTACTCATATCCAACCTCGTCCCGAGTGCCTTGTGTAAGGACTTCCAAAAGTGAGCCGTGAAACGGCTGTCTCGGTCTGATATTATGGAGGTCGGGACTCCGTGTCTGGATACGATTTCCTTCAAGTAGATTCGGGTCAATTTTTCCAATTTATCAGTTTCTTTGATCGGCAGGAAGTGTGCCGATTTCGTAAGTCGGTCTACGATAACCCAGATGGTATCGCAGCCATTTGTTGTCTTTGGCAGCTTTGTGATGAAATCCATGGAAATCTGCTCCCATTTCCATACTGGAATTTCTGGCTGTTGAAGTAATCCCGAAGGCTTCTGGTATTCTACCTTGACCTTTGAGCAAGTCAGACACTTACTCACATACATTGCGATTTCTGACTTCATGTTAGGCCACCAATAAGTTGCCTTTAGGTCATGATACATTTTGTCAGAGCCTGGATGTACTGAGTATCGGCTCTTATGAGCTTCATCCATTACTACCTTCCTTAAGTCTCCGAATCGTGGAATCCAAATACGGTCCAGCAGGTAGTAAGCTCCGTCGTCCTTTTGTTTCATCTGTTTATCCATCCCTCTCATGGCTTCGAGAGTGAGGTTCTCGGTTTTCAACGCTTCTTGTTGTGCGACCCGAATTTGGTTAGGTAATTCGGAGTGAATGGTGAGTTGTAGTGCGCGCACGCGTTTGGTTGTTTCCTTCCGGCTTAGCGCGTCGGCGACTACATTGGCTTTACCGGGATGATATTTGATTGCACAATCATAATCACCTATCAGTTCGACCCATCTGCGTTGTCTCATATTTAACTCTTTTTGGTCGAAGATGTGTTGTAGACTCTTATGATCAGTGAATATCGTGCACTTGGTGCCGTATAGATAGTGTCGCCAAATCTTTAGTGCGAACACTACGGCTCCCAACTCTAGGTCGTGAGTTGTGTAGTTCTTTTCGTGCACTTTCAATTGTCGTGACGCATATGCTATAACTTTCTCGCGTTGCATCAGCACGCAACCGAGTCCTTGCTTTGAGGCGTCACAGTACACCACAAAGTCCTCGCACCCGTCTGGTAGCGATAAGATTGGTGCACTGCACAACTTCTGCTTCAACAGTTCGAAAGCAGTTTCCTGTCTTTCTCCCCATTCGAACTTCTTGTCTTTATGCGTAAGGGACGTCAACGATTGTGCGATCTTCGAGAACCCTTCGATAAACCGCCTGTAGTACCCGGCCAATCCTAAGAATTGTCGCACTTCAGTTGGGGTCTTAGGTACTGCCCAATTCTTGATTGCCTCGATTTTGGCTGGGTCTACGTGTATCCCTTTCTCGTTTACTACGTGTCCAAGGAACTGAACTTCGCGAATCCAGAAATCACATTTGGAGAATTTCGCGTATAGTTGTTCCTTCTTTAGTAGTTCTAAGACACGTCTCAAGTGATCGGCATGTTCTTCCTGAGTCTTCGAGTAGATCAAGATGTCATCTATGAATACGATTACGAACTTGTCGAGATACGGTTTACACACCCGATTCATGAGATCCATAAATACGGCCGGTGCGTTAGTCAACCCAAATGGCATGACCAGAAATTCGTAATGTCCGTACCGCGTCCTGAATGCGGTCTTTGGTATATCGTCCTCTTGTATCCTGAGTTGATGGTAACCCGATCTCAGATCGATTTTCGAATAGAAGCTTGACCCTTGCAACTGGTCAAACAGATCGTCTATTCGAGGTAGAGGGTATCGGTTCTTGATCGTTACCTTGTTCAATTCTCGGTAATCTATGCACATACGGAATGAACCGTCTTTCTTTTTCACAAACAAGACCGGAGCTCCCCATGGTGAGAAACTCGGTCTAATGAATCCCTTATCTAATAACTCTTGCAGTTGATTAGATAGTTCCTGCATTTCAGTAGGAGCCAGCCGATATGGTGCCTTGGCTATCGGTGCTGCTCCTGGCATTAGATCTATCTGAAACTCCACTTGCCGTGCCGGTGGTAGTCCCGGTAGATCGTCAGGAAAGACTTCTGAATAATCGCGAACAACAGCAATGTCCTCAATCTTTCGTTCCTTCTTTGGTTGTTCGGAAATAAGAGCCAGGATAGCCGTGTATCCTTTCTTTAGATATTTGCTGGCCTTCATGCATGACATGATGTTTAGTGGTATCCCGCGTCGTTCTCCTTGGATTGAGATCTGCTCACCACTCGGTAACGTGACTCGTACGACCTTCTCGCTGCACACGATCTCAGCATGGTTTGCAGATAACCAATCCATTCCAATCACCACGTCGAAGCTTCCGAGAGTTACTGGCATCAGGTCGATCACCAACTGATGGTCTGCCAGTGTCAGAACGCATCCTTTGATGATGTGTTGTGTTTCGATGAGTTTTCCATCCGCTAACTCTACGGTATACTTATAATCTAGTGGTGTTGGTGTCATGTCAAGCAATTTGCTAAATTCACTAGAGATAAAACTCCTATCGGCACCGGTATCAAATAATATACTAGCGTAGACATTATTTAAAAGAAACGTACCGGTGACGACGTTCGGATCATCTTTGGCTTCACCGGATCCAATCACGAATGCCCGACCCCTAGCCGGGTTGCCTCCTGCGTTCTTGTTTTGCGGACAGTCTCGGCGCATATGTCCGGGCTTGCCGCAAGTGAAGCACCCCTTTAATGTGTTATCCTTGTTGGGGTTAGGGTTGGGGTTTGATCGGCATTCCTTGGCCAGGTGTCCGTTCCTGCCACAGTTGCTGCACCGAACTTTTCGGCATGGGCCGTGATGGTGGTATGAGCAGTTGTTGCATTTGGGGTTGTTGCCCCGATATCCCCCTTTGTCCTGATTGTTTGGTTGTGTGGCAGTGAAGACTTTGGCTGGTGTGGGTCGGTGTTGAGTTGGCTGCTGGGGTGAAAAGGTTCGGTTGTTGCTGTTGTTGTTGTTGTTGTTGGGCTCCCACTTTCGCTTGGGTTCTTGGGGTTTCAGGTGTTCCCCCTTTTTTGGCAGTTTCCCCTGGGCTACCGCCTGGTCAGTCAGTTTGTGCGCCAAGCGAATCAGTGGTTGGACGGTGGTGTGATTTGCTGCTGTCACTGTGCTCTGTATCTGCTCGGGCAATCCACTAATGAATTGCTCTATCTTTTTGTACTCCGGCGTCACCATTGCCGGGCACAACTTGCACAGCTCGTGAAATCGAGTACAGTATTTCTCGATCTCGGATCCCACCATTTTGTGCGTCCAGAATTCTTCTTCCAGCTTCCGAATTTCGTCCCGAGGACAATACTCCTCGTGGAGCATTCTCGTAAAGTTTTCCCATGGGATGGAGTTTGCAGTATCCAGTCCGAGTGTCTGGACATGAGAGTTCCACCAGGTGAGGGCCGGTCCCTCCAGTACTCCTGTGGCATATTTCACTCGGTTCCCGTCAGAGCATTCGGCCATAGAGAAAACCGATTCCACCTTTTCTATCCATCGGAGCAGTCCCACTGCCCCTTCCGTGCCCTGAAACTTGTGAGGATGACAGCTTAGGAATGCCTTAAACGAGCATCCCTTTGCCGCTCCTCCCTGGGGTCCTGTGCATCGGTAGTTCAATACAACGTGTTAGTATCTAGGCTGTCTATTCTATGCTAGTTACGTTAGGCAAAAGCTAATACCGTTGTTAGTGCCACTCGTCTCACTGGTGTGACGGTTGGCTTCGTACTCTGCGAGTACCTTGTTGAATTTTCGCTCGACCATCATGTCGATCCGTGCCTTTTCGGCCTTGCGTTTGAGTCGTAGAGCGTTGTTTCCTCTTGCAGACATGTTTCTATATAGAGGGGTTAGAATGTTAGTCATCATATGCTAAGTGTTAGCCCAAGTTAGAATAGTTGTCATGTCAAATGTCAAGTTAGCTATCGTAACAAAGCTTCAAATACAGTAGTAATAATAAAGCAGATAATAATAATAAAGCATAATTTCCATTAATATCAATCTTGAAGTACAATAATTTGAAAAGAAAGTACAATGCGAATTTTCCGAGCACATCCCGCTCGTCTAGGCCAAAAGGAAATAAAATGAAACAAACAGTACCAAAATAATAAAACCCACTAATCCGAATCCATGGAGACATGGGAGATGTTGCTAGCTGCGTCCTCATCATCATCCTCGTCCTCTTCCGGGTCCTCGTCCGGATCTTCGTCGAGACCCTCGAGGTCCTCGGCCTCGAACTGTGGCTCATCGTCCTCAGCTGGTGGCTCCTCGATAAATTGCGCCGCCCATGCGTTAAGCATGGCGTCGCTCGCCTGCACCATCGCCTGCGTTTCGACGATATCTGTCCGGTTCTCGGTAATACGCCCGTCGTGCTCCTGCACAACATCAACTATTTGCCCATGCTGGGACATGAGCTGAGCCACTTGGAGACGTAGTGTCTCCACCGTCTCCTCTAGACGATCCTTCTCCTCCTCCAGCCGGTCACTTCGCCTTTCCAGGCGATCGTTCTTCTCGCGAAGAACACGAACCTCATCGGATAGCTCGGCGTTCCTCCGTAACTCCCGCCGGGTTACGGCAACATGAGCCGCGAAGGCTCTCTCCATCGGCATCCCAAGTGCCGGCAGTCGTGGACCCTCAGAGGTATCACCTCTGTATCGCGGGGTAGGCACCCGCTCAGCTACAACCCACTCTTGTAGGAGGTTAGGCAACCACCCCCAATAGCGCTCCCGTGCTAACATCTGGGTCCTCCTCTCCATCTCTGCATCTACCTGTGCTACTATGCTGTCGATCCTACGTCGACTGTCCTCAGTCAAGTTGTCAAGGGCTGGGCGTCTGCCCGGGTTCCTGTCAGCGTTTCCGTTGCTGTCAGCCATCCTGTAAGTTTTCAGGTTAGTACATAATAGTTCAATAAAAGAATTAACATCAGGGTGCGAATTCTAGTGTAGTGTCTATTGTAGAGCAGTGGCTATAGTCTAAGTTTACTATATGCAAACCTAGTTCCCTATAACCAAGGCTCTGATACCAGTCTGTCACACCCCCAATTTCCCACTCGTGGTGTCAGTCCACGTGGGTGTGACGTGGCCAGGAATCACAGCTCTTGGTCATATAGAACGACTTCTATATGAGTTACACAATCACACAGTTTGCAAAACCAAACAAGTCTATATAAGTATGCAGCGGAAAATGTAAATCATCAAATACATATGTAGCAGCGGAAAGTAATTGTTGAAATAAACACTACAAATGATTAAATTGTTATAAAAACGTAGCAAATGCACACAAGCCTAGGACATGAGTCTAAATGTAAGCTTGACTCCTTAGTGTGTCCTTGTGAGCGTCCTAGCGTGTGCTCCATTAGTTACCTGAGAATACATGCGAAAAGTATCAACTAAAAAGTTGGTGAGTTCACAGGTTTAGACAGACAGAAATTGTAGACAGATATATACTGGACATGTTTAAGTTTAGTTGTTGGATCTACGATCCGTGAGTGTGTCATGTCATCTTACCGAAACTAGACTGTTTCCATTTGCCTCCGCGAGTCATCGCTGAACTCGCAATTCACATCGATTATTACACTCGTTATGACCTCCAGTCAAAGTTGTTGCCGAGTGGGGCTAGTCAAACCCAGTAGTACTACGTAATAACGACTCGTTCGTAACAATTAACGGTAAGGATAAGTGAGGACTTTATGCGATAATAGTTACACTCAAAAATAGTTTAACAACATACCAGTCATACATCTAAAACAGTTGCATAGTGTTCTCACCCCAAGATTGAGTAAAAGCAGTTAAAGAGTAAAAGTGGGGCCGTAAACTCACCTGAGTTTAGATATGCGTTAGCTCAAAAAGTACGTGTAGCTCGCCGGCTAGTAGTCACCTATATCACATAGGTACTATGAGTTTGTGTTCACAAGTGTGGGTCTCACCGGACCGTGTTAGTGTTCAACAACACTACGTGGTTATGTAGGTCGAGTTGACCGTGTCTGGCCGTGTCGATCGTGTTTGACCTAACGACCCGTTGGTGACGGTTTGGATCAAGTGTTCGTGTATCGTGCGGTTTAGTGTCGTGTGAAGTGTACGGATACCAAAATCATTCCTATGAGGAAACTTACTATTTATGGTAAGTTTCTATTTTAGGAAAGTTTCCAAATTTGGCAGGTTATGCATATAGTTATATTCCGATTATTCTAACATGCATATTTATCCTAAATGAGCATGTTATCACATAGCACATAAATACACATAGCCGGTTTAACATAGTTTGCGCGTAAAAGTTTCCATTTATGGAAAGGTACTAAAATAAGCATGTTTAACCAAGATTAGTAACAAACCTTTTCTAAAGATCATTACCCTAGTCCTAAATTATCATAAAATCATATTCGTTTCAACAAACATATTGCTATTCATAGACTTTGTAAAATAAAGTTACTATTTATAGTAACTTTTGATAAAACACATTTTTCAACCATTTTAGGACTTAAAATCAATTATCAACATCATAACAAGGTTAGTTATGCATACCAAACATACAACATCCCTCAAATTCATCATTCTCTAGCAACATTGTAACAAAAAGTTTCTATTTATGGTAATAACCATAAAAATCGTATTTTCAATAATTCTAATCATCCCAATGCATCAATAATCATCATATTAACTTCCAACATCATTTCCTAGCATAACATATAGATCTAAACATATCAATGTGGTCATTTTATCAATATTGCACCTTTTGTAACTATAAAGTTACTATTTTTAGCAATACGCCCCAAATAACCTATTTTGATATCATCCATCATCCTAAATCATGTAGAACATCATTATTAACATATCTAGCAACATTTCCATATCAAGTATCATCAAACACCTCATGGATCGTGCATGCATGTTGGTGAAAGTACCCATTTTATCATAAAATCGACACATGGTCATTTATTTCAATAATAATCATCATAGATCATAATCATTTCATCAAATCAGTAGCATTAGCATCTAATAACATGTTCACAAGTCCAAAATTTCGTGACAATAGTGGTGGTGATGATGCATGTGGCCTAAATGGCTTGCATGTGTGATTTTGGGTGTTATTAAGCATTATTGACTATAGAAACTACCTCACAAAGCCTTGAATCCACGAAATGGGGTTTGAGCAGCCTCTGGAACAGCCCTAGAGAGGCTGAGATTCGTTCGAATGCAGAGGGGATCGATGGTTGGACGTTCTTGAAGCCTTCACCACGCCTTGATCCTCAAGAATGGTCTTCAATGGCTCCTAGATGGCTCCCTTCTGGTGTGAGATGGTTGTAACAGAGGTTTCTAGGTCGAAATTGAGTGTTCAGTCGAGAGAAATCGGAGGGGAAGGTAACAGAATGATTAAGTCTTGGTTTTATAAAGATTTTTGCGTGTAGGGGTCGTCGCGTACCGCGGAGCCTGTCCAAAAAGTATCATCGCGTACCGCTATGATTAAAATAATCATTCTGTTCCCGAAACACGCCGCGTACCGCGATGGGTGAAGATGATCGGTCGTCGCGTACCGCGACGTTTTTCGGTGAATTCAAATTCTCCCGCTCAAGGGTCGCGTATCGCGAAGGCCCAGTCAGTTGCCCATAGCGTACCGCGATGGATCTCGGTTGAGCCCAATAAGCCCAATTTCATTGTTTTGAACCGAATTTCTCGTATTTCTCGAATACGATCATCGTTTCTCGACACATTGGCTTTGTTCCAGCTAAATTAGGTTCACCGAACCTAAGTGCAGTGTTTTGTGTTACAGATTGATCCGTTCACCAACGTTCGTCATTCAAGACACGTGCGATTGTTGTGCGATAATTCCTCGAATTATCGGTGTGTTCAGACTGTTGTGCCACGTGTCACACTAAATGCATTTATTCTAGTGCCACGTATGAAATAATAATAAACATTATTATTAAAATAATAGAATTGCTGACCTGGAAATTACGAGGTGTCACACCACTCATTCTCCCGAATGGGCTCATACTCCACTCATTCTCCCGAATGGGCTCATACTCCACTCATTCTCCCGAATGGGCTCATACTCCACTCATTCGGCCGAATGGCTCATACTCATGGGCCATTCGCCCGAACGGGTTTTCAGCCATGGGAGAAGATGATTTCGGGGTATAGTCGTATATATAGTCGTTTTGAGTGGGTTTACATGAGTAAACTCATTTAGAAGGTGTATGGGTCGAAAAGGGGGTGTTTTAGACCGGTTAAAGTTCGGATTTTGTCGGGTTTGTAGAAAACCCTAAAAATCGCTACTTTGATCTCGATTTTACCTCGGTTTTGGTCGTTTTCAGGGCGGATCCTTTGTACTTTCGTGTAGAGGGTGATGAGAGCTTCAAGTAGGTTCAAGAATGGAGTGATTTGGTGAAGAAATGAAGAAGTTATGGAAGAGAGAAGGTGAGAAATGGGGAGGGTTTTGTGAAATCCGGAAATTTGAGTTGTGGTGGAGAAGATGAAGTGGGAAATGAGTAAATTTGACTCATTTATGGTTATTTATACCCCGAGGGTGTTCGGGTTCGTTTTCGTTGCTCGGTTCGCGTTTTCGTTACGTTTCCGGAAAATTACGCGTAATTTAAATAGAATTAATTAAAGAAGCAAAATTAATTATTTTAAATTATTTGATGAGTTTCAAAATTGTAAAATGTTAAAATGTTTTATTTTATTAAATTATTATCGAATCGTATCGCGTTTCGTTATCGTTTCGTCAGATCGCGTCACCTTCGCGCGTAATTCGTTCGAATCGTCACCCGAACGAATACGACGATGGTTTTGCTTTCCGACTTTTGTTTTCTACTTTCCAGTCATCATTTCAGAACTTTAAACTCACAGATATGTTTGTGTGAATCGTCACCCACGCAAACACACTGTCAGCTCGTTATTCTGAAACGACACTGCAGATTATGTTTAAATTGTGTTTCCTCACTGTCGGACTCAACTATACATCCTGTTTTCACATTGTTCTTGTACAGTCTTGTCGGCCATCTGATTCCTGTCATCTGTGGACATCAGATCGCAACCGATATGTTTCCGTTGTTTACTTGAACACTGTTGTTTCTTGTGATTCGTTGTGTTAACTGTACTTAAGTTTTCACTTAAATACACACAACTATTGTTTCAAATGTATGTTGTACTTACTGTATTTAAGTTTACACAAAAATACGTACAACTATGTATTGTATTTTGAACTCTGATAACACATTCACTGTTCATGTACTTGTATATACACATAGTATAAAGTGAGAGTACACGTACCGTACGGACTTGCCGGACGATCTGGTACTTGATGTTACAGCATGCATTTCTGTCTTATCATTTGAAAACAATCTTATTTATGTTATTTATTGATACAATGTAGTGTCTGACAATTTCTGATTCCGCTGCATTTGTTAAACTCGTTTTATTCCGCTGCAATATGATTTTGTATTCCGCTGCAAACTATTTTGTTAAGTGTATGTCAAACAGTGTTTTGAAACTGCATATAGAGGTGTTCTATATGACACTCTTTAATTAAAATAAACACAATCATTCACCAATCATGTTTTATTTATAATGTTTTTTCCAAAATGGGTCGTTACAAATATATATATCATTTTGGGATTTCATCTCAAGTATAGACTCTATTCATATTTTTTTTAAAAGCTACGAATCTATACAATATAATAAAAGGGTAAAATTTTTGTCACATGTCACTTTTTCACACCACTATATGCCACATGTCGCATTCTCAAACCACTATTGACATTTGTCAATTTCTTATCATTGCACTTAATTTTCTCTCTTATTAAATAACTATATATTCTCTCTCTTATTAAATAAATTTTTTCTTTTATTAAATAATTACAATACTAATAACTAATATATTATAAGAAAACACATTTAAAATTTTCTATAAAATACATCAAAATTTTATAAAATCAAAATTTTTTAAAGAAAGAAATATTTTATTTTCAAAAAAACATAATTTATGTAAAAAACAAGTTATCTTATAAAATGATTTTTTTAAAATATACCATAATATGAGTTTTCAAACAATGAAAGTTTTATAAAAAATGACATTTTTTAGTTTATTTAAAAACTAAAGTAATAAAAATGATACAGTAAGTTACACTTTTGTTCTGTTATGTTTAACGCTATTTTTAAATTGGGTTGTTTAACATTAATAATTACAAAAAATATATTTTGTATTATTGATTTATAAAAGTTAGTGTTTAATATAATACAAACTGAATTTTTAATGTTAGTTATTTCAAAAATATCAATTGGTATACATCATAAGGTCATATATCATTTGTACAGCGATTAAAATTTTTAATTATTTATTTATTACTTAAAATATTTATAAATATGTCAAATATCGTTTTATAATTGTTAAATTTTAATTACTAATTATTTAATACTTTATATTAAGCCCGTGTAACACACGGGTTAATAACCTAGTATGGTATATTAAAATATAGATATTACTCTATAAAAAAAGTGTACGAGAGAATTTTACAACAAAACTATAGCTATTGCAACATATTGTCAAGATCATACATGTAGGTTCAACTAGTTTTATTTAAATGTATAAATAAGTTTTAAATACAATGTATTTACTATAAATAATTATTTTCAAATAGAAGTAATAACATTTTGATGTCTTGTATACAAACAACATGAACAAGAAAAAGGAAAATATGTTCATTTGTTTGTTCTATTAAAGTTTAAACTGGATTGTTTGTAATGGATTAAAACATGATACGAATCTTACCAACACAACAAGCCTTTTAATAAACATGATTGTATTACTCAGAAAGATTCAAATAAGGATATTTTTAGTTACACAAATTTGAGATTTATTAAAGTTATATACATAAAATTTACAAAGGAAATGTTATGATTGACTGAAACAACTATGCATATAACACAATTATGATAACAACTAGGATTAAGCATTGTAATGTCTTTAAACATAGTATCCACCTATCCCGATATATGGATAGATATATAATCCAGCATGCCCATTTGTAAAAAAAAAAAAAACAAATTCCATTCTCGCCCAACTCTATGTACGAATAAAGTGGTAAATTAGTAGTAATATAATAAATCATATAGAATCAATGGATTCGTGGTAAAATCCATGTATGATGTATTTTAGTACAATTTTTGACTGATATAGGGATCAAATGGTATATCATTTGTTGGTAGCTTGGAGGATTAAAAGTATGACTCTTGCTTTCCAATTGACTGTTTTTGCATTAATTGCTACTTCATCAATCTTATTGATTAGCGTATCTGGAAAAAGTTTACTAGGAATACTTAGTAGGTGTGTATGAGTAACAAATAGTTAGTATAGTATTTTAACAAAAAAAATTAATATTATTATAAATAAACATATAATTATGTAAATCATAATTATAAAGTATGAAATTTAAAATAAACTCGTTTGTATGGTTACCTAGAAAAAAAATTAAAATCATTTTTGTAAATAAAAATATATATTTTTTGTTAGGTAAATAATCAAAAGAAAAACTACTAAATATATGTTTCAAGAAAAAGAAAATTAAAAAAAAAAAATTGAAATCTTAAATGGGTTAACGGGTCAATCCGTTTATAAATTGGTCAACCCGAACACGATCCGTTTTTTAAACAGGTTATACTTGCACACCCAAAACTTGATTATTTTCTTGAAGTGTTCGGGTTGTGTCAAGAATTGCCATCCCTAAATTCATCGGTGGGTTTCGTGAAAATCGCTCCATTTTTTACAATGTTTTGATAAGCTATTAAAATTTTTACGTGTATAAGATATCTAAAACTTGTTACTTCTCATATAGTAGTCCTTTGTAGAGCACGCAAATAGCATCGTTATATTTTGGGTAACGTTATTTGTGAAATCCTAAAATCCTCACTCAGTGAAATCCTCATTGCAATTGATAAATCATTGTGACATAATTACTAACCATTTAAAGCTTATACATGAGAAATGAACTTATGCAGAAACTTATAGCTATGTGAGAACGTGCGCTTGATGTAGGATTAACTATGCGACTTGTATATTGTATACGAAAAACATATTTGTCTTTATTTATTATAAAGACTATTAAACTAGTTACTTATTTAATGAATTACATTATCTTATCTACCCGAGCTCACTGGCTTTATATTTGTTATGAATAAAACAATATTGATTAAGGATGTTCATGCGCACTTTCGCTTTATTAAGTTTATATTTTAAATGCTATCATGTATTAGTTGTTGATAGACTTACCTTAGTCTTGAGTAAATATGGTATCATTCTTTCGTCTTACCCTCCATGTGGGTGCGACACTGGGTCCAATTTGGTGGCCGCAAATAGAAAAACACATTTGATGTAGGGTTCCGATCATGCATTGGTGAAACTTCATTTGCACGAATTAAATATTTCTAGAAATTAAATTTACCTAAATTTTCATATTTACAAGCTACAACTAGCTGATCAGAAAATACAAAGATGGAAAGATAATATCTCAATTTTTTTAACAATCAAACTTCTAAAAGGGTACCGTAGTAGCCCCCCCTCTTCCTCATCTTTCTTGGTTGATGCATCAGATCTGTTACATTAACAAGAATCTAAGTTTTTGAACATGATTTGAGATTTGTGAGGGTATAATTCATCAAATATTCACACCCTAGCCAACTACCAACTCTTTTCACCAACTTTTAAACTACCTTTTTCTATATATTTACTTGATGATTTGACCCTTAAGAAAAACAACAAAGACCCATTCATAAGTAGATGGATGGAAATCAATTCAACTATCATCGCTGAACATACCTTTAGGTGAATCCGTTTGATGCAGTTTTATCCAGAATCTTTCTGGGTGGCTTACTCGTCATCATCATCATTTGTTTTAGCCGCTTTATGATCATTATTTGACGGACTATGATGACCATTAATCTCCTCATCAGATTCTCCACCATCATCCTCAGTGGAATCCTCTGTATCTGAGTTAGATGCAACACTTTTCTCACTATCACTCTCTACAGTACCACCAAATTGGCCTTTCATTTCCGGGGCAACAATCCCTATCATCTTAGTAAGGGCTTCATGCTCAGGGTTCCTCCCAACACCAGTTTGGCTCTCGGCTGCCACACTAGCAGAATCGTGTAAAACCCCACTGCCATGAGTGCCGCCCTTATCAGAACCCCCACTTCCTGGAGAATCATTCTCTCCATGACATGATGGAGCGATACTACAAGCCCAACTCCCAGCTACCTCAGAAGCTAGAAGGTCAGCAGTTTTAATGGTGTCTCCTGCTTCTGTATCTTCTTCAATTGGTTCCTTAGATTGGTTCATATTTTCACCGCCATCATTATTAACCCTTTCTTCTTCATCAATTGACATTATAACATCAGCTAACTTATTCAAGTCGATATTTTGGGTTTCGGTTTCCAGAACTTGTTCAGTTTCAATTGCAGCAGCATTGCCACCCTCGATATCAGATCCAAAAGCACCCTTACCACTAGGGTCAAAACAGGGAAACTCTGCTTCTTGAGTTTCTTCACAAGTTTCTTGGTTCAGAACATCACATTCATGCTTCTCGGTTATGCTAGCTTCATCACTTGATGTCTCACCTTGACTAGCTAATCGTCTCTTGGCGGAAGTGCTTAAATCTGCCGCCTTAATGCCGCCACTGCATTGAGACCCAATTGCTTCTTTACTTTCGTGGTGAGTATCTATCTGATTCATGGTATCAATATTTGGATTAATATCAACTGATATGTTTTCATAGTTCTCTTCATCTTCTAGTGTTCTTTGCATCGCCTTTAATTGTTCCTGCTGCTTTGCAAATAGACTGGAGATCTCCTCTGTTGTTGAATAGAATGCCCGGAGCTGAGTTTCCCTGCATACCGTGTAATATAAACAACTGAGCTCTCAATTAATGAGCATCCAACATAAGAGTTGGCATGAAATTGGTGAATTTTGGTTTCCATTGAGAACAGGTCAAACATGTTACATGTGAAATAGGATAAAATGAAACGGGTCAGATTAACAGATCAAAACTCACTTAACATGCATTTAAATGTTTTCAACGTCCAAACCACTTTATTTATACGAACCTCCACTTTTTATTTAAACAATACACGTTCGGAGTAATATGTATAATATAGTAATCAAATGCAAAATTCAGAATAAGAACCCAAAATTGTTAACAAATTGGCCCAACCCCATCAGCTTATGCACAGCAAGGAGAAGTTACCCATCTTACCATAACCTATCCCATGTGTACAAGTACATCTAATGCCACCTGTAGGAAGAACCATTTGTACAAGTACATACAAAATTCCTAAAGTAACATGGTACCCTTAGTACACTCAATCCCATGATTATCATCACAATTTCTAAGAATGCCCACATAAAAACTGCACAATTTTCATTTTAAGGTCGTTCTTCAAACTACAGACACATTCCCATTGTCATTATTAACAAAAAACATATATATACATTTACGTACACAAGGCTCCCTGATTTTCTTTACCGAGGCATATCTAAGAAATTATTCAATAATCAAACACTTCCCATACGTTATTGTCCTGTCAATAGTTGCAATTATCATGTGATGGATAGAATAAAAGAAAGTCCATTTTTCTTAAGCCAAAAAAACAAATAGTTTACTTCATCAAGTTGTGAAAAGCTTGCATCAAAGCCAGTAACAGCATACCAGCAAGATATTAGCCGACTATATTTATTAGTATTATTTATTATTGTTTATTTGTTTATTCTAGAGTTGATATTGTTTTTGATAATGTTTATCATTGCTTGAAAGTAGGTAGGGTTGTTATTTGATGTTCCCTATTTAAAGGGTTTTCTGATTAATGAAAAGATCAAGCATTATCATACCATAAACGCTTTCATGGTATCAGAGCGTTGGCTCTAAACATATCCCTGAAATTTTCAATCCAATTCTTCAACCCTACCTATCTAATTCCGATCACCATAATGACAAAACCGACGATGGTAAACCAGCTTCCAACCCGACTACCTCTCTACATCCTGCATACTCGGTATCGAATATCCAATCAAAAATTCGTATCCTCGATGGCAAGAAGGTTACATATTCCTCCTGGATTCAGCTCTTTCGATTTCAAGCCGTTGCGTACAAGGTTCTTCAACATATAGACGAGACAGCCCCGCCAGCTGTCACAGATCCCGCATACGAGTCATGGAAAGAATTAGATGCCTTGGTATCTCAATGGATCTACAGCACCGTTTCAGACGAGATTCTGACCCGGATTCTGGACACGAAAGCCACTGCCAGAGACACATGGCTAAAGCTTGAGAAAATTTTTCTCAGCAACAAACAAACCAGAGCAACCGCCCTTGAAACACAGTTCATCAATCTAAAACTCACTGCCTGCACATCTGTGGACGATTACTGTGACAAACTCAAGGAACTGGCCAACCAACTTGAAGATGCAGATCAACCCATCTCAGACTCCAGACTGGTTTTACAACTAGTTCGGGGTCTTTCCGCTGAATTTGCTACAACTGCCCAACTCATTCACGCCCAGAAAGCAGACTGGGATCTAGCGCGAAGCATGCTACATGATGAAGTTATCCGATAGGAGGCATTGCAGCAGACTGCCCCTTCTGTTCTGGTCACAAACACTACTCCCACACAAACCCCTGCCAATACTTCCACCCATGCTCCTCAACCTACCTACCCATACCCGTTTTCCCCATCTCGGGGCCGTGGTCGAGGTCGCGGTTATAGAGGTCGAGGCAGCCGCGGCCGAGGCCACAGAGGAGGACACCTTCACAACAGTTCTTGGGCGTCTCAAAACCCAAACGGCCCACCCTCCTACCCTCAACATGCCTGGTGGAATACTCCACCATGTCCATACCCTAACCAATCATCATGGCGGCCAAACCAGCACACTCCTACCCCACATCCATCAGCCCCCGTGGCAAACTATGTGGCTCATCCAGGCTCCCCGGCTCCTACACCTTCACCATATCCTCCTTATGATGCCTTGAACCCATCTGATCTCAGTGCCGCGTTTACCAGCATGCAGCTCAACTACTTGGATCCCAATCTTGTCTTAGCAGAACAACATGTCACTGACAACCCTGGTATGATTCATCAATCTGATTCTTTTCCTGTTAACACTAAACTTTTGGTGGGCAATGGTCAGTCTATACCAATTAAAGGGTCCGGCACTGGCTTTCTTCCTTTACCCAATCGAACCTACATCCTCCCAAATATTTTATACAGCCCACATATCATCAAAAGTCTTATTTATGTTCGAAGATTTACTCGTGATAATAATGTATCCATTGAATTTGATCCTTTTGGTTTCTCTGTGAAGGACCTCCCAACGGGCCGCCTACTTTCCCGCCACAATAGCACAGGCACGCTTTATCCGGTCACTCCACCAGCATCTCCACCACCAGCCTGCTACCTTGCTTCAGCTTCTCTCCCTTGGCATGAAAGACTTGGACATCCCGGGGCACAAGTTTTAAATGTTTTTTGTACTCATTTTGGTTTTTCTTGTTTACTTAATAAACATTCTAGTCTTTGTCATTCTTGTCAATTATCCAACAGTAAACGTTTGCCATTTTATGATTCTACTTCTTTTACTTTTAGCCCGTTTGATATTATCCATTGTGATTTGTGGACGTCACCTGTTGCAAGTAAAACCGGATTTAAATATTATATGATGTTGATTGACAATTTTTCACATTTTGTTTGGGTATATCCCCTCAAATACAAGTCCGAAACTTTTCCCACCTTTGTCAAATTTCACACCTTAATTGCCACGCAGTTTAATCGTTACATAAAAACCTTTCAGTGTGACTTAGGTGGGGAGTTTGATAACACTGCATTCAAAACATTTGCTCACAACCATGGCCTCTTGTTTCGATTCTCTTGTCCCCAAACCTCTTCACAAAATGGCCGGGCCGAACGCATGATTCGTCGCCTCAATGATATTGTTCGTGCCTTACTTATTCATGCCAACCTGCCACCCTCCTTTTGGGTTGAGGCACTTCATACCGCCACCTACTTACACAACATCTTACCCTCCAAACGCCTCCACTTCTTCACCCCCACTTTTGCCTTGTACCTTCGACATCCAACTTATGACCACTTGCGCGTCTTCGGCTGTGCGTGCTATCCTAATACATCCGCCACTCAACCACACAAACTGCATCCTCGATCAGTCCGCTGCATCTTTCTTGGTTACCCACCTGATTTTCGAGGTTATAGATGCTTTGATCCCACCACCGGGAAAGTCTCTATATCTCGACACGTTACATTTGATGAAACCACTTTTCCCTACTCCATTCCAACCAACATCACATCCTATACTTTTCTGGATGATGTGCCTCCTATTGGTTTTACCTTCTCTCAAACCATCAGTCCACCTAAACTACCTATCCCCTCTACCACCTCATATCCCTTTGTCTATCAACGCCGACACCGAACTACACATTTTGCCCCAACTCAGCCACTCCCTGCCACATCCCAACATGTCACACCATCTGTCCAGCAACATTTCCCTTCTGCTGCCCCGCCACCTACCACCACCACCCATCCCATGCTAACACATTCCAAAGCCAAACAAACTCTTCTGTCCACCACTGTTTCACCCATTCCTACCTCATACTCCAAGGCCTTTGCTGACCCTAATTGGTTAACTGCTATGCAATCTGAGTTTAATGCGTTACAGGCTAATCAGACTTGGGAATTGGTCCCACGTCCGTTGGACAGCCCAGTCATCAGGTGTATATGGCTTTTTCGGCACAAATTCAAAGCTGACGGCTCCTTGGAGCGCTATAAGGCACGTCTAGTGGCCAATGGAAACTCACAAACAGTTGGAATTGATTGTCTGGATACCTTCAGCCCAGTCGTAAAACCCGCTACCATACGGACCGTCCTCGCCATCGCTGTTTCTCGAGCCTGGCCCATTCACCAATTAGATGTCAAAAATGCATTTTTACATGGTACCTTAAATGAGACTGTCTTCATGCATCAGCCTCCAGGCTTTGTGGATAAGCACTTTCCAACTCATGTGTGCCGCTTGAAAAAGTCCCTATACGGTCTGAAACAAGCCCCACGGGCTTGGTATACACGGTTTGCTGATTACATTATCTCACAAGGGTTTCGTAGCAGTGCTTGTGACAACTCATTATTCATTTATACCAAGGCCTCTCACACTGCTTACTTATTACTCTATGTCGACGACATTATCCTTACAGCATCCTCACCTGTCCTGCTCCATGACATTATTAGGACGCTCTCTCGTGAGTTCTCAATGACAGACTTGGGCAGCCTGCATCATTTCCTAGGTATCCAAGTAACCCGGGATTCCAATGGGTTACTCTTATCTCAGGCACATTATGCGAAGGACATACTTTCTCGGGCTAATATGCAAAACTGCAGACCGTGCTCCACTCCAGTTGATTTATCCAGCAAACTTAGTGCCACCGATGGCCCTCTATTTCATGACCCAACACTATATCGCAGTTTGGCTGGAGCTTTGCAGTACCTAACCTTTACACGGCCGGATATTACCTATGCGGTTCAGCAGGTGTGTTTGTTTATGCATGAACCTCACGATCCACACTACGCTTTCCTCAAGCGCATCCTTCGATACTTACAGGGCACCTTGGAATATGGGATTCGTCTAGTCCCTTCTGCTACAAATTCACTTGTTGCCTATTCGGATGCCGATTGGGGTGGTTGTCCAGATTCCCGTCGCTCAACCAGTGGGTACTGCGTATTTCTTGGTGATAATATCATATCATGGTCGTCTAAACGACAACCAACTATTTCTCGTTCCAGTGCCGAGGCAGAATATAGGGGGGTTGCTAATGCTGTAGCTAAAGCTACTTGGCTCCGAAACCTACTTCTTGAGCTACGTCTACCACTTCGCACAGCTTCGGTTATCTACTGTGATAATGTGTCGGCTGTCTACTTGTCAGATAATCCAGTACAGCATCAACAAACTAAACATATTGAAATAGATATTCACTTTGTGCGGGAAAAAGTTCGAATTGGCCATATTAAAGTCCTTCATGTACCTTCGGCTATGCAGTACGCAGACATTTTTACCAAGGGGCTTCCTCGCCATTTGTTCCAATCATTCCGGTCCAGTTTGAGCGTTCGTTCACTTGCAGCTCCAACTGAGGGGGAGTATTAGCCGACTATATTTATTAGTATTATTTATTATTGTTTATTT
Source organism: Mikania micrantha (assembly GCA_009363875.1). Classification (NCBI taxonomy): domain Eukaryota; kingdom Viridiplantae; phylum Streptophyta; class Magnoliopsida; order Asterales; family Asteraceae; genus Mikania; species Mikania micrantha. The sequence goes on along the minus strand of CM018693.1, from coordinate 5,224,061 downwards.
GTTTATTCTAGAGTTGATATTGTTTTTGATAATGTTTATCATTGCTTGAAAGTAGGTAGGGTTGTTATTTGATGTTCCCTATTTAAAGGGTTTTCTGATTAATGAAAAGATCAAGCATTATCATACCATAAACGCTTTCACAAGAAACCAACAAAGTTCAAAACACGGTAAGCAAAGCTGAAATAACCATAATCAGAATTATAATTCTCACCGAAGCATTATTCTTTCCCGGGCGGCTTTTAGTCTGCGTTTTTCATACTGAAGGTCCCGCATTGCAGCATTGATCTCAAGTTCAAGAGCAGAAACCTTAGCCCATGCTTCTTCCCTAGCTGCCTGCTAAACGCAAAGATGAAACCTCAATTCAAGTCTTTGGACCAGAGAAAATTTGCATGATTTGCACAATGCTTGCCCCCACAGCTTTACATTCAATTAAAAAGTTACAAATTTTAAATAACACTGGCAGTAGAAATAGAGCCAATTAAATCAATTGATTATATTCCTTGTGATCTAATCTAGTTATGGGATGGCTGAAAGTGAATATTACGAAGCATTGTCCGCAAAATGTACACATATAAGGGACACTCATCTAAAGTTCTTAATGGTTTTAAGCAAAAATATCCTATAAACTGAATGAAATTGGTTTGAACACATATAAGGGACACTCATCTTAGGTTCCTAATGGTGTTGAGCAAAAATATCCTATGAAGATAAGTCAGGAGGAATGTACAGAGATTCCTACCTTTTCACTCTCTAGTTCTTTTCTCAGTCTGCTAGTTTCTTGCTCAAGTTCCTGTACCCTCTGAAAATGCATAATCACAGAAGGTACAGTCATAGTCCATTTGATACATAGGAAGCTAAATATGAAACATAAATTATAAGACATCTTATATCATAACAGCATTATCCAAAAATATCCATACTTTTTTAGCAGTGGAGGAAACCTGTTGCTCTTGAGAAAACTGGGTTTCGAACTGGCGGACCTTATTATCAGAGACAACCAGTTTCTGTCTAGTGTCTTCCTGTTGAAAAAATCAAGTGATGATGCAAGATAAAGTGTGCAAAATAGTAAATCCATGCTGACATTATTGTGCAAGGAAGACATGGAAATTTACCAATTTGGCTCGCAAGGTTTCCACAAATAAGCACCTTTCTTTCTCTGATTCCTAAACGAAGAACATTCATTTTTTAAAATTTACCGGCATTGCATTGAGAGAAATGGAAACAAACAATTCCATCATCAAAGAAAACAATTCTCAAACCTGAAGCTTATTTATAATTTCTTGCTGTTCATTTTCTCGCTTAAAAGAAGCATCTGAAAGCCGTTTTAATTCCTCCTGAGCTTCTGCTTTAACCCTCTGTATTGAGTCTGTCAAGTTTTCTACAGCCTTTTCTCTATCCTCTTTTCTTTGTTCTCTCTCTTCATATAGAAGAACCTTGAGTTCAGCTATGGATGCGTTCTGACTACAAAATAAAGTAAAAGTTTTGATATGTTTTTTTTTTCTAAATCTCTTTGGCATCTACGTTTTTAATGAATATTATACAATATAGAAATTCATTAAACAAAAAATGTTTTGGCTGCCTCAGGACCTCTTCTAAGAGATTTATGATCATTAGGATTTTAAACAGCACATGAGTTCTTGTCTTTCACAAGGAAGATAAAGGCTAAGTTAGAGGATTGGAATCCAAGGGTATGTGCTTGATACCCACAAAATTGGGTATACTCCAAACCCACTATTTGGTTAATCTTGCAAATTGATAATTATTGTGATTTTATTATTTAAAAAAAAAATTTGTAGGATTCACAGCTGGTGTTTTTCAGTTTTCCACTTTTCCTTCTGTTTTACATCTCGTAAATTACCAGGTGCTTTCCTAGTTTAGCTTACGTTTTCCTTGTTTAGATTATTTTGGGGGTTAAGCTTGTAGCTATAAAGAAGCCTAATCATCCCTATTATTTACAGTACTTTTAAAGTATCAAAAGAGCCAAAGGGACTGACTGATTCATTTTCATCTTCTGCTCTTGTTCGATTTTGTTCTTGGTTATTATTTTGGATCCAATTGACTTCAATTTGATCCGAAGGGTGTGAACAAAAGCCATAGGAGTTTGCAACTGATTAGATAAGAAGCAGACAAAGATGGCTGCAATTCCAACAAACCAGATTATACAGTGAGAGAAACTACAAACCTCTCACTGCAATGCCCTGTCTTCACTGCCACAAATTACACAATCTGAACTCTGGACTGTCAAAATCAAGACAATTTTCAATGTTCATACTTCATGGTGTCTAGGAGGCAAGAGAACCTGGTGTGAATGTTGACCCAAAGAAAAAAAGTTATGCAATCGCTAATCTAGCAATACCCGAGGAGTTCATTTTACAGGTCACGCAGTTTGAATGCATTTAAAGAAAGAACCAAGTCTTGTTGAAAGTCTCAAGGAGCCAAGAACAATCAGCTTATATCATCTTACAACGACTGGTGGGTAGGGAAAAAACAGGATCAGAAAGACACTTGTCAGGGCCAAGGGTCTAGTATCCCTGACAACCAAGGTCAAAGAAAGAGAGAGGTTGAGGTTCTAGATAGAACACATGGCAGCAAAAGCATCAATTAGGAAGAGATCAGTTCAAGCTAAGATATGTCAAATGTGAACGTGGGATTTTGCATCTGAGTGTCCTACAAGGAAGAAGGATGAAGAAGTTAATCAGGCACAAGTTCAAGATGAAGGACCAACTCTGCTTGTGACTATTCGAGTAACCATATGAAAGGAATGACGACTTCTCAAACTTCGAGTAAACCACATCAAACACCCTAAACATGTTTATGATTCTTGTTTATTAAAAAAACAAACCCATTTACCTTATCTTGATAACTTTAATCATTTTGAATTTATTTGAAAGGAGAAAAAAGAGGTAATATATATGCCTACATATTAATCTAAATTACTATGAATCTCAATGACCAAGAATCGGTAATTGACACGATAAGTAACTAGAAAATACACGTAATTTCACATAAAGATTTCCTTTTATGAATTGTGCACTTTTTTTCCAATAAGTCGTATCTTGCTCAACCCAATATATAGAGCTGAGGTTATCGTTAAAACCATTAGTAGAAAACCGAGATGACTAGTTATGATAGGCATCAAGGAGCTAAATGAAAAATGTTCTTTTTATACATATGTTTATGAAAAAAAACACTTGGCCATAAATCTCCTTTGGATTTCTCATTTAATCAACTCTTCCTATTTCAATCCGAAACTAAAAAGAAGAAAGTAAAAAACAATATATAATTTATCACTTGCTATCCTCTTATGTGAGATTTCACTACAATCAATATAGGAAATAACTCAATAAGATAAAAAGATTTCTTTCAAATCACCATACAACATTTTATACGAGTATCTTGTATAATACTCTTTACCTAGAACCACCGTTTGTATTTGACTTCCACATAAATTTCATTTCAACTGATAAGTTCTACCTACTATTCAACTTGAACCAATGACTCCCATAGTATGAAAGCAATACTCTAACCGCTGAGTCAAGTAGGTCATTTATCTTCACAGGAAAAAACCAAAAAGGACTCCTCCCGTCGATGGATTATAAATATCATATTACTTTGAAGCAATACTGATCAATATGATCTTCAATCATGGAATAGAACTAGTTTAAGTAGACGTATGCGGTCTTATTTCCCCAATGACTCAAGGTAGAAACAATTACATGTTCCTTATGGATGGCCACAGTTGGTACATGTGGGTTGTGGGGTTTCTTGATAAAGACAAAAGATGAGATTTTTAAATATTTTAAAAAATCAAAAACTAAAGAAACACAGATTAGGATCAGATTCAAGATATGAACGATACATTACACAGAACGTGATTAACGTGTGGAATTCATTATCACATGATGAAATCGAGATCAACCAAGTAAATAAACGTTTTAGTTTCTTTTATCATCATCGAGATTTAACTATCAGATCTAAGAAATGTAATCCCTAAAGAGGATTTGACAAAGAACAAGAGATATTTGACAAAATGAAGTTCTAACTACAAAAGTCAAACAACAAGATCTATTTATATTTGGTTCCCCTTTGTATGCCTTTCACATGAACTAGGTTCGGTTACTATGAACTTCATACAAAGGGAGGTCTTCTCTTCGTATGAGCTAGAATCTTGTATTCCGAGCTTCATATTTGACTTTTAAGTTCCCTTTTGACTTCAAACTTGTTGTAATCATTTTTTGACTTGTGTTGACTTGATTGAGTTATGATCAAAAGGACAACAAATTAGAGACATAAAAAGGAACTAGCAAGAACATAATGAAGTTGGAACCTAGAACAAGATTAAAAACTTTGAGAACAGATAATAGAGGTAGGGTTGTTTAAAAAACTCACGCCTCATTCGAAAAAAGCTTCATTTGAAAAAAATCATTTGTCAAAGAGCCGATTATATATATATAAAAACTAGCCTAGAATCTTGTGTATCACAAGGGATTGGATCAAGTAAATATTAAACAGTTAGCATAAGTAGAAAAAAAAATAGGAAATAGTTGAAAAGAGAAATAATATATAACGGAAGTATTTATAAAGTGCATATTAACAAAGAAAATAATAAATTATTATTTAATTTTTAATATCATTACTGTTTAATAAGATGGAGAAAAGAAAAAATATTATTTAACATAGTTATTTAATTAGAGGGAGAGGGAGGAAAACAAAAATGATAAGCCACCAAACAATGACATGTGTCCATTGTTATTTTTATTTATTTGTATTAAGATTATATTACACAAATATATATATATAGGGGAGGGATATTCTAAGAAGGCAAAAAACCATGAGAAGTGTGAGAAGCCACGAGAATGTGACACGTGTATTTTAGGGTAAAGGGTATAAACGTCAACACATAAATGAAGGCTGCACATGCAAGTCACATGTTAATTCCACCAAATTTTTTAAACGTATGTAACTATTTTATACGTTAAATTTTTTTAAAAAAAATTACACCATAAAATCACAAATTTCTTTACCTTTCTAACGAGTATCATATTGTTATATTTAACAATAGAAAAAGAACAAACCTGTATGTTCTTGAAACTTGTGCGTTTTTATGGTGTTTTCATATTGTTTGTGAAACTAGACGTTTTATGGTGTTTTGAACATAAACAAAACACAACGTTTTTTAATTGTGTCATTTACACATGATGTTTTATGGTGTTTCTGTACTGTGTAATTTTCACAAATATTTTATGGTGTTTTTGAATTGTAATTTTATTTATGATGTTTTTGAACTGTAATTTTATTTATGGTGTTTTTGGACTGTAATTTTATTTATGGTGTTTTTGAACTGTAATTTTATTTATGGTGTTTTTGAACTGTAATTTTATTCATGGTGTTTTTGGACTGTATAATTTTACACATTGTGTTTTATGGCGTTTTTGAAAACTAAAAAACATGTCGTTCTAAACTTTGTGTTTTTACACATTTAAGTTTAAAACGTCATGTATAAAATGTTTATGAAAAAGGTGTTTTTGTTATGGTGTTTTTCAAATGTTTATGAAATATAGCGATTTATGGTGTTTTTAGTATTCAAAAACACCATAAAAATGCCTGGTCTTAGTTTCATGAATATCCGAACACAAAAACACCATAAAATGTTAACACCATAAACACAATAACATATCTTGAAAAAACGCCATAAACAATAAAATATCTCGAAAAACATCATAAACTAAGTTAAAAACACCACGTACAAACTTAGGTGTTTATGGTGTTTTTCGTTTTCAAAAACACCAAAAAGTGCCCTCTTATAGTTTTATTAATACGCAAACACCAAAAAATAACATAAAATGTTAACATCATAAACACCATAAAATATCTTTGAAAACACCATAAAACATACATATGGGTAAAAAACACCATAATAGATCAGTTTCGTATATATTGGAAAAACACCATAAACATATGGTTCGTGAAACTCATTTTAGGTTGTTATTTTAATTTTAAAAAATATACTAATATTATACTCATTAGAAAGACAAAAAAATGCTCGATTTTATGGTGTAATTTTTTTAAAAAAATACTAACGTATAAAAAAGTTATGAACGTTTAAAAAAGATGGAGGAAAATGCATGTGACTTGCATGTGCAGGTTTTTGGCTAGATCTTCCCATTCTACCCCTACTGATGGTTTTAACTTATAACTATTTACGAAAATACCACTAAATTAATCTCAACCACAAAACCAATTGATCTAATGGTTGAGATCTCTTCTCACACTTCTCATGGTTTTAAAACTTTTTAGCCAAACCTTATACTATATATATATATACATATATAATATATAAGTATTATATTATATATGTGTGTAGTAAATTTATATATATATATATATAAATATTTAAAATATATATGTCATATAATACAAAAATATATAACATGTTTGTATGTGTAAGGAAAAAAATGAGCGAGCTCGAGGTTCGAACATTTTTACGAGCCAAGCTTGAACTAGACTTTTCAGCTCGATAAAAAGATTGAGTCCGCTCGGCTCGGTAATTTGCGACCTTGAGCCAAGCCCGGCTTGGATCAGCTCATTTGCAGCCCTAAATGGAGGCGAGTTCACCTTGCTTGCTTTTGAAGATGTTTGTGATCATGAAGGTAATGTTGGGTTACGAAGGCTTTGGGTCTTGTTTGCTATTCAAGGCTAGATCTATATGTGCAAAGATTAGAAGCAACCGGCCCTAGGGCTGTTAGATTAGAAGCAGTTCTTTGGGTATTAATTCTTCGTGTATTGCCTAATACAAAATAGGCAATTGCTAAATTGTTCTTTTTAAGGTCAACATTTACAACAAATTCTAAAAAAGTCTTCAGTCTTTGCCTGGAAAAATCAGCCCTTCCAGAACAGTTGATCGCACTGCAACCCTTCGAGAAAAAATAATAACAAAACTCGTAATCTAACCAGAGCAAAATATTTAATATATCAGTCGGCCTGCTTGGCTTTTTGACACTACAGATTATTTAGAAAGAGGATACAAATAATAATAGGGATGATTAAGCCTATTTATCACTAAAAGTTTAACCCCCAGGATAATCTAAACAAACTAAGAAAGTACAAGTTAGTAATTTACCAGCTGTAAAACAAAAAGTAAAACAGAAAAGCACCAGTTGTAAATCCTACAGCATTTTAATCAAAATAATAGAAACCAATCCAATTAATAATTGCAAGATTTACCCAATAGTTACATGACAAACAAAATATTAATATTCTATGAAGTTTCTTTCTTTTCTACAGCTACTAATAATCGTTGTATAGAAGAAATTGTGTTAAACTTTATCAGATAAAGAATTAAATTCATATGGGTTGAAAGTAAAATCTTAAACCAAAAATGCACCACTCACCTACGCATTATTTCGTTTGCTTCAATACAGGACTGCATGGACGCACTGAGCCTTTCATTGAGGTCCACCATAGCATGTTTTTGTTCAGAGGTTATTCTATTAACTTCAACTAATTCATTCTGTTTTGCTTCAAATAGATCACGTATCTCCTTGAGCTCATCTATGTAAGTTTTTGAAATGGACTCCTTTAGGTCTTTCTTTTCCTGAAAATATGAAAAGGATAAATCAATTGCCACTTAATCCAAATACAACCCACAAAAGACACATGCATGTAGGTAATGTAGTTAGATAGCATAAAGACTCAATGAGTAAAATTGAACATACAACTTCATGAAGCTCTATTGTTTCACGGTGTTCATTACGTAATTGGTCAATGGTTGCAACTTGATCTTCCAATTGTTTCCTTAATTCCTACACTTGGATTAAAAATAATAATTCAAACGATTTATTTCTTCAATGCAAATTTACAAATTAGAGCTAAGAATACCGTGTTTGACCGTTGAAGGCTTCGGAAATCATCAAGGGAAACAGGGCCTTCAGAAGCACCAATACCAATTCCTTTTAGCCTCTTGGTTTCTGAACCAAATTCATCTTTGTACCACAAAAAAGTCAGTTTAGAAGAGTGTGTGTGTGTGTGTGTGTGCATCTTTAAAAAATAACAAGATACTAGATATTAACAAGGGGTTACAAACACTATGAATTTTAATCATGTAATGAAAATTCATAAACATACGTATATGTGTGTGTGTAAAGAATAAGAAATTGAGGGGTTGACTGGCTGTTCAAGTGATATTACATAATTTATGAATTTACTGGTTGTTCACGTGAGAATCCTTACCAATTGCAGGGTTGACTGGTTGTTCAAGTGATATTACATAATGCCTTAAGGAAGTTTAATAAGAATAACAAAATGAAGCAGAAGTTTATAAAGAAGACTAATCTAAAGATGATAATGATCCGATAGTTGGCAAGGAGGTTTTGTCAGATGATGAGTGCATAGCTAATCTAAGTTTTGACGAAGAAGACATTAGTAGAGTTGGCGGGTCAAAGGAGAAAGAAGGTTAGAGTTCATCATCTAGGAAAAAGAAAGGTGTTAAAGTTAATTTGGTTGAAGAAAACATTGAGAATAATGTGGAGGAAAATTAGTTTTTTTTATTTACATCGCATAACATTACTAAATTAGGTTGTTGAACTATTATTGTGCTTAAGTTAATACTTATGAGTTATGACGATTGTTTTATATTTAATTGTGATTTTTATGACATGTTTATATTATTTTAAAGATTTTTTTACTAATATTTCGAGACTTACGCCTTGAGGCACGTTTCCATTCTTTTAAACCTTGGGTATAAATAACTATGCAAGAAGAACTTAAGAAATTGCTTACCTGCTTTTCTTTTTAGAGGCAGTCTATCCGTCCCTGAAGTAGTTTTAAGGACTTCTCGGAACACATATGCATAAGAAACTTCTGTAATCACAAAGAAATTGCCTATGTCAAACAAAGCATCACAAACACAAAAGAGGGAAAACAAAAATGCAAAAGAATTGACCATTATGAGGAGGAGCTGCAAAGGATATGATATCTCCATGATGTAGTTTGGATTCGGGGTTGTTTTTATTCAACTTTTCCCAATTGAGATATGTTCCATTTGTGCTGCAGAAAGTTAAATGGGCAAAACAAATTTATACTCCAACTCATATCAGACAAGCTCCATTAATTCAAGAGGCAACAACCTGGTGTCTTTTAAGAAGCCGCAATTATAAAGTCTGGATTGACTATGCGCGTCTTCTGTAGCAACCTTCTTCCTGTATATTTTACAATGTTGTTGACTGATTTTACTTGACAAAATCTGGAAGCGCGTATCAGCTACAGTTCGGCCAATGAGATGTTCATCACTAGTGAGAAGCATATTTATTCCCTGGATTATCAGTACCATTGTCAGGGTGACTGCATTAACAAAACGTAATTGCTATGCTAATTACTATCAACCATGGCAAATAGAGTAAACAAGTTAACGGATTTAAACAAAAGTAGTCGCTTATTTAAATGCTCAAACAGTGCATGTCGACTTTGGTGGTGAATCACAAACCAATAAACAATTGGTTACAAACTTAAGAACGTTCTTACTCAATTTGGCACGTAACTATCATCGAAGAAAAGCATGTTTGAAGAAGTTAGGAAAAGGCAAGACCTGACGACGTTGACGGGCTTTAGTAGAGATGGCAGTGAGTACGCCCCAAACCTCGGGATCAGAGTACTGTAACGGCTGAGATGCGAAATTTGAAGCAACCGATAGTATAAAATCTTTAGGGCTTGGAGATTTATTTGACGAATCGGCACCAGAAATGGTGTTGGGGTTGGGGTTAGGGTTGGGGTTAGGGTTAGGGTTAGGGAGAGGTTTTGAAGATATAAGCGTTTCATGGAGATTGTTATCATCTGCATTGGCAGCCATAGGTTTAGTTGTTGGAAGTGGCGGGGGATCTTGAAGAAACTCCCTGATTTATCACGACGATTTTAGCGCCATAGTAGAAGTGTGCAGAAGACGCTACACTTGCTCTGGTCTGGTCTGGGAGTAATTTGGATGAATAAAATCGGGTTGTGGCGGTGCCATATAATTAAAAGTTTAAAACTCACAATATATGGCAATGCCTAACTGGATTTTTTTTTTGTTGGATTTTTGTTTTTTTACTTTATTTTTGTTTTTTGTGCTGTTTGTTATTTTACATAATTTTTTATTTTTTTTACTGGATTTTTTATTTTTTGTAATGGATTTTTGATTTTTTTGTATTAGATTTTAGTTTCTTGTGCTAGATTTTATCTTTCGTACTGGATTTTTGTTTTTATATGATTAGCATGCCACATATCAAATTCATATTTCTTCTTACTCTTCTTAGGAAAAAATCTCTTCTCACTGGATCCAACCCCTATATATATAAGGGCCGGATAAAATACAAAGAGAATTTTATTATCTTTAATTTAAATATATTATTGTTATAGTTTTTTTTTTTAAATTCGTGGTCCGTGATTTTTATGCTTAGTACGTAATTATTGGTATGTGATTATACAACTGGTCCTTTGATCATGCATGTTAAATAACAGTCCGTAATTTTCATATAACGTGGTCCGTGATTTTCGTATGTGATTATACATTTGATCATTGATTGTATGTGCTAAATTACGGTCTGTGATTGTTATATAATGTGGTCCGTAATTATTGGTCCGTGATTATCCCGGTATTTCTTGATTATGGGTGTTAAATGTCAGTCTATAATTTTATGAAGCACGATTTGTAATTTTATATGGATGATAATACTCTTTTCCCATATGACACATGGCGCGTTCATGTGGCTTCCTACGCTTAGCACGTTAATTTCCTTTGTACGTTAACCGCCTCCTATATATATATATTGAATAGCATGAATACTAAATATATATAATATTGTATATAAATAATATATATATAGTGAAAAAAACGTTGTCATTTCTAGGGTTTCGGTGGTGTTCGGAGAAGGTAACGGTGATTTATTTCTTCTCATAGAAAATTCGATGTTTTCTTAGATATTCGGATTTTTTTTATTTCAACCAACTGGTTGCCAGTGAAAAGGATTTTGTGAATCATTTTTTCTATTATTTTCGTAACATATTTGTATGAATTTTGTATGATTTTATGTTTTTATAAGAAATTTGTATAAGGTTCATGATAATAGATTTAATTTTGCTATGTAACTAATGTTTTTTACTAGTGATATATAATATATGTTATCAAAAGTGTACTATGAACGTGCGACGGGAAAAAAACTAGTTATTATAATACGAGCTAAAGCGAGTTTCAGCTAAATTACATGAATAAGAATTCTACAAAAGCTAAATCATACGAATTAAAATAAAAACAGATATTAAAAAACCATTGAGAAGAAACACCAGAGAATTCTTCGAAATAAATTAATATATCATTAAAAATAAAAATTTTATTCTTCACATCAATATATTAACGCACAACAGTGTCATGCTTTAAACATGTGTTGAAACTTATCTTACATTATAATTTTTGTTATTTTCTTGAATTATGCATGTTTGAACCAATGAAGATAGTAGTCAGATACAACTAAAATCCACCACATTCAAGTAAACATGTCAAGACAGAGTCACCTTTTCAGCCGTACTCACACCGTCAAATATGATATTTAGTTGAAATGAATCATCTTTCATTTTCGAGACCAAGGGTTGATAAGAATATAAGCCAGCCAGTGAACTTCAGGTATTACACATCAGAATTTAGTTTTTGATTTCTGTCATCACAAACAAACCTATTTCTAGACCATAATTGTTCATTTGCAGATTACTAGATAAACGAATGGCTACGCAGCTAATGGATTGGCATGAATTGTTGTACGATTAATCCTAATCTCTGCCAGTGGCCGGTCCCCAGCTCCTGTTGGAGTCTGCACAAAAAAAACAAGAAAGAAAGTTTATCACATGCATCTGGTAAATCCACTCGAGTTTGAGTGCATGTAAATAGTTGCTCCATATATTTCATCAAAATTGCAACTTTTGATAATGCTTATTTTTTTTGTTTTTAAAGTTATAAAAATGACTGTTAATTAGGCATCGCAAAATAGAAGTGTAGCAATAATCATCGGCTGAAGGGAGTAACCAATTTTGCATGCAAAATAATCAGTTCATTTACCTTTTCCATGAGATCAAGAACTTCAAACCCATGAATTACTTTGCCAAAGATCGTGTATAACCCATTGAGATGTGGCTGTTTAGCATAAGTAATGAAGAACTGGCTTCCATTTGTGTTGGGCCCACTATTAGCCATTGATAGCACACCTCTGGCATTGTGCTAAAAAAGCCAAAACAACCATAAAAGGCCACACAGTTTAAGTAATTAATCACTAGATGAATGATGGGTGTGTGTGTTTGTGAATACAACGGTATATTGTACAGGTATATGCATATATATCAAATGTTACCTTTAGAGACTCTCGTATCTCATCATTGAACTTTTTGCCCCAAATACTTGTCCCTCCTTTGCCAGTCCCTGTGGGATCTCCGCCTTGGATCATGAATCCTTTTATGTTTCTGTGAAAAATGGTGCCATCATAGTATCCACTTGCACATAATGCAAGAAAATTCTACTGGCATCAAGTATCATAACCATTAACGAGTCAACGAAGCATGTTATGATAAACAAACACACACACATATATGTTGCCATATTGCAAACATTATTAAAAGAAAGTTTTATAGTCAAATAGTATAAAGATAAAAGATATGCAAGGCCTTGTCTAGATTGTAATTACAGTTTAAATTTTGTACGAAAAGTTATTAGTGTCATTATATATCATCAAGAATACTTATAAAATACATGTAAGTTTCTAGATCCTTGCAAAGTCAGATGTCATCAAGAATTGAATGACAGTTCTGAATAAAGTGCTCCAAGAAGGATTTGGCCATGAAGATTTGAAAGATTGAGATTCTAGTGAAGATATCAATGGTACAAAGTCCTAGCTTTCAAATATAAATGTTTATTTGAATTAGTGATGCTCATATGGATGCATATTTCAAGAACCATCCTTTTTAAATGTTTCATGCGGATAGTCTTTCACCACAATGGTAAAAATGATACAACATAGTCAGTCGTCCATAGTATTTGGCTTCCAATTGAGTATTCAAATGGCCATATATCTAAAATTGTATATATTTTAACTTGGCATCATATCTAGTGGTAATTCATAGATACAGTGTGAAGTAAAACGGACTTGTGTAAATAATGTTGCTTCATAACAAAATGAATTTAATTGAACTTAACGTCTACATTGAGCCATGCTTTAAACTAAGTTATAAGTTTTAAGGGACGTATAGGTCCCTGGAGGAATGCACGGAACATAATAGAAATGAAACCAAATTACAATGTCTGTCAAAAACTAAGCACATCAAAGTTGATATCAGCATATGGATGTTAAAGAGATTTCCCAGTGTAAAATACTAAACTTCTATCCAATTGCGGATGAGACCATCCAAGAACAAGCACATTAATACTTACAAGATAATCCATACACACATGTCAAAAAACAAGAGATACCCACAAGACACGTATACAATTTTCAATAGTTGTGAAGGAGCTAAACTCAAACTACGGATATCAAAGACCTAGACTTTATCAAACAAATTTTATTAAAAATCCAGAATCGTTTGTGATTCTAAACATCCGACAAATGAAATCCATCGCATCCGAACAAGACTAATAAAAATCGGAGTGTTTAATTACTAACCTCTGATGCTTTTGGTACTTCATCACAAGCGACTTCGCACTTGATGTCTCCGAGATTAGTGTGAAGCGTAACCGACTAGGGAAAAAATACAAAATATAACAACACTCATTTAGCAGCGTTGTAAAGACGCATATCATCTGTTCGACGAAATTCGAAATAAGAAGAAATTAAGCATACCATCTTCCACTTCGATTGCAGTTTCAGATGGTAGCTTTCGGCGCCGGCTCCGATTCAGAGGGTGGGTTCTCGGGTCGCTCCAAAACTGCAGACGTATTTTAGGGTGCTCTTCTGCGGTATGGTATTATATTTCAGCACGAACCTTGTTAAATAGTCCAGTAAACACATGTTATAGGTTTGTTCACAACTCGAACCCAATAAAGCGAACTCAGCTCATTTACATACTGAGTGCTGCTTGGTTCAGATTTATAAAATCGCACAAAATGTTGTTCTCGTTGCTCAGCTCGTTTTAAAACCGAGTGGCTCGGCTTGGTTCAGTTTTGCTCGTTTCGCTCGTTTCAAAAAAAAATATTCATCGCAAATTCAAAATATCTATATTAATTTCAAACACGCTAATTAAAAACAAATAAGTTTAATCATATTAAAATCCAAAACAAGCATGAAGTTCATAAATTAAATTTTGTTATAATACGAAATTATAATTAAAAGTTTGAAATATTTGAATAGGTTATCAACATTATTTTACATGAGTTCAAATACACCAGCATCATTATTCATTATCAAAAACCTGTAACATGTTAATGTTAATGAAAAATATTTTAATATTACATTATATATATAAATTAATTATACTTAAACGAGCCAAATGAGCGACTATTCAATTGTACAGCGTGCGAGCTAACCTTGGCTCGTGCTCGACCTGTTTTGAAACTGCAAAGAGCATGCTTGACTCGTTTAAAACCGAGCGAAATTTGAACGAGCTTTTTCTGAGCTTTCTTTAAGCGAAATCGAGCAACGAGCATTTTAGACAACTCTACATACTACTCTCCACTAATTATCAAATCCATAGTGTATGATTTTACCAATAATCCATGAAAAAAAAAATTTGATCCTTCTGGTTATAAACAAAAAGAAATTTTGTTTGTGAAATATTATATTATTTTATATGGATAAATTTGATACTCCTCCTAAAAAAATATTATATCAATGTGATGAATCATATAAGACAACATATTATTTAAAAAAAATACTTTTGTTTTATTTTATTAAATGCGTCTAGCTGGCATATGTGTTGATAAAATGTCAAAGCATGAATGACTATAACGCTTTAAACTTAAATAATTCAACCATACAACATCTCAGAAAAAAACCACAAAATAACAAATAACAAGTTTGAAAGCAATTAAATTTCTGATAGATTGTATCCAAGTGCTTCAGTATTCATTTACCCAAAAACATGAAACATGCTGAAAGATCAAATTAACATATTTTGACTTATAAAAAATAACATGTAACATATTGCCAAGTATATCTAGAGAAAGGGAAAAATATATAGAATCTGAAAGCAGACAAAGTTTATAAAAAAATTCTCAGGCATTGAAAAGCTTCCGGAAAGGACCATCCTTTCGATGTTTTGCTGCTTCTGTCAAAGCAAGAAATCTTTTAAATCCAGTTGTGGCGGCGCCTCTACCAAGTGCTGCTGCTCTGGTTAGAACATCCTCTCTAACGGCAGCTGATGGTGTGGTGGACATGGGAGGAGTCACCTCCACCTCCACCTCCCTCCCAAATCCACGTTTGTTGAAATCCTCCAATATGGCTTGTTGGTCTGCTTTTTTCAGTCCCTGCATGTGGAGTAAAAATGAACGTCAATGTTGTGGTCGACATGAAATTTCTGAATATTTGCGTGACTCCAATCTTCCCACATTCATTTTGATGCCCATTTAGTAATCAAAAGGAATTCAATGTAATGAAAACTTAGAGTAAGATTAAAAAACATGATTCAAATGAATGTAAAAGTTCCTATCAACAATATTTGGTAGAGCTTGCAAGATGGGATGTCATGTTTACCCATAAACGGGTTGAAATTGCATCCTTTACTCTACAGACTAAAGTTATCACACTATGAGTGGTAGCTAGTGATTGATAGAATTACAATCTTAATTGAGCTCTAGGATACATCTTACCCACTTGATCTCCTTCCACATCTCCATTTTGTGGGTTACATTTTCATTTCATTTCTCGTTATGAATATAAAAGAAAAAGTGGATCATCAAAAAAAAAAACAACCATATAGAATGTGAAATCTTTTTTTTCCATTTGCTCGCTTTACCCATCCCAAATTTGTGGTTACCTTTCCATTTCCAATCACGATAAGGAAACCCACAACGAGAAATAGAGTGAAGCTGAGCAAAATGAATATATAGATACTCAAATATGTAATTTTATAGCAATATGTTGTGATTAAATAAAAAGATGAGTAGCAGTTGGTGACGACTGACTACAACCTTGAGCTCTAGAATTCGTTGAAACTCTGAAGGTGTTCCCTCAGGAAGAAGTGCTCCACATGTATCTGCCACAGAATCAATAGGGGACAATATAACCTGCATATAACAGAGTAAGTACATATGTGAAGCTTTATATTCTTAAGATTTGAGTGTTTAATTTACTCACCTTCAAGAGTGCTTCGGCTTTGCTCATCTCATGACTTACAAATTTTGCATAGCCAGCAGCTCCTGATGTCTGTTGATGAAAATGAAAATTATGACTTGTAATTATGACAATCAGTTGCTGAATTTAATTGTAGTAAACAAACAAAAAGCATTAAACCAACTGCTATTTTATTCAACTGCAACATAGAAAATAGATGCTGACTAGGATTTAATGACCGTCCATGAAACTAAAAAAAAAAAAAACCTTTAGCATATGAATATTGTTTTACATTTGGATCCTTCAACTTGAGGTCACTCATCAGTTCAATATGCAAAGAGAAAAGAATTCTAAAGCTCCATATCAGATTGAAACATGATCAATATTGCATATTGACCCTGTGTCGTACTAGCCTAAAATGTATCATCCTGTTATCATAACTCAACATTAAGATCCAAAATTATACATTTTCGTATGATGGAAGGAGGTCGAAATCGAAATGAAAGGGTCACAGAAAGACGATGAGAAGACTTCTCATCTCATACCTCTATTTCTGAATAAAAATTAGGCAGAAATTATTTGTTGCACAACTATCGATACTTGATTTCTCTATTCATCTTTTAAATAATAATTTGATTGAAAATATGGAAATTGTATATCAATTAAATGGTTTCTGAAGTTGTTTTTGGGTCAAGTGTTGCAATAAAATTTTCTTTACAAAATTATGCATGCACATGTCAAACTAGAAGCTAAAGCGCGTACCCAATGCTTGACTTAGCTCTCGTAGGGTCCGAAGAGAAGCCAGATCGCTTCGCAATCTAACGTATGCAGTCTTATCCTACACATTTGTGCAATAGGCTATTTTCCCGGCTTGAACCCATGACCTCAAGGACAAAAAACAACAACCTTTCTAGTTGCTTCAAGGCCCGCCCTTACATAAAAAAGCTATTTTACCTGTCTCCCAAGGGTTGGAATATCTAAAAGTATTGTCTTTACAGCCTGAGTATCTAGCAACATCTGCACAAGAACCACATAAAACTTCATACAACAATCAATGTCACCGTTCGTAGCATGCTAGTAGGAAGGTAAGAGGAAAAAAATTTAAAATGATTGATACTTGTTGAGCTCCAGTTTCTGATATCTGCTTGCATTTAAAGATATTGAGGTAGAAACGTGGACCTAGAGATGATGCAAGCTGCACCATATAATCAGATGATACTTTATAATAACATTAAAGGAACAATTATTATTTCAATTAGAACGAGAGCAACAAAAAAATTGTCTGCCATTGAGTTCAAGTAACAGCCTGAAATATGTGCATGCCCAGAGGTGTAGGCTATGGGAGACGAGTCATACTGTCCAAAGGCTTGATAACCCAAGCCTATAGAAAGTCAAGCTAAGCTGGTTCTTCTGACAACAAGGCAAGTCTCAATTTATCCAGCCTGCTAAGCCATTAAGGTTTATAAAGCCAATTGATACCAAGACAAGGCTTATTCTTTCGGTTGAGGCCTAGTAATTTGGTTTGAAGATTTCAGTTGAACTTTTATACAAGCATATAATAGAGCATATACAAGCTAATACGAACCAAGACCATTGGTACCAAGACAAGGCTCATTCTTTCGGTGAGCTGGGTGTTCTCCAAGCCATGAGTTAAAATATGATTAGGCTTAGCTTAAATGCACCACTATGCATGAACAATGGGAAACATAACTTGGATGTAGAAACAAGGGAAATTTTTGACAATCAAATTCTAAACTTTTGAAGAAAGCGAAAGTACAAAGTGTCAGCAGTGAAATAAATAATCTAGACATTAAATAAAAACAAAAATGTTCACCTTGTCTAAGAAGAACTGGAAGTAAACTGGAGACAGAAGGCTTCCAAGTGTGGGAACACTACCAGTGAGGATTATGTTTAGGTTATTGACATACCTAAATCAGTGAAAGAAATTGTCATCAGTTTAGGAAATTCCTTTTGCCCCAATAGTGGAGGCCCTATAAATGATATATCAACTTGCATCTTACTCTGATTGATCACCCACACTTTCAAGCATACCCCAAGGAACACGAGTCATTGCAGCCATTTCAATATCTACCTTGGTTTCCACACCATGGAGTAATGTTACTAAAGCTTTTGTTATAATTGATGAAAATTCATCCTGCTCAAATAATAGATATATTGTGAGAAGGTGTATGCTAAATAATTCAGATTTTACGTTTAAGTGATCCGCAATGGTGTTTTTTTAATAATAAAGTTAAGTTAAATACTTATATATCAATCAATCAATCAACGTACTCAGTATATCCCGCCATTAGCATGCTAAGGCAGGGTCTGAGGAGGGTGAGATGTAGACAGCCTTACCCCTACCCCGTAGGGGTAGAGAGGCTGCTTCCAGTGAGACCCTCGGCTCATGATGCTTGATCAACCGTCCGAAACGATTTTAACGTTATTTTCACTGAATAAGTAAAATAACGTTAAAATTAGTGCAATTTTACTTTTGCCCTTCAAGAGCTGTCGACACATATATACATTATATGTGCGCACCGCTAACGGGGCGTTTAAGTTAAGTTAAATACTTAATTGCTTCATATTTGATTTACATGTCAAAAATCCCATAACCATAAGATCTCAAGGAAGAAAAAACAAGGGTTCAAAGGCAAAAACCCAAATAAAACAGAAATCATTACCCCATAACATCTTCATGTACTTATCTAAACATAACCATGTGCCCCTTATCATAGCACAAGCTTATGCAATCTCCTAGTAAATCACACGAGTGATATGCCCCATAAATTAAACCCATGAATACAGGAAAACATGATTACATGCTCTTTTAAACATACCCCTATATGGTAATATTTGCAGAGAGTTGTAGAAGTTAAAAGTAGGTCAACGTATTTGGTAGGTTCGACACCACAATTATCACATCCAAAAAATTTACGTCCTTTCTTTTCAACTCACCAGGGCTGAAAGTAGCTCTGAGTTTGATAATGCATAAAACCTTAATCTTTATTATTTAAAGATTTGGATTATTATTGTAATGTTTTTGTTATCATAGAAAACACATTAATTATGCATTTTTTAAAATGAACTGATAATTGCTTGTGGCCCAATTTCGACCCATTACCCAAATTACCCCACCTTGGCAGCTCTACTCACTAATGTTACCTGCACTTCTGACATATTCACTGCATGAATCAAGTGGGAATCTATTATCTTGGAGACATTCTCAGCCAACTCACCAGCCTGTATACTTTATGAACTCTCAATTAGTCAAGCAAGACTTTTTAATATTGACAAGACAACCACATATTGTTGACTTCATCATACAAGAATGCAACATTTGACTCCACACTGTAAACATTAGTTTCAGTTACCACATACATCCAGCAAGCCTTTATACAATAACACTTACTAACAGCCATCATGAGATCAGAGTAAGGAAAGAAGGTGTTAGAAACAATTGGCACAAGAACTAACTGAAACAAAGCAGCCAGCACATATTTTATTAGTGAAAATACAAGAGGAATTGGTACACCTTGCATCTTATTCTACCACCTATTTATAAGAGAGAGAAAACTTCTAATTAAGAAAGAAAATTAAAATTGGTTGCTTAAATCAATCACTGCTTGATTTTTGCTTTGACTGCCGAGTTTTGACTTGTTGATGGGCTGATATTGACTGCTGAATCATTGTAATTAACATATCAATTACCCCCTTAATTCCATTTCTTTTTCATCCATCTTTCCCTAGTTCTTCCTCTTCAACATATCAAAAATGAGCATTTGATCCATCCATTTATTGCTTTGGTGCTTCACCTGCCTCCATTTTCTTTCTTTGAACACTTCCTTCAAACAAAGTATGTTCCATCATCACTTTTTTTTTGTCATTTATCATAGCGGATGATCAAAGGGCTAGACCCTTTTTTTTGGTTGGATCATCCATTGAACTTGTTGCGCTTTTCACTCTTCCATTTGGTCTATTGAATAGGGCCACAGGAACCGTTCCAAATTGATTTAGATATACATCAGCAATAGATGGTTCCCTGATCTATACAATTTCTTGCTTCACCTCAAACTCTCTCTCTCTCTTTCTCCATGGTAAGTTCAATAGCAGTCTTTACTTATCTTTGGGAGGGTTAGATGAACACACCTTAAGCTTGATTTTGTAGAGTTTCTTTTGGCTTCATGTGTCTGACTGTTTCTTTATGCGTGTATGTGTGTGTGTGTGTTATGGTCTTTATCTGTTCTTCTATGGTTTCGTGTCCTTCAGGAAAAAAAAAAAAAGGCAACGGTTTTTTGAGCCGGGGGTCTCCTTAGAAGCAGCCTCTCTACCACATCTGGGGTAGGGGTAAGGTTTGTTTTCATCTCACCCTCCCCAGACCCCACAAAGTGGGAATATACTGGGTTTGTTTGTTTGTTTGTTTGTTCTTTTGGCATCATTAAATATTCATCAACAGCTTGCCAGATTGTTCATACAATTTCAAGACTCCATCTACCATTGTTATCATGCACCCTTTTTCATCTACTTGTCCCAAACTATGTTGTGTAATTTAAGTATGTAATATGCATCACCAAATACCCTATGCTCACCATTATTTCATTGTACATGAACACAACCTTTACCTCTAATTTCAACAGTCAACCATATTTAAATCTTACCTTAGTAATTACTTTTTCATCCAGTTCAACAAAGTAATTCTTTCACCCGATCATGTGGTTACTTGCTCCATTGTCCAAGAACCACGTTCCATCCTCACTGTTGTCCTTTAGATGCATAACAGCAAGTATATTCTCTTCATTCAACATCATCATCAACATCTCCATCTTTTCCATTATCAATGTAGGTTCATCATCTTCTATGGCTAAGCTTGTTCTCAGCTTTGGTGTTTCTAAGGGCCCGAGTGCCCAAGACTCGGCTAAAACATGTCCAATGTTGTCACAGTTGTAACATCGTATATTCCTATTATCTCGTCTCGATGTCTGATCTTCCTTGTCATATTTTCTGTTTTATACCCTCCATGGCCACTACCGTGACCTCAATACTTGTTCGTGCTTGATCCATGGCTAATATTATGCTTCCCCTCTCGTTCTTCTTTGGTCGACAACAGTTCAAAGATTCAGCCACTTCATATGCCATGAGATGTCCAACCAATTCTTCAAACAACATTGTATTCAGGTCCGAAAGTTCGAATATTGTTCGACTGTGGCAACAATCGACATAAATTTGTTTAGGGTACAGTTAAGAATATTTTTCACTCTAACTTTCTCTTCTATATTTGCTCCAAGTGCTTGAAACTTGTATATGATGGCACCAATTTTGCCAGTGAGTTCATTGCTACTGTTGCTCTTCTTCATAGCCAATAGTTCATATTCATGGTTCAATGTTTGAATTCGTGCTTGCTAAACACTTTCAGCCCAAAGATGGCGAGTTTTTAGGACTTTCCACACACTCTTGGCCTCTTTATATTCAACAATCTGCAGCAGAATATCCTTCAACAGAGCCTGGAAGATGAAAGGCCCGTGCCTTCTTCCTGAGCTTGACATTGATAATGACACCTTCTTCAATGATGCCCCAAATACCTTCGGCATCCATGAATGATTACATCTTGATGGCCCGTGACGTGTGGTTCGTTTGGGTTAAGATCAAACATAGGTAAGATGTTGATGAGCCTATTTCTCTCACTACAACCATAGCTTAGATGTTATGTTAGTTTCTTGCTTAAGATATTGCAACTTCTTGGTGGATGATTTTCCTAGAAACTACATATACTTCTTCTCAGTTGATAAATTGCATAGTTTGTGCTCTTATACCAATTGTTAAAAACAATTGACACACGTACTAATTGAAACAAAGCATGCAAAACATATTTTATTAGAAAATTGGCACACTTTGCATCTTATTCTACCACATATTTATAATAGAGAAACAGCTGCAAATTAAGAAAGAAAATAAGAATTGATTGCTTAGATCAAGTGCTGCTTGATTTTTGCTTTGACCTTGACTGCTGTGCTGACTTAGACTGTTTTATTATTAGAATTAACTTATCAAAAGGTCACATTCAAATTCATGAAGAGCTGACCGTTTTATGACAATATTCTGCAGTGTTCACAATATAGCATATTAGCCTTTCATCTTTGTCAGATGTCTGCATATAGAGACTTACATTGTTAGCATAGTAGGAGTTAGAGCAAAAAGCAACAATGTTCATCAAGATGAAGTGGATGGTCTAAATGATACCTTTATGTGTCCATCTATACCCGTGGCAGCTGCAAC